>MEHQ01003123.1:355505-463345 GCA_008828725.1 Saccharina japonica
CCCCCCCCCCCCCCCCCCCAGGGTCTATGGTCATACGACTACGGCCGTGCACGACATGAGTACACCCCCCAGGACAACCTGACTAAAACACTACACCACTTGCTGCTGTACCCAACTCTCGTGACAATTACCCACCAAGGATAACCTTAATACAGCGCTACGTACATTGCTTGCAATTCTTGTGAAGTAACCAATTGCTCACCCAGGATAAACCGTATTCCAACACCACACTACTTGCTGCTGTACACAACCCTCGTGACGCAACATTTACCCACCCAGGATAAGCCTACGTATAGCACTGCATTGCTACTGCTGCTGTACGCACGATCGCGACCTGTCTATCTATCTATCTATTCCGCAGCCGTTACTGGCGGGCGAGCCGCTCAAGATGACAAACGTATGCCACAAATAGCAAGACGTGCTATTAATACTAAATATATACCCCTGGTCAGGACAAAAGTGCAAGGGCCGTTGAGGTACTACAGAAACAGGAATCAACTCAATTCGTAGGGCCGTTCACGGCTAGTGTCACACCTCGCGGGTCAGGTCGGGTAGGGTCGGGTAAGGGTGACCCAACCCGGCCCGGCCCGTGAGAGCTTGAAATCCTCCCGACCCGATCGGACCCGACCCGACCCGACCCGACCCGACCCGACCCGACCCAACCCGACCCAACCCGTGGGATCATCAAAAAAAATCCTGACCCGACCTGCAGGTATGATGAGGGTATGACCCGTGAAGAGCCCTCCAAAATGGTCCATATATTGCCGGCCAGAGGTTTGACCCCGGTGACCGCCGCTGCACGGCGCGGGCGCGCAGCAGGACACTACCTATACGTACGGGTGCGCGCTCGCTCACACGTTTCATAGAAAGGCGGCTAATCGGCCCGTACGGGGCTTGAGAGGGGGAAAAGGTGACGCAAAAAAAAAATGGCGGAAACACAGCAGCAGCATTGGCCACTCACTGCTCTTTCGGCGATGACAATAACATAATTCAACAAATAATCTCTGCAGCACGGGCACAGCATGATGCTACTCGTATATACTAGTATGGTATTTTTTTTTTTCAGCGCCCACACTTTTCAATGGCGGCTAATCGGACCAAAATTACCACTGCTAATTCGGTACCGATCTCTGGTTCCCGCAAAAAGGGGTAATAGGACCATGCGCACCTCGGATAGATCATTGTTTCCCACTTGACGATCCATACTTTTTTCAGCGCCGATATTATCCCTGATCTGTATGATCTGTATGATCTGTAGGATCTAGCTCATGTTGCCGGGTGGGAGCCATACAATCTGCATCAAGGGCGTGTTTCAGTGGGTTGGATAGGTACTTCTACAGATCCTGCACAACTGCGGTATATTATAACGGCAGGATAGGATCTACGTAGATGATCTACTGCAGATGGTGTATCTGTAGATGATCTACTGCAGATGGTGTATCTGTAGATGATCTATCTGATCTGTAGATGATATATACGATCTGTAGATAATTTGTCTGACGAGTGAAAACGTTAACCTTCCAGTGATATCTCTGGCTCCCAAAAGAGATGAGTAGATATCATATACCCGGGGCTGGTTGAGTTTCGCAAGTACCCTTCGGGTAGTTTCCAACGCTAGAAAAAAAGCTTACCCGTGGCCCGTAGGTTTGTTTAACAACAAATAAAGTGCGAAAGTATGTATGAAAAAATAAAACAACAAATAACAAGATAGTCGTACTGTAAGTATATACAAGTAGTCTATCGGCTGTGACCCTAAAAACAAAAGGAGGTTCATAACCCATACGTGGTACCAGGTAGGTAGCGGTGGCGGCTGCACCCACCGCTACCTCTACACGTCACTCTCCCAGCCATTTTCAGGTGCTGCTGCTGCTGCTGTAGCAAGTAACCCGACGCAGCGAGTCACGTAGCGAGTCACGTATCGTAGCGGGTCGTCACAAAGCGAGGCAAGTAGCGAGCGAACTATTACTCGTGGTCGCTTGCAGACTCCGCACCCCCCTGCCATCAACTGCTGTCGGCGTTCGTGCAGCAAGCAGTACTGCTGCTGTATACCTATATATAATAAGGTGTTTACTACCAGCAGTACGCGACATACGTTACAAATTTGCAAGTCCAGAACTTCAGGCTGAGTTTTGTTTGTGTTTACTTTATAATTTATAGCTATACCAGGGGGCGTCCCGAAAAGTAAGTTTCGACACCTAACTATCTAAACGCCCTCGGGGGGGGGGGGGGTCTTTAAAACCAAGTGATTGGTTTTTGGAAAATTTCAGAACAAAAAACTTGTTTTGTGCTAAATCGTTCAGCGATCACAGTTAGTGCTCCAATTGTTTTTTTTTTCCATTCTGACCATTATAGATAGTTAGGTGTCGAAAAAATACTTTTCGGACGCCCTATACAAGCATTTGTGCCCAGCGGGGAGCGCCACTCTAAATCCTACCTGGTATACAATAGCCTGTTAAGAGCCTAGGCTCAACGCTGGCATCATAACAAGCCGCAAGCCTCAGCCAAAAAAGGACATATCATTAACTGCTGTCGCGTATGTGAATTTTATTTATCTCCAGATGTGTTTATGAGTCTGTGACACGATTATGGACCAGGTGGTGATGGTGTGTGAAAGCGACAACAACAGCGGCCGCAACAAAAGCAGTCACCACAAAAAAAGCAGCAGCAACCAACCAACAACAATACCCCGTGCGCAAGTAGTTTGTTGACACGGCACAACAACAACTACTACTACTACTACTGCTACTACTACTACTACTACTACTACTACTACTACTACTACTACTACTGCTATTACTACTACTGCTATTACTACTACTGCTACTGCTAATTGGAGGGTCATAGCCCATAGCTACTACACGGCTGCTGCTGCACGTGCGTGCTTTTTTTCCTGCCGTGTTCTCACATTTAACTCATCTCCATCGACCTAGCCGTGATATAGAGAGCTAGTCGTGTTGTCGTGTTAGCCGCTGTCGCACTTTCAAGGGAAGTATGTTTTTAGCCGTGCGCCTTCTTCGTCTCGTGTTTGAGGATCGTGCTTCCCCAGTTGAGTTTTTATAAACATGTTCAAATACATACGTCAGCTGTGATTATGACCGATTGAACCTCAACGTTTTTGCAAGCTAGGTGACACGTCAGACACGATGGCTCATCGGGCGCGCTTGTTATGCATTCCATTTCGTAATGTGGCGTTCGTGAGTTAAACCTACGATTTAGTATTGATAGTTTATACTCAGTTCTGTGCGTGTACATCATGGAAAATCGTTTCGGTTTAATGGGTTTTCGGGTCTTCCTAGGGCTCCAGCACTTTTTTGTGGTCACGTGACCACGGACAAAATAGATTACAGTACTCGTAGTGGTCCCTCTATAGCGCCGCTTGGGTAGTGCCGGCTGCCCTCTATCGTGCCGGTGAAATTGCTTAGCAGACAGATGGGATTAACCAGTGAAACAGTGTGCGGATTAGCGCCGGTTGCCACTACGTATAGTGCCGGTAGTGCAGGCTGGCGCTTACCGGCACTAGAGAGGGACCACAACACTCTAGTAATTGCATGGCGACGACTTAATGTGAGAAAAACAACAACAGACAGCGACAACGTAAAAAAACGGGTGGTGAGTTTCCTCACAAAAATGGTTGAACTCCCCGAAAAGCCACATGTCTTGTTTTTGTTTCTTGTTGTTGTTTGTTGTTTGTCGAGGGAAGGTGAGGTTTCGAGTGTGTCTTCTTGGGGATAATGCCGCATGCCCCTTAATTCAATACCGTATATTTTAATCAATATAATAAGATAACACACACCCCGTGGGAATTTTCCGGGCAGATTTCTCCTTATTATACAGCAGTACCAAGGAAAAGCACATGCAACCATTGTGGTGGCTTTGGAGAGTTCTCGTTGAGATATTTCCGAGATATTTCCAAAGACGCGTCGCTCGGCCTTTGCAATCTCCCCGTTTATCAAGAAAACAGTCAGCTTGAAAATAACACACTCGTCCGAGGGGGTGTGTTACCTTACTAATAGTATAGCATACTAATAATACACTAATATTACGGGTGACTTATGTTGTGATCGTCTGACCCGATCACAACATGTTGTGATAGTAAACAGGACCAAATATTGTTAGTAGAAACAGTAAACTACCTAGGTTTTCGTGTGCACCACAGGTCTATTTACCATAGTAAATGGGACCAAATATTGTTAGCAAAAACTCTAAAATATGTAATTTCGTGTGTGCACCGCAGGTCCTATTTACAATGGTCCCCCGTAAAAGTATACTATTAATAATAGTACTGATAGTATCACCCGTGTGATGCAGCAGTATACCGCGGTGGCCGGGTCCCGCACAAAAACTCCCAGTGAGTCTCTTGCCGAGTCTCGTTGTGGTTAGATCCCGTGCAAACTATCCCGTAGAGTCCCGTCCGTGGTGACGGGATGCCGTCCTGAGGATTCCCACGGTGGCTACGACGTAGATACCATAAAATAGTATCAGGTACCATGAAGAACCGGGGTACCTGGTTCCCACGGGATATGGTCCGGAGTCGAAAAGGCGTCTCCAGGAGTGCCCGGCTAATCTTTCAACATTAGTACTGCACAGCACATGACCCATGTATTTGAGTATAATTCTAAGTAATTTGTCCCCAACACGGGAGTGCAGTTCTAAAGGTGCCCAAAGGTGCATGAAGGGGTAAACTCTTCGTCTCGCACACCGCATTTGTCAACCATGCCATCAGCCATACCAGGGCCGTGTCGAGTACTAACTGTAAGTGGTATTCTCTATTCTCTACTGCCGTGATTGGTGACGGGGTGTCGTATATAGGGTGTATATGTTGAATATCATCGTATATAGTATAAAAAGTTGTGTTAGTATCGCAATCGAATGAGTGTCATCTGCGTTGCTTATCTCCAGTCTCAATTTATCGTAAGATAGTGTTAGTTAATGTGGGGGTGTTTAGAGGTGCTGGTAAGAATGTACCTGATATGCGTATTAGTATTCACGAGCAATATCATCGTGAACGGCAAGGAAATAAAGTACTCAGGGTTCTGCATACGGCCCATCATACTCCCAGTACTACTGTGGGCACCAGGCTCTCGGCCATACCGTCGCATGGGTATGCCCTGCGCCTGTTTCACCATTCGCCGAGGTCACAGATATATCTATATCATTGTACTATTAATACTGTGCTCGTTCGTATTCCAACACTACTTGCAGTGTTCGTCAGCCCCGTTTTTTGTCCCATGCACGAGAAATTCCTGACGACACCCAAGATCCTTGAATGCGAGGCAAGGGCAGAGAGCAGTCGCCCTTGCCACGCTCTTCGTGTCGTTCATCCAGCTTGTCCTCAAGCTTGGATGCTCCAACCATCTGGCGTTTCCTCGACGCTACTCAGACAAGAAAGGGAAGTGCTACAGGCTCCAGCCGAACCCGAGTCCGTACTCATATTGGCGTCGACGACTTCTCTATTATCTACTGCCGTGATTGGTGACGGGGTGTCGTAGGGTGTATATGTCGTATATCACATAGTATAACATATTGTATATACTCGTATAATACGTATATATACTAAGAAGTCCAGATTCATGAACGCAGAAAAACGAAAAAACCAAAACAAACAAAGCAAACAAATCAAGACATCAAGACGCAAAGGTGCGTTCAAAGTACACGGAAGAGATGAAGGAGAAAGCGCGCACAAAACAGTTACGCCACTACAAGCAGTGCGGTGCCACTACAATGCGGTATCACAGGGAGTGCACTCATGTCATGCATGCATGGCCGTAGTCGTATGATATGACCATACACGCTCGCATCCTTACACGCAATGCCGGGGGACGGAGCACGTCGGGTTTTCACCGACCAGGCAGGCATTGCTCTCACCAAGCGCCAAAAGAACCGTGAGATGTTTCGCGAGTCGCACGAAGGGTGAGCTGCATCCTGCTAAAAGTCGCTTTTGAGGCGGACTTTCTTGCATATATATGGAGGACAGAAGCGCCGACTTGATTTATTTGTTTTCTGGCTTGTGTTTTCTGGTGTGGCCACTTCCAGATAAAACAACGGGTATACTACGTATGTATGTAACTCGTGTGGAGGGTGATCTGCAACCTACTTCTGAGGACCACTTGTGAGGCGGATTTCCTTGCATGACAGCGTCGAACTAATTAGTTTTTTTTTCTGGTGTCGCCACTTCCAGGGACAGCAAAGGGTGTGCTATGTAACTGCCTCATGGGTGCCTTACCATGTACCAGGTACCTGGTGCATACTACTGCGTGATATATATGATAATTCCCCTTGTGCGGAGTTAAGGCTCCCCACGGGTTAATGTGAAGAACACACACACCACAAAAGGCCTGACCCGACCGCCACCCATGGTGGCCGTCGAAACAAAACAAACAAAACAAACATAATGATAAACAAACAAACAAACAAAAAACACACACAGCTCACGCAGTGATTAGCGTGTACTTGCGATAGGGGAGGGGGGGGGGGCGTAATGTTTGTTGCTTGCCTTAGTCATTTGACCATTGACCACGCATCCCTTTCGAGACGGAGCAGGGAGGGGAGGGGGTACTTTGGGACTCCTAGATTGTTACTGCCGTATGACGAGGCTCCTCGATCGATTGCAGAACTACCCAACATATATGCAGTCCCCTACACAGCAGTTTTTTTACACGTATATTTGCAATCCCCGTTGTGTCACTACACATATATTCGCAATCCCCTTTGTGTTTTTACACGTATGTTAGCAAAATCCCCTTTGTGTTTTCACAAGTATGTTAGCAAAATCCCCTTTGTGTTTTTACACGTATGTTAGCAATCTCCTTTGTGTTTTTACACATTTGTTTGCAGCCCCCTTGTGTTTTTACACGTTTGGTTGCGACTGCAACCCCCCACTTTGCGCTATCACAGGTTCGTTTGTTCGTCACATGCCGATGTACACCGATGGGTTCGTTCCTCGGGCTGCGTGTACAATACCAGGTACCGGTATAGTCTAATAAACCGTTACCGGTATTTTCTACTCGTCCAAGAGCACAAATACACCGAGCACAACCAGGGTCCGTGCAGTACTGATTGGATCTTGTTCCTAGACCAATCTGTAGACATACGAAGCATACATACACTGGCCGTGCCGAAGCCGCTCATATAGGCGGCGGGCCCCCTATTTACACCAAGGATGTGTAATACCACAAAATTAAGCGAGGGCGTACGGGTATTGCCGCAAAACTACCAAATGTGGAAACCCGCTGACAAGAACCGCTGCCAAAAAAAATCGAGGCGGTAAATTAGGGGACAGGTCGCTGTCGTCCCCTGTTGAGCAGGCCGCTCAATTTGCACGCCTATGCGCCTCCTGCTCTATCACCAATCACCCGTCCAAATCGCTTCAATCCAAATGTATAGGGTTTAAGGTGCTCTACAATTCCAAACACATGGGGATTTCCACTAATATATGGAGGCGTTTTCCACTAGGGGGAAGCACAAAAAACAACGAAGCCGCAAAAAAATGCAAACCGCATGTGATTTTGAGAACCGCTGAGAACCTTGGTACCGTTTTTACACATCCCTAATTTCACCCTACTGGTAGTGATAGACCAATAGATATTGTACCTGTGATCGAAACTTCGCGATAATGCGAGGATAATTTCGAATTTTTCGAGGAGGATCGACTACAAATCAAGGTGGGCCAAGGGTAGGCTGCAATTAATTAATTTCGCAAAAGCGGAACGTAATTATGTATACCAGGTGTCATATAAAAGCAGCAGTACAGCTTCCGCAGTACTGCTGCAACACTTTCACAAAACATGAACACGAAACCGAAAAAAACGAGAACATGAATACTTAATTATTGTTACTGGCTGTGTACCGTACTGATATATATTATAATCGAATACATTGTGAATATTAATATGTAATACCGGTACATACTTAGTTAAAGGGTAAAAGCCAAAAATAGGTATACCTAATATTTTTTATCCACTTATAGGTACACTATACAAAGAACTCGCGAAAAAGGCTCCTGGCCCTCCCTCTTATTCGCCAGCGCTCGATCGTACCTATTGCTGGCTGCAAACTTCCAGGTACACCTCTCTGTCTCTATTCAAGCTGAGCTTCACCTATTTCTGGCTTCAATGGTATCTAAAAGCGGCTCGATTGGACGATTTCCAGGCAAAATTAAAGTACGGCGATATCATACGCAGGGCCGTCGGGTCCACGCGACCCGAGCTGTCGAAAAACAAAACACGAACATGTTGCGAAATCACCTTTCGGGAAATGTGTATTAATAGTATTAATAGTACTCTGTAAAGGTATCCTCCCACAGTACGAGTACGTACGTAGGTATTTTACGTTATGGGTCACAATGTTTCCGTCCGCGGTTGAGGTCATCAAGTGAGCAAATAGATATCGGTTCCTATGATATACAGCAGTATACCTTTACTCGTATCTCTGTTCTAGGAATATGTACGTAGCGCATATAATCCTGTAGAATATACCTTGGTCGGGCAGAGGGAACAAGACCTCGGCGAAGTTCATGTTTTAGGTGAGAATATTGAGCTCTTCTTCATGTGAGAAGCTCAGATAATAAGGCACCACCCCTAAAAGGCAGAACGGCAGGCATTGCTCTACGCAGAGTGTACCGCACGCTCAATAAGAACCCAATAGATGGTAAGAACTTGGGCTGTTGGCTAGGGGGGGCTTGCTACTTTGGGTGTTTAGGAAAGAGGCCTTTTGTAGGTGCAGGTTGAGCCATTTAAGGGAATCCAAAAATAGTTGAAGCCCAACTCGAGTAGACACCGAGAGGTGTACCTGGAAACTTCCAGCCAACAATAGGTACGATCGGGCTCTGGGCAATCAGAGGGAGGGTTAGGAAGCCTTTTCCCGAGTGCATTATTTAGCATACCTACTTGTAGTTTTGTGAGCTACACGAAAGTGAGTTACATCAAGGACATACTGAAAAGGCAGGCCTGCCAGAGGGGATACTCTTGTGTTCTCACCAAACAACCTCACAAATGGCGTCGTCGGTAGGACATGGGTCGTTGGTCATGAGTTCGAACCTCACGTCCACCATGAAAAACGCTTGTTAAAGAAAAGCGAATTTGCTCATGTCGAGAATCTGAAAAATACTTCTGGATCCCCAGAAATAGGAACCGCGTGTTGGTGACACGCGTCGGTCCGTGCATCCGGTCCGTTCCAGCGGAGGGGAGTGTTAGAAAGCTTAGTTTGGGTAGGCGATTGATTAACCTTTTACCAGTAACCCAGCGGACCAATACCTTGACATACGCACGCTACTAGGCGCTCTCGGCGGTTGATTCTGTTTTCTTCTTTTTCTTTTGCAAATAAACTCAAAAGTCCGACCCACGTGGGGTTCGAACTCCAAAACCAACTCTTAGTATTAATAGCTTTCGAGGGTACCGCTAATACACCATCGAGGGCGACCGAAACAAACGCATATCTGAGTCTATTTTCAAGCAATTTGTCCCCAAAACGGGAGTCCGGTCTTAAAAATCGGGTACTGTACTTAGTTTACGTCCTCACCAATTAAGAATTAATAATACACCAATATTATTAATACTGTATAAATATTAATACAGCAGCAGTACGTAGTGGTGTACCCATTTTAATTTGAAGACCACCCCGTGACAAGCCGAAAAACGTCGTCCTCCATGATACAAACAATATCATATTATCTTTTACCAGGTAGTTACCAGGTAGTATTATACTGAGAACATGATCCCATACAATTTCCAAGTATCTTTTCTCGTGACAACCCACTTTACATGGTCTATTTACATTATTTATGGCCTTGAACCGGACGGTCTTGAAATGCGTACATGATCATAT
Source organism: Saccharina japonica (assembly GCA_008828725.1). Lineage (NCBI taxonomy): Eukaryota > Phaeophyceae > Laminariales > Laminariaceae > Saccharina > Saccharina japonica. Next base: position 365,328 of record MEHQ01003123.1, read on the forward strand.
TAATATTATAGTACCAGAGGTATACATCACTGCTGTAACTACTGACAGATGTGTCCGCTGTCCTGTGTTTGTCGGTGGCCTCTGTCGAACAGTCGGCAGCCGTCTCCTAACTACGTCGTACAAGAACTCAGACTACCAAGGAAGGATACGTTGTCATGTCGGGGGTCAACACTCAACACCAACCATGATCTTACGCGTTGCACAGATGGCAGTGTGTGTGCGTGTGTGTTCCTCACATTAAACCTTCCTTTCTACCCGTCGACATCCAGCACACCCAGTGTCCGTGCCGATTCTTCATCCTAAAAAGGTACCAGTTATGTGGTCACAAAACTACGACACAGATATACTACGCTCAGTGCAGTAAGCAGAGCAGACAATGCAATGCCATATACGACAGGCAAGACCTACCCTGCTAGCAATCCAGGTGCATGCAAGAGAAAAAAAGAAAAAAGAAAGAAGAAAAAAAAGCGAAAAGGAAAAATAATACGTAAAAAGTAAACATACTGAAGCAAATCAACAATCAAGCAACCAAACAAAAGCATGACAAAATAAAAGAAAGAAGTGTCGTGCTTCTCCCAGAGGAGATGCGACATCCAATAAAAAACCAAATGAAATGAAACGAAATGAAATGAAATGGACCGAAAACAGCGCCAACAGAGCAAGACTAAGAACGACAGGAAAGGACAGCCAGCCGGAGCACACCAAAAGCACCTTCCAGCCAGCCGAGGCAGGTTTGTGCCCGTAGTACAGGCAGGTTCTACCAGCTAGTCGTTCTGGTACCTACTCTGTTTGCCGTTTCTTTCCTGCTTCCGTCCGCCGTGGTTTCCCTACGAACCCCCACCCTCCGTCTCCATTCCCTTGGGCGCCACCCATACAACGGATACGTGGCAATTCCTACTCAGTTCCGTTTCGTTCTCGTGTAACACACGAGAGTCCAGGAAAGAGAACGGGAAATAAACACAGCCAGCAGAGATCTTCGAAAAAAAAATGACACTCCACTTTGTTTCAAGTCCCAAGACAGGGGGGGGTGCTGTATACTGCATACTAAAACCAACTGAAACCAATCCAAAACAGCTTGTAATTTTTAGATTCGTTCAGAAATCTCGAAATCTCGAAATCTCACCATTCTGGTTTGTTTCTCGTTCTGACCCTTTTTTTGGGAACGAGTGAACATAGATATAAATAAAATGAGCATTGACCACTCAGGTGATCTTGGACCTGTTCGGCTCTGACTTCGCTTTAGACCGGACTCGCACTCGGGACCCGTTTTGAAGGCCTCGCGTTGGCTTTCTCGCCCGCTCTTCTCGAGGGTCGCCCCCCTCAGCCTCCGCCCGTGACTTTCCGCCAGCGCGCACTCTCGAGTCAAGCGCCGCCGCCGAGCGCAGCGACCTCGAAGTGCGTGGATCTTGAGGAGATATCTCGGCTCTACTGGCCGCTGAGGATGATATGCGTGGTGCTGTTGCTGCTGAGAGAGATATTTGTGGTGCGAGTCTCAACTCAAAATATCTCGCCTCAATTAAAAACTCAAAGATCCACGGATGAATGAAAACTCGGCTGATTTTTTTTCGGGTGGATTCAGTACAACAGTACTGTAGCTTATTTTTCAGCGTAGAGATATTACTGCTGTGCCTGGCTGTAATACGTACAAGAACAAACAGCAGTACGTAAGAGTAGTACCAGGTACGAGTACTGTATGTACGACGTAGCGAGTAGCTGGTGTGTATAGTATTGCTGAGTGCTGTTGTGTAGTACGTACTGCTGTACAGCAGTACTACTGTTTGTTGTAGTGTACAGTGCTAGATACGAGTCTGCTCAGACACACGAGAGTCAGAGAATAATTGAGATTTCCCCCCCGTTGCCTCGACTTCGCATATCCATGCGGAACCGCTTGCTCGGCACGGAGTGTTTTTGCCGCACGTGCCAAAACTGAAACTGAGCCCGCCACCGGGACCTCGACTGGTGCATTTCTGACAGAGACTGAGAATGAAGTTGCGAACTGAGTATCAGCAATTACAGCAGTAGTAGCGTTTCCTTCTTCCTGCAATAACACCTGGCATTGCCTTGATTCTGCACGTAGTATGTGTCAGATGTCAAAACACGAGCGAGCGCCATCAGATTGTTGTTGTCGTAAATCTCACAAACTATCCTGAGGACTGAGACTATCCAGGGAACACCGAATGCGACTGATTGCCTTTCTGAGACTGACTGTTGAGACTGAGAAATGAGGTTGCGAACTGAATATTCCCTTCTCCCTGCAACCCTTGGCATTGCCTTGATTCTGCACGTGGGCGTCAGGTATCGAAATACGAGCGAGCGCCATCACACTGTCGTAAATAGCAAGGATGGTACCAAATAACTACAGCAGTAATGTACCAGGTATATGTCCTATCCGAAGCATGGGTGCCGGCGAATGCCGGCACCCATGCGGAGCCCTTGTATGTACGAAAATACACCTGTTACTAAATGTAATACGCTGGTACCATGTGTTAATAATAAAAGGTCATTTCTGTTTTTTTGTGTACTCTCGGTAAGCATTATCTTCGCTTCACACTTGGCCTGAATTCTAACACCAGCCGTATAATTGCACGTACGTGCTGTGGGCTGTTAGATCTGCACGTACTTTTGCACCATCTTTACCCTTGCTCCCACCCGGACCTGATCCCACCCAGATCTGATCCCATTTGGCACCCTGCTCCCACCCACAAGGTGCAGAAATATAATCAGCCCTCCGCAGGAGCCGCCGGAGGCCCACCTGGCACCTCGATCCCATTTGGTACCCATGTAGGCCATACATATCTACAACAACTCCTGCTATACATATAACCGTATTGAATGTACGTGCAGATTCGTTAGACTCGCACGTACGTGCAAGTTCTCCGGAGCCGGAATTCTAAGTAATTCATTTCCAGCAAGCCCTCAGCTCACCGTTTTCGTTCACGACCCTACGACCCTACTGATGCTGTATTTTAACCGTTTCCGTTCGAACCACCAAAGAACATACTGTAGAATATATTATAACATGCGTCTCTTCATTCATGGTCATGCGTTTCTAGTTTTGTGGCCACAGAACTGGTACCCACAGAACACAGAACTGCTATCTCTCTAGGACGAGGATGAAGAATCGGCACGGACGCTGGGTGTGCTGGATGTCGACGGGTAGAAATAACTGCTGTTTAATGTCAAGAACATACACACGTTTCTACAGAGTACGTAGGTCGTGCTACTGGCTGCCATGCTGTGTACATGTTTGGTTTTGGGTTCCTGCTATGATACTTCGTATAAATACCTGTAGACTTTCCTTGTGACTTATCGTGACCCCGAGCTATTGATAGACTACGGCAATGGGCTAATGTGAGATTCACAACAACTCGTACAGCTGTACTCGTGATCTGTACAGGCTTCTGCGCAGTTTTAAAGCTGCGAATTGCTGTGATAGCATAGAGTCAACTCGGAGTCTCGCCACCGTCGCGTATCATACTTTCGTACGTCATCGTGCCTCGCTGGGTTCCTCCTCACGACCAGGATGTGCCCTACCAGTCAACCGTCAACTGCTATGTATATGTTGTTTTCCATCCCATTTATTGTCTTCGCACTTCTGTCCCTCTCCCTCCGTACGTCGTAGTCGTAACTCAGATCTAGGGTCACAAAGCAGGCTTTTCTCCCTCCTCCCCACTGCGGTTCGTGCCTTGATTTTTACCGCGCCGAGGGTTCAGCATTCCCAACGCTCGTCGATTTTCATCGACTTTTGCTAACTCACGCTCTCGCGCTTTCCGCTACGTAGTCGAGTTTTTTTTTGCGAAAAAAAGTCCCTACGAGCGTGCACTCGGGGGGGCTCGAACCCACGACCTTGACACTAACAGGGACGAGATTCACCTGTCATCCCACCGGGGACGCCGGCATATGTATGGTATGTATGAACTTGCGCTGTCCCTAATTGCAGAACGGCTCGGCGAAATATTTCCTGCAGGTCATTGGTGGCCAGGTTCAATCTTGTACGTCGGTCCAGACCAACCCGATCCCAGGCCTAATCTTAGCCCTAAGCCTAACCCCAACCCTTTGTTTTGGGAGGATTGAGGTCGGCAGGCGCGGTCGCCCGGCTCCGCAGCGTGTTTTGGTGGCGTTATAAAAAAAAAATTGCAACCGAAAGGCCAGCCTCGACCAATCACACCGGTGACCTGTACTCGTAGGTAACAAAAACGATGTTCCGTTCTACATGTAGGACGAGAGGACGAACCGTGAAGTCGTGGCAAAGTCGTGCTTCACTACGTACACACTCTCCTTTTCGCTTTTTCTCTTCTTTTTTACTCTTGTTCTCTTTCATGCACCTTGATTGCTAGCAGGGTAGATCTTGTCTGTCGTATATGGCATTGCATTGTCTGCTCTGCTTACTGCACTGCAGCGTAGTATCTCTGTGTCGGAGTTTTGTGACCACAGAACTGGTACCTCTCTAGGATGAAAAATCGGCACGGACACTGGGTGTGCTGGATGTCGACAGGTAGAAAGGAAGGCTTAACGTGAAGAACACACACCAGGTATATATCATACGTAAATCGTTTTACGTAAATCGTTTTGTCCCCGATGGCGATTACACCACCAACGTATCCTCATCCTCACGTCCTCATGGAGACATGGAGACCACGATCACAATAGCAGTATTGACGTATTGACAGCCAGCCATCTTCTATGGTCGTATAAGCCCTTCCCTTATGTTCCCTATATGTAAAATATGTACATACTATACGGATGATGTAACATACCAGGTATTGTATTAATAGTACTCGAACACACATAATACCATTTTCTTCTTTTTTTCCTCCTCCCATTTATTATGTTCGCCCTTATTTTCCCTCTCCATCCTATTAATAGTAGTACCTCAGTACCGGGAACGCATTTATAGATTTATAGTAGCTCTTATCCCCCCCTCCCCACTACGGTTCGTGCCTGGCATTTTTATTCGCGAGAAGATGGCACCCCTTTCTTCCCTCGTCGACTCGCGTCGAATTGCTGCTATGCATGATATATTAAAAAAAAAAAACAACAACAACAACAACAGCTGTGAGCTCGAGGATTTCGTCGAAACTCATTTTTGCTAGCTGAGTGTAATACTCCGATCGCGCGTACATACGGATTTTATATGTCCTTATGTAGGATGTACATCCCATCCCGTATGAGGGGGACACAATCTGGGGCTGTAGAATTCAGGAAGTGTGTGTCTATTTGTGGGGGGAGAAATAATTAAAATAAATTGAAATTAAAATTACACAGTCTGAAATGGACAAAATCTGAAGTCAAAGATTCAACGCGTTACCAGCATCAAGACGCTTTTTGAAAGTCCTTTAGATATCCTAAGTGACTCCGACAATTTCGAAGGGGTATAGTCAAGTCGTACCCGTATAATATGCGTATACTGCTGTAATCAGGATTTGAAAACGCACCCCCTGGGACGAATTTCGGAGCCGATTTTCTCCAAAACATAGCTTAGAGGGGCGCGCCATAACGAAAATGGCGGCTGCGGGAATATCATACTACACAGCAGTAGTCGAGATATTTCCGAGATATTTCCAAGATACTGCTGTATTTCCACAAACGCGTTGCTCGGCGTTTGCACTCTCCCCACTGCCGAGGAAAAGTAGCACATTTCGTCCGAGGGGGTGTGTTGTCTCATCATCTTGATTATAAAGTATACCAGGTATGCGTCGCTGGGCGTTTGCACGCTCCTCGTTGTCGAAAAAATCAGCTTGGAAATTCGGAAAATTCGTTTGAGCAGGAAGGTGTTACCTTGCATGTTTATCTGACACTGCTGGCAACTACTGTATCGTTACATACCGGGTGTGTGTTAAACGTTCTCCTGTACTGCACGAGTACGTGTTGGTCGTGCAATCGAAAGGGTCCTCTGCTTACAGCATTAGCATTGCAAGGTATTAAATAGTATCTCTATGTCGTGGTTTTGTGACCACATAACTTATATAACTCTAGGATGGAGAATTAGCACGAACACTGGGCGTGCCGGGTGTCGACGGGTACATAGAAAGAACGGTGGAGAACACACACACACGAAACATCGCGGGTCGCGGCCCACCCTGCAGTAAGCCGACGTTACGGCGGTGGTATATTATTTATAGGACCAAACAAATCCCACTCATAAGTAGCAGAGACTCCCCGGTGGCCTAACAGGTAACCACGAAGCCTGTGAGGGAAGAGGTCCAGGGTTCGAGTCTCGGTATGGAATTTTTCAGGGTCAGGTTCTGTAGGGTACCTACAAAACCATACCCGGGGCATTTACCCGGGAAATACGTTCTTGTGTAAGGGTTTTATACCCGTACCCGGAACTTCTGTAAGTTCTCGTACGACCTTCATACCCTACAGACGAACTTCTGGTAAGTTCTTACTCTCTGTTTCACAATACCCGGGGTACCGGTACAACGTGTTTCGTACCTGCCCGGAACTTCTGTGAGTTCTGTACGCCCGTGCCACAATACCCGGAACTTCTGTGAGATCTGTAAGGGTTTTATACCCTAACCCGGAACTTCTGTAAGTTCTGTAAGACATCCATACCCGTACCCGGAACTTCTGTAAGTTCTGTGCACCTTGAGGCACAATACCCCGGGTAAGGGTATTCCCTCCGGCACAATACCCTGTGTGCCGGTACAGATTAGGGTATCGTTGAGGATGTCAGGAGACGGTCAGTCGAGGGAAAATGGGCATCGGTTAAGGGTGTGGATTCGAGTGTTCCACACTAAAACCTAGTATTTTGGCGTCAGTCAAGGAAAAAATGAAAATATTGCCGTCAATCAGGGGTGAAAGTGCCGTCTCCTGACATCTTTTGAGGAGTTGATGTTATACATTCGACGTCATGTCTCATCGAGTGACACACACCAAAAACGAAATTACGAAATTAAATTACATGTACAACCCACCTCGCTCACAACCACGCACTGAACCGAGCTACACACAGTACGTGGATTTTGATTTGGGGGGTAAATCTATGACCGCGGTTGTCATTCCCATGAAGTTGGAACGTTCCTTACCGTGAAAATCGTGAAAGACAGCTATAACAGAAATTAGCTACAGTGGTACATGCCTGGTATATACGCGTTAGTACCGGCATAGTGTGTCATGTTTGAAGTACACCAATCGCAGTGTTTCGAAATGCGTTTTATGTATATTTTTTTAGGAGTACATTTATTTGCAGTTTTTTCGCCCCCTTGAGGTGGGTATTTACCAGGGTATCACCGCAACTTCTGTAATTCTGTACGCCCGTGCCTCAATCGGAACTTCTGTGAGTTCTGTACGCCCGGGCCACAATCGGAACTTCTGTGAGTTCTGTACGACCGGGCCACAATCGGAGCTTCTGTGAGTTCTGTACGCCCGTTCCACAATAAATACCCGGACTTCTGTAAGTTCTGTACGCCCGTGTCACAATACCCGGAATTTCTGTGAGTTCTGTGCGACCTTCATACCCGTACCCGGAACTTCTGTAAGTTCTGTGCGACCGAGCCACGATACCCGGGGTACCGGTACAACCTGTTTATATCTGCCRGGAACTTCTGTGAGTTCTGTACGCCCGTGCCACAATACCCGGAACTTCTGTGAGTTCTGTAAGGGTTTTATACCCTAACCCGGAACTTCTGTAAGATCTGTACGACCTTCATACCCTACGGAGAACTTCTGTAAGTTCTGTTTTCCCCGTTTCACAATACCCGGGGTACCGGTACAACGTGTTTGTACCTGCCCGGAACTTCTGTGAGTTCTGTATGCCCGGGCCACAATACCCGGAACTTCTGTGAGTTCTGTAAGGGTTTTATACCCTAACCCGGAACTTCTGTAAGTTCTGTAAGACACCCATACCCTGACCCTAAATCCACAAACCCTACAGAACCTGACCTTCAAAATACCTTACCGAAAAGCCACCACTACGAGCGTGTACGGTGGTAGCAGTAACTGTTGTGGCGGATATGGCTGTCGAATGTATCGGGCCAAGCGTTTGCATGTCCGGCACGAATCTTGTCTCATGGTCACGACCATTATCCTTGTCGTCTGATCTTGCGGCAGACGATATGCGGCGGTAATAGCATGCTACCTGGACATACCTGGCACATAAATGGTATATATCGTATGATATGATGGCTTCTCGATGCCCGTCTTCAGTCTCGAACGGAAAAAAGTGAAAACTTGCTGTGCTCGTAGTCTACAGCAAGTACTATGGGCATATAAATATGTATGTATATACGGCGACGAGCTGCATACTTGTTGCGTGGAATTTTCATCCAATTTTCTGATTCCACGCAAATACACATCATAGCGCAAGAGATGTTGATTGGTTGAGAACGTTTGACAGTAATGGACGCATGTTCCACGTCGTAGGTACACAAGGCAGAAGGTATAGCTCGTTGTGTGTGGTGTGTTGTGTAAATCAAACCGTTCTTTCGATCTTTCTACCCGTCGACATCCAGCACACCCAGTCACCCAGTGTCCGTGCCAACTCTTCATCCTACTAATTGAGAGATACGAGCATTGTGGTCACAAAACCACGACACACAGATGAGAGATACTACAGGTAGGTACATTGGAATGCAGCAAGGAGAATTGACAATGCGATGCCCATATGCCATGTAGTATATACATCACCAACATCAGCACATCAGCAGTACTTACTGTACCTCACCGGCACCTCGTTCGTACCTGGTAGATGTTACAAACAACATATTCATATAATATGATACCAGGCATGCATACGAGTAGATGCCACACACAATCCACATTGGACAAGGATCAGAGATGACGAGATAACCGACAGCCGAAATATTTCGATCGTCGTTACGTATGATGTCATTGTAGGCTATGATGCATACATGCATACGTGTGTGTTTCTTCCCGTGCCGTAGTATAAAACCACTTCAGGTATAATACAGCTGCCAGGTACTCTGTCCCGTATTTGATAACCCCTTAGGTTATGTCCATCCCATTCATTCGCACTTCCGTCTTTCTCCCTCATTAGTCGTAACTCAGATCCGGGGTCACAAAGTAGGCTCGTCTCCCTCCTACCCTACTACGGTTCTTGCCTTGGTTTTTATCGCGAGAAGATTTCAGCACTTTCTTCTTTCTTCCCTCGTCAACTTTCGTCGAATTTTGCTTACCCATGCTATAATATGCGCTCGTAGTCGGTGTCATTTGAGAATAAAAACCTCCATGGGGAGAATCGAACCCTCGACATCCGGCCCAAAAGGCTTCGTGGCTACCAGTTAGACCACCTGGGCGACCGGCTTATGTGTATCATATTATATGTACTGACTGGTACATACCACGGGTACATATTATACGTACACGTTTGGATCGCCACGCTCTGCGTCTATCTATCTGAGTATGCAAGTCTGTGTACCTGCTTGTGTTCTTACTCTTTTGTCTTGCGTACTTTCTTGTGTATTCGCTCCTATTGCCATGCTTCCCTGCCTTTCCCTTCATTTATTTTTCTTTCTTCTTTCTTCTTTTTTGTCCTTTTTCCCTTGTTCCCTTTTCCTTTTTTGTCCCTTTTTTCATTTTCCCCTGTTTTTTCCTTCTTCCCTTTTTTCCCTTCTTCTCTTTTTCCTTTTTTCCTTTGTCCTTTGGATTGATTCCACCTTCTCTTGGTTGAGGTGTCCCACACAGAACTGGTTATGATGTACGAGTATGATATATCGTACTGCTTTGTTGCACTTTGCCTTTTATGTAATATTTTTAGCCGGAGGTATCATTTCAAAGATCGTCAAAGTACCAGCACCTCGAGTACCAGTCAGTTCAGAATTCGGTGCCCTAGGGACTCGTGAGGACTCAGTCAATTCCGGCTTTCAGGTCACTAGGGACTCGCGAGGACTCAGTCACTTCAGCTTTCAGTACCCTACGGACTCGCGAGGACTCAGTATTTCAGCTTCCAGTACCCTAAGGACTCGCGAGGACTCATTCATTTCCTGTACAATTTACAGTACCTTGGGGGACTCAGTACTTCAAAATGACTGGGACTCGCGAGTCAATGACTGAGTCCCGATGACTAGTACCGGTACTCTGACGACATTTTGCACTTGTTTGNAGCTGCGGCACAGCAGCAGGGCGTCCGCTACAATCAATCGAGGGTACAACAGTAGTAGTAGCAGTATAGTTCCTGCGGTCGTCCTTTGCCTCTACACCGCGCACACTGCCTAATCTGTTGTGCGAAAGTTGCTCAAAAATAACCGAAACGCCTTGGAAACGCCTCAAAATATTTTAATTGACAAAAAGTTACCCCTATCCCCTGGAGGTGAGCCAAAGGCTTCGTGGCTACCAGTCGTAGACCACCTGGGCGACCGGCTTATGTGTATCATATTATATGTACTGACTGGTACATACCACGGGTACATATTATACGAACACGTTTGGATCGCCACGCTCTGCGTCTATCTATCTGAGTATGCAAGTCTGTGTACCTGCTTGTGGTCTTACTCTTTTGTCTTGCGTACTTTCTTGTGTATTCGCTCCTATTGCCATGCTTCCCTGCCTTTCCCTTCATTTCTTTTTCTTTCTTCTTTCTTCTTTTTTGTCCTTTTTCCCTCGTTCCCTTTTCCTTTTTTGTCCCTTTTTTCATTTTTCCCTGTTTTTTCCTTCTTCCCTTTTTTCCCTTCTTCTCTTTTTCCTTTTTTCCTTTGTCCTTTGGATTGATTCCACCTTCTCTTGGTTGAGGTGTCCCACACAGAACTGGTTATGATGTACGAGTATGATATATCGTACTGCTTTGTTGCACTTTGCCTTTTATGTAATATTTTTAGCCGGAGGTATCATTTCAAAGATCGTCAAAGTACCAGTCCTCCGAGTACCAGCCATTTCAGCTTTCGGTAGCTTAGGGACTCGTGAGGACTCAGTCAATTCCGGCTTTCAGGTCACTAGGGACTCGCGAGGACTCAGTCACTTCAGCTTTCAGTACCCTACGGACTCGCGAGGACTCAGTATTTCAGCTTCCAGTACCCTAAGGACTCGCGAGGACTCATTCATTTCCTGTACAATTTACAGTACCTTGGGGGACTCAGTACTTCAAAATGACTGGGACTCGCGAGTCAATGACTGAGTCCCGATCACTAGTACCGGTACTCTGACGACATTTTGCACTTGTTTGGTAAAGGGCGACAACGAAATACTCAAAGAGCAAAAAACGTATTTACTTTAGTTTGACCCGTTGGCTCGGGACTCGCGAGGACTCAGTCATTTCAGCTTTCGGTACCGTAAGGACTCGCGAGGACTCAGCCATTTCATCCTTCGGTATATACCCTAGGGACTCGCGACGACTCAGTCATGTTAGCCTTCGGTACCCGAGGGACCCGCGCGGACTCAAGTCTTCTCAGCCTTGGTACCCTAGGGACTCACGAGAGCTCAGTCATTTCAGCCTTCGGTACCCTACGTGGACTCAGTACTTCAAAACGACTCGGACTGCGTAAATACGTAGCGAGTTAAAATGACTGAGTCCCAATGACTCGGACTCGGACTCGGACGACCTTTGGTATTCTTCCACTCCAAAGATTTTGGAGTCTGTCCTGTGTGACCACGGACTATCTTTTTCGCGAGAACAACGTATGGTATGATATGATATGATGTATATATGTACGTTCGTATATACGTACAGGGCGGGCCAACGGAGAAGCTGGGGCTGTGGGTGTGATCCACACCGGGCATGCCAGCCGTCGTGATGGGTGATGGGTGATGAGTGATGGATGATTACTCGTAAAGTGCCCGTGATCCGTGCAGCTGACAAATTATGTGATGCCTGTTTAGTACAGCCAAGTACGCGTACGCGACACCAATAATCTATTTCTATTTCGGTTGAGGCTCGCGGCGTAATGCTTATCGTGACGTCAACGTTGAGCGTAGGCCATTGTATAGGACTTAGAGTGGCGTTCCTCGCTGAACGACGATATATGGTATTGCCTTGTCTACTCGGCTTACTGCGCAACATAATAGTTATTCTCTGTCTCGTAGTTTTGTGATCGACCACAGAGCTTGAATCGCTCGACGTAGGATTGAAGAATCGGCACGGTGGTGTGCTGGATGCTGGATGTCGACGGGTGGAAAAAGGAAGAACACACACAAATGCTTACGAGTGTGTCATATACATATCATACATACCGGTAGCTGAGCCTGAAATTCTAAACTCCAATGTTGCGTATTCATCGTATCATATCATACAAGCAGTATCATACCATGATCATACGTACTCGTATCATACGCGTGTTAACCCCTTTTGGACCACAGGTTAGGACTGCACTTTCGATGCGGGAACAAAACACTTGGAATTATAAAAAAAATGTTCGGTTTTGGACACTGCGGTTCTAAAGGTGGTTGCAGAATATGGTGACAACACGATACGCATGTACGCATACGCATCAAACTTGGGAGGATCGATCAATATTCAATATTCAACCATGGGAAAGAAAAACGCAAGAATCTGATACTCCACTCTGTCCGTGGTGATATCAGATATATAGAAGCTACCCCGTCACAGCTCCCCCGCCGTGGTGGCTCGGGAGCGAAGGGTCATCGTACGTTCATGCCACAAAGCACAAAGACTTTTCCCCTCGTGCGCAGTGCTGCAGCGAGCGGCCCGGCCAGGCGGAGGGCTCACACGCTCACACGCGCTATTTCGAATATACCGGTACGTATCGTACCCACCGCCACGGGGATTTTACGAACGAGTACGAGTACGAGTACGACGTATATAGCTTTCTCAAAGGCTGCGAGTACGTATATAGCATTCGTACGTACGTAAGATGCGGTAAATAAACAGCTGAAAATTAAAGTCTCTCCATGGAAATAAAAAAAGGAAACAGGTCTCGAGACTGCAACATCCAGAAAAAAACGCAGGTTCATGGTGAGAGGCAAACGTCCGAATCTGCTGCACGAATGCATGATAGGAGCACGGCATCTACCCGGCACCTTTCTGTGTTCGAGGTGGGATCCTCTGTTGGGTACGTGGGTGCGTTCGCATGTCCTAACTGCCTTATGGGTACAGCAGTAATACCTCTCGTACCTGGTGTATGTTTCCGATGTTTTGCGGGCTTTCCAAGCAAAGCAGTCCCGCACCCAATAATCGACCTCTCCCGCCAGCCTCCGGCTCAAGCTTGGAAAGAGCTACAGCTCCAAGACATCCAGCACTGGCGCGACAATGTTAGCAAAGAAGACTTCCGTCGCTAGCAGTGGGTGGTCGGCATACCAGCGGGTTACTGAGGAGTCGGAGAGCATTCACCGCGACTGCCCAGACAGCAATTTACTTGCACAGCTCAATCCCCTTTTCCCTGTATTGTCGCCTTAATATACTGTGGAACTCCTTCGTCTGTTCGTTGGGGACAGCCACCAAACCAAAGCTAAGCGAATCTGGGATGGCGAGCAGACGCGGATCTAGTGACGCCGGAGGTGAGAGTCGATGTGTGGTTCCACATAATGCCTTTGAACATAGTAGAACGGTCGGTATCGAAGGAGAGTCTGAAATGGGTGCATGCCAACTTCTGTAGGGCGATCGACTCACGATGGAAACATCGAAGTGGAAATGCAAGTCACCCCCAAAGAGGTTGACTTGATCTTATAGTGTCCTTTTATTGACAAGGCAATACGTACTCATCACACCAGACACCAGACGATACGAAGTCGTCCTCAAAATACACGCTGCTGTCGCGGATCCTGTGTTCAAAGTGCATCTTGGGCAGACGCCCTCCTTCTGCAACTGGCCTTCCTGCCTTGGTTAGTGCATCTTGGGCAGACACCCTCCTTCTGCAACTGGCCTTCCTGCCTTGATTTGCTCCACACACCCTCCCTCAATTGTCCTGTGTATATATACACTCTCGTTTACGTCGAGGTGGTGTTGGTGTATCTGCCGCTCCAAACTTCAGACAGCACCAGCTGCAGCAGTTTCTCTATGTGAAGGCAACTCGAATACTCGTAGCAATATAGGAGTACTCGGATTGATACCGGTATCACACTGCTAGGCTGCTGGGTCCACAGCAGTTGCTTCCCGTGTCCTTCCTGCCCAGCCGACAGGTGCCGACTTAGCGAACAGCAAGCGACCCATTGTCCACTAGCTTCGTGCGAACTAGATGCCAAGACCCTTTTTGCCTCGAGCATCCCGCCCAGGCACTGACGTTCTATGATACAGCAGTACTCGTACAAAGTAGCCTGCAAACCACTGCTGTACCATGGTGTCATACGTACATATCAAATGATACCATCGTAGCTGTTGCTGCTTCTACAGTAGTGCTGCGGTCGCTGTTGCTGTCGCTATCTCTGACTGCTGCTCCGTGTATCATGAGATCACGAGTCCGTCTGTTTGCTGTTTGCTGTTTGTGTTGGGGCTCGTCGAGTACAGCAGTACGAAAGCACGATTTGGTCTCGTGCAGAACTCATTCATCATTCATCGTGGTCGAGGCTTCGTTCGGTGAGGCCGATCCAGACCCAAGCAAGGCATCGTACATTTATGATTTACGTACGCATATGATATTCCAGGTACTGGTATACGAGTAGACTATACGTAGCAGTAGGCAGCCCCTTTCAAGGGACCCTATTAATATTAGTAGTGCCTTCGGGATTGGAGATCCCTTATATACGGTACCAACGTCCCTTATCAGAGTTAGTGCCGGCCCCTTACAGTCAGAGTACTACAGTATTAATAGTGGGCAAAAAGGGTGGGTAGAAATTTGAGGTCCCTTATATACTCAAAACCCGTAGTTCGCGCGATCGAAGTATCCCACTCAGCTTGCAAAGATGAGTTTCGATAAAATCCTCGATCTCAGACCTATGCCAATGGGAAAGCAACGTTGGAAATCGATCTTTGAAATATTTGCCTGGAATTTTCAGGCTGAAGATCCGCTCGTACCGCCGCTGTGGGGAAAAAGGAAAAAAATGTTTGATTTTTTTCTTATTTTTTTTCAAACGGCTGCAGGCGGCGCAATTTGCCTTTTCTCGTTGCAAATCGTCAACACCCTGATAAAAATCAGCTCGTGCGACGATAGACCTTCGATCTCGACATAGGCTGAGCCCACGGCCAACCCGCTTCGGGTCGGGCAAGGCCAACGAGTGTAGATGACGGCCTCGAAGGTATAAGGTGGATCCATGGTCTATTAATAGGAGGCGAGAGATTGCCGGCGGCGTCCTACGCTCTTCTCCCAAACCCGAAAAAAAAACTATTTTTTGCCATTTGAGACGGATCAAGAAATTTTGTCATCTGTTTTATGCACACCAGCAGCCAAATGTTTGTTTATCAGACGCCTGGCCAGCGCCCGCCACATATCACCGACCATCGTGTGAACATGGTGACCCTAGGATGGGTCGGAGCCCGTAACGAGCGCACCGCGTTCAGAATTCATGACGCAGTCGTTGGTTTCGTCGATCCATGTCTGTCGAGGACTCGAAATCTCGCCGCTTCGAACTAACATTCGCCTGAGTTGTTCTCAAGCCGATCTTGTCCCAACATCGGCCTGAGAATTGCCTTTTTCGGGCTTTTCCAAAAGTTGGGAATATTCCGTTTTAAGAATCGGTCCCATAGCAAGCTTGTTCTGGAAAAATCTGGCGGAGATCTTAGAAATTCAAACTTTTTAGGGTAGCTTTGCTTTGCCATTGGCATAGGTCTCACAGCTGTGTTTTTTTTTTTTTATAATATACCGTCTGCCCTTATCGCGGGGTCCCTTAAGGGGCCCCTTCGGTCATGATGAAACAAGAGTACTTGAGAGTTGACAAATATATATTTTTCGTTTTTTTTACAGCAGCAATACTATTTCTGGTATAATAACACCATATCAGTACTCCTTACGGAAAACGGCATAGCTCCAGTTCTAATGCTCAAACCTTCGACCGACAAACGTATAACTTGTTCGTTATAGTCTCTAGGAGGTATTGGGACCCTTGTATCTGCAAGGGAGGGCAGGCATTGCTGTGTTTGCATCACGAAACGAAAGTGCTCCGCACCAAGATTTTGATTGTTTCGGAGTTCCTGTTTGGTATCTACACTCTGCTGTGGCCACGTAGGACGCTACGGGCGGTCGAACTAGAGGCCCAGGTACGTTCACCTACTATTAATAGTGCTCGGCGTCCTCGTCGAAAATCTGAGTTAAAACAGTATCAGCAGCCGGAGAAACTGCAATTTTTCAAATTCATCTTGGGTACCAGGGGTATGGCGAGTCGTTTTCGAGTAAGAGGCACTTTTCGTGACGAACAAGGCATCTGATCGATATGCCTCTTGCGACACAAATGTTTACCATGATCTAGGCTCTCTGCAACTACTGTTTGGGAAAAATTATGAGCATTAGAACTGGAGCTATGCCGTTTTCCGTAAGGAGTACTGATATGGTGTTATTATACCAGAAATAGTTTTGCTGCTGTAAAAAAAACGAAAAATATATATTTTTAACACTCCAGTACTCTTGTTTCATCATGATCGAAGGGGCCCCTTAAAAAGGGTCCATATACCTACTGTTGTATATACCGGTAGTTGTATAGAGACAGTTTTGTATTGTCTTTTTGTTTTTACTCTTCGGTTCGGCTCGTGTCGTTGTGTTCTCGTACCTGGTACGTTAGCATCTCACTTGCTTCACCCATTCATTTGCGTTTATATATTTTTTGGTTTTTCTCTGTTTCAGTCTGTGACAACATCATTTGTATCTCTCTAGGATTAGGAATCAGGACACTCGGTGTACTGATGTGGTTGGGTAGAAAGAACGGGTTTAAGGTGAAGATAACACACAGAGTTGTTAACCCTTTTGGGGGCCTTAAATAGCAATACCTCGTACGAGGTAGCAGTAAGGGGTGAGGGGTGAGGTGCCTTATCAACCGTCTAATTACGGGGTGACACTTGAGTGACATGTAATAGTAATCAGACCCCAGGATCGACGCCAAAACCACATACCCAACTATGTGTATAAACCATATTTGGTGTTGATTACCATATATATTTATGGGGACGATCATAAATATATAGGACCTACGGTAAAAGAGAAAAACCCATATATTTACCGATTTTTACAAACAATATTTGGTCCTATTCACTATGGTCCCCCGTAATATGTCCCCCCCCCTAGACACTGCTGTGAGAGCGCGGGAAATAGATGTCCCTCGTGTAGTCGCACATGCTGTGCTCACCGTGTGGTACGCAGCCCTTGCTTCGTTATACCGCACCTGGTATAATTTAATCAAGATAACACACACCCTCGGATGAATATGAGAGCCGATTTTCCCCAGGAAAATCCTCATCACGTAAAGGGACCATGGCTTATAGGGCCTCACACAACGAAAATGGCGGGAAATGGCGTCTTTGGGAAGGTGCTACGTCGAGATATCTCCATATACCACGTTCATGCGGTATAGACCCGTCGTTCGGCGTTTTTTCGCTCTCTCCGTTATTGAGAGAAAATCAGCTTCGAATGTTCGTCACAGCAGGGCTAAGGGTGTACCGTCTTGAGTATTGTCGGTGTTATACTCTGACACGTATGCTTATTACCGATTACCAAACATATCATCAGCCAACTAAGCAGTGGCCGATGCTCCTATGTCGGTTTTTTTGCCGCCCTTTTCTCCATCTGAAGCCCTACAAAAAGGGGTTAAGGCCAGAAATTTAAGCCCGTGGGTCGGACCTTGTCTCACCCATCCCCACGTTTTTGTTGTGTAGAGGTTTTCGAGTAGGCCTGCTTCGCCCCGATCCCCGCCTTTTTTGCTACAAATGGAATATATGGGAGAATTGTTTTTGGCAAGAATAGGATGGTTTTTGTATTTCCGTAGGAAGAACATCTGTCGTTATTATGTCAGCACGGAATGTTGTACTTCTTGCGACGTACGAGAGTTCCCCCCGCCTTCTACAGCATCATATATTTATGTGAACTACCTGTAGACAGTGATGTGAACCGAAAACCGAAAGTCGTTGTTTAATCGGTCGGTTTATTTCGGTTTTTCCAAACCGAAAACCGACTTTTATTTTTCGGTTTTTCGGTTGCCGAAAAAAACCGAAACCGAAAAACCGACTCGGTTTTTTTCGGTCGGTTTTTTTTCCTGTCCCGAAAATCAATAACGCCTGCATATCTACATGGAAACCCCGTTATGAATTGACATGGACACACAGCACACAGCACATAGCACACAGCCCGCACCAGCAGCGACAACAACAGCCGCACAGGGTACAGCGGTACAGCAGTGCGTCGCGAGACTGCGAAGGATAACCATCTTCGGTTCAAGCGGCAGTGCTGACTCTGACCTTGAGCCGGAGGCAGAGGCGGGTATACTTACAGCCCCCCCTTCAGCAACCTAGCGTTCTTGATGGTGTTACGACGTAGCTGTACGCTGCAAGATGTATCGATCATTTATCATTACATCATACATGGTATCTAGACTACACATCAGCAGTGCCCTCGTATAATACTATTCTACTGTTTTTATTGTAAGTGGCAACAGCTGTTACATGTACCTGTATGTAGCTATTGTCGGCTGCAGATTATGAATATGCATGTCGGCCTGTACCGTGTGTGGCGCAGCAGACGCAGGTACTGCAGGAGGGCCACTTGACCCCACACCACGATCTCATCTCGTCACATTATGCCAACACATGCGCGCCGAACCCTTCGAAATGTGGGCCAATTGGCTAGTTTAGTCGGGAAACCGACCGAAAATGTTCGGTTTCGGTTTCGTTTTTTTTCGGTTTAAAGTAAAAAACCGACCGAAACCGACCGACTTTTCGGTGAGAAACCGAAAAACCGACCGAGTCCATTTTCATTTTCGGTTCACATCACTGCCTGTAGAGCTGTATGGGTCGTGGTCGGTGCTGTCAAGAACCGAAAATAAAGAAAAAAACATGCCATACCGAAGAACACGAAACGCAAGCCAGTTCGAAAATAACCTGAGGTCACGGTTGGCTTGCCCGTGCCCGTAAGCCACAACAATGGCAACCATAAAAACCCGAAGTCGACCACCGCCCTCTATATGTGGTGCGTGAGGGGAGTATTACAGACAGTAGTATTACGCTCACAGCGTCCGTCCGTCGTCGGCAGAGGCAGAGATGGTAGAATCGCTCTTCTTGTGTGTGGTGGTGGTTGTGTTTTTTTTTTCAAGACCAGAAAGGGTCATAGAAATTCGGCTCAGGGGCTCTGGCAAGAGTTCGAGAGGTCTGCAGCTCCTAGAGACAAGCAGGTGTGGGTAACTCTCGGCTGGTGTCATGATGATGTAACAGAGTATTTATCATATGTGCTCACGACCTGGTCACACCCGGGACGTGTACATATGTGCTCACATCCTGGACAATCGTGTTTTTTTTGTATCCTCCCGCGGATGGGTAAAAATATAGCTTAAGCCCTCCACACTTCCACGTTCCGCGTGGTGTTGTGTGTCAATTCACTCCATGCCTCCTCGGAAGTATCAGTCCCTGCTGCTACTACTCCGGAGACTTGAGCATGTTGACCCGACCTGACCCCCGAAGGGGCCAGGTGCGGTGGGGATATAGCCACCCGAAGCGTCATCTCTCCGGGTAGTGATGAATTTGTGCGAGCTCATCCACCGGACAATAGGTTCGAGGTCAATAGGGTATCGACAGGATCCTATTCCAATGGGAGGCCTAATGTTTCGTGTAGTAGGTACGTATCGATTGACACTTTTTTTATCCTATTGTGGCCGACAATGGGTGTCAACAGGCACTTTCACTGATATATGTGCAGGAGCAATAGGCATCGATAATCAATACCCCAACCTATTGAAATAGCAATAGGCCTATCTAATAGGCTATTGTCCAGGGTGTGGTCATATATGTGCTCACATCCTGGTCATATGGGGAGCGTATAGATTATTCTCCGATGCCTCGCCACATCGCCTGAAGTCAACGTCCGCACTTAGCATTCAGCCTTCAGATGCGGGCGAGACTGTCAACAAAAGCCTTTTTTGGAAAACCGTGACTTTGATATCATCATAAAATCACAGGAACTTCCGATAAAGAAAACACGCTTCGGCACGACACATCTTGCCTCTGCTCCGACCCGCGGTCTTGAGAAATACCTATTAATAGTACCTGGTATGGCGTTCAGAACTTGGAAATTGAGGCTCGTTCTTAACGAAAAATAGAGAAGACGTGGTGTTGAGGTATTATATACAACATACAGCTCAAACTGGCCAACAACCAACAACCAATAATACACGAATGCGAGATGACAACAGCAGCGGTCTACATCCACACGAGGTATGAAGCGCTCGTGGAAGACGGGGGAGCGAACGGAGGAAAATGGTTTCTGAGCGCCCAGGGAGATAATAAACTGCTACTTAAGAAATGCAGCGGCAGATTAGGTCCCATAAAAAAATAAGCGTCCCTTTTTAAGAAATACAGGGGCTGAAGACAGCCCGGGGGGATAAGAAACGGTCCTTTAATGAATACAGCTGGTGTGTGCACAAAAAAGTAAGGCGTTGAGCTTCGACGCCTAGTGGACGTTTCTTAACCTAGCGGGTACAAAACGTCAGCTGCTGAGAGTTTGATAGATTTGCTAAAAAATTACAGTACTCAACTTCGCAAGCTGCGATTGATGGTCGCGCGCGCGTAATACTACTGCTGTAGTCTATACGGGTGTGCACTCGTAGACAACAGCACTTCGTACCTTTCTCTCTTGGCGAGTGCAAGCAACTGCACCCTTGATTCGGGCGCAAACTGATAAAACGAGGGTTGGGACGTTTTTTTCGCCGTGGTACAAGGGATAACGGCATCCTTTACATACAACTACTTTTATGTACAGGTTATTTGCGGTAATTTGCAACTAGTTTGTTCCCTATATACTGTATCAGGATTATGTTTACACTACACATATGTATGTCAGCTGTGAGTTCGGCCGATTGAGTGGTTGATACTCAAATTTTGCGAGCTGCGTGATAAAATCGGGCGCGTTTGTTCTATCTTCCGTTTATAGTATATTTATGGAATATTAAAAATTACAGTTGTCATGAGATCGAGGATTTCGTCGAAACTCATATTTGCAAGCCGTGCTCGGTGTGTTTGTTCGTTTGATTTACGATGCAAAAGTTGATACTGCACGAGTATCCAGTTTGACACGTTTTATGGTGTATATAGGCCGTTCGCGCGTGTTTTACGTTCACTTTTCGTGAAGGATATCACCCTTCCTTTGTCTCTCCTTCGTACTAATAGTCGTAACTCAGATCCGGGGTCACAAAGTAGGCTCAGGCTCCTCTCCCTCCTCCCTGCCCGCTACGGTTCGTGCCTTGATTTTTTTTATCGCGAGAAGACTTCCCTTCCTTTCCCTCATCGACTCGCATCGAATTGCTCCTCTACCCACGCTGCAAGCCGCTCTCGGCAGTTGATTCCGTTTTTTTTTTTTTTTTTGGCACATAAACTCAAAATTACTTCCCACGTGGGATTCGAACTCACGAAATCAACTCTAGCAGCATTCGAGGGTACCACTAGACGACTGTTTGTGGCGACCGGACTATATCATACTGTACTTCGATGACTCCCCTGAAACCTGTACCATTCTTTCCCGAAATTTAGGAAGGACCTTTTGTATGAAGTATTCATATAAAATGGCATTTATATTTGGGGGACAGAGTTGTACCGTTTTTAGGTGGTTAGTTTGCAACGGGGGCCAGCTTTCGTATATAGAAGGGTAGTTCAGTTCGCAACGGGGCCCAGTTTTCCGACACAACCGATCGTATGCTGTGCCGTTTTCAGAATTTCAGGAAGGTACATATCATAGCTTACGGCAGGGCCGAATTTTTCGACAAACCATTCCCCACCCCCGTCCCCATCCCCATCCCTCCACAGACCGAGCTCCATCCATCGCGGGGTCGTCGGCGTACTCCATGGCGTCCCACGCTTCCGGCGGGAGTTCCGCTAGAAACCGCCGCAGCATGTCTGCCGCGGGTATGAACAGCGCCCCCTCCTCCCCCTCCTCCTCCGTCACCACCACCGCCACCGCCGATGCCTCGGCCGGGATGAACAGTGCCGCCGCCGCTCCTCCGGATAAGGCGGGGGCTGTGTACCTCGCCGTGGCCGTGGTGGTCTGGTATGGCCTGACGGTGGTGTATAGCGTCTACAATACCGCGGTGCTGCAGGTGTTTCCGTTCCCTCTGACGGTGCTCACGGCCGAGCTGGGGGCGGGGGTGCTGCTCATCCTGCCGGCGTGGATGCTCGGGGTGGTGCGCACGCCGAGCCTCCGCATGTCGCAGGTGCGTCGGTGGGTGGGTGGGTGGGTGGGTGGGTTTCGTGTGTGGGTTTCGATTGCGGAGGCATGCTACGGTGCAGGGCGCACCATGTTTTTGCTTCATAAGGGTGGTCACTTATCACTCGAGGAACTCTATGCCTCACCCAAAAACTGATTTTTCGAGCAAAATAAAAATGCTACACGATGAACAATCCCATGGTCTTAACCCCTTAAGAACCGGTCCCACGTTTTTGGGGACAAACTACTTGAAATTAGTGTGGGACATTTTTTTTTTTCAGTTCTGAGTGGGTTAAGTATAAAATGAAAAGCATTGCAGCACAAGACTGGAATTCCGACGATTTTGGACTAAGGAGCCTTTAATACAGCCAATCGTCATTCAGGATAAAAATCAGCCAAAAAGGCAATCTCTCATCAGCGTCTGTGTGTAGTGCGCTTCGGTATATGGCGTGTATGCGCGTGTCTGGTGTGTGTTCCCGTCGCGGGGTGACACGGCAGAGTGGTGGTGGGGGTGGTGAGGGGTGGGAGGTGGTTTTGTTGGTGCTAGGATCGATTGGTATGGTGTCGGTGGTGTCGGTGGTGTTGGTGTTGTTGCTGGTGTTGGTGTTGGCGTTGTTGTTGTTGTTGTGGTTGGTGTTGGCGTTGATGTTGATGCCGATGCTACGTAGTATCATGTTGTTGTTGTTGTGGTTGGTGTTGGCGTTGATGTTGATGCCGATGCTACGTAGTATCATGTTGTTGTTGTTGTTGTTGTTGTTGGTAGTAGTGTTGGTTTTTGGTGCTGGCGTTTTTGGTGTTGGTGGTGTTGGTGTTGGTGCTGGTATCCTGTTGGCATTGGTGACATGGTTGTCGGTGTTGGTGGTGTTGGTGCTGCTGTTACCAATGTTGGCGGTGTTGTTGTTGGTGTTGTGTGTTGTCGGGGGTAGGTTTTTCGATCGTGCTGTCGGTGTTGGTGCTGTTATGGTGGTGTTGGTGTTGATGCTGGCACTGTGTTGGCATTGGTGGCGTTATTGTTGTTGTCGGTGTTGGTGTTGGTGTCGGTGTTGTTGGTTGCTGTTGGTGTCGCCGGTAGTAGGGGTTCGCCTACTCAAGCGGTCCGACTGAGCCGTCTCAACTCATCCTCTTGTTCCTATCTTAGTTCGAAGAAGAAGCAAAGGCTTGCCGAGTGATATAGCTGAACCATCAGACTGCCTAGGATGAGGCCTTACCTCGAGTCGGGGATAGAGGATGGTTTTCAACCTTTCCCGATTTCCGTCTCTGTTCGACGCACAATCCAAAAGTAGTGGTAAATGGCGCTGCTCCGCCATGAAGCTAGGTTTAATCTTAAGAGCATCCTCCAATAACAGCCGGAACATGCCTCCGCCTTTTGTCTTGCAAGCTCGGCAAGCGTTCTCGGAACACCCCTCTCTTACCCTTTGCCCCTTATGTGTGACCCCCCCCAACCCCCCCTCGCGCCGCGCTACTACCGTGCGCACTCGTTTCTGTTGTTGACAGATGCCAATAATTTTTTACGTGTCGCTGTGGCACAGCCTGTCCAATGCTTCCACGGGAGCTGCGCTGCGATTCTCTTCGCTGGCTGCCGTCACCGCTGTTCAGGTAAGCCACTTATCGGTGTTTTTGTGATATTGTGCTGCTGCTGCTGCTGCTGCCGCTTCTGTGCTGCTGCTGTT
Source organism: Saccharina japonica (assembly GCA_008828725.1). Lineage (NCBI taxonomy): Eukaryota > Phaeophyceae > Laminariales > Laminariaceae > Saccharina > Saccharina japonica. The sequence continues at coordinate 389,167 of MEHQ01003123.1, forward strand.
TTACTGGTGGACTGCTACTCTATACGTACTTCGGGTGGATGGGTGGGTGTTTGGGTAAATTGGTGGGTGAGTGGTTGACTGGGAGGGCTGGTGGTGGGTGGGTGAGTGAGTTGGTGGTTGGTGGTTGGATGGATGGGTGGGTGGGTGGAGGTTGGTGAGTGGATGGGTGGGGGGGTGGGGAGGTGGTGAGATGTTGCTGGCGTCGGTTTTCTCTGAGCGCGGCGCTCGCAGATTTCATCCTCCGTGCTTTCACAGGGTCCTGGTTTCGTGAAGATATGGGCGGCGATCCTCTGCTATTGTAAGTAGGCGGTAGCGGGGGCGGTGGCTGAACCAGGCATCTCTTGCCACAACAACAGGCGTGTTTCATCTCGGCAACTATGCGGCTGCGGCGAAACTACAGGGATGTCGAGGATGTCTCTTGAGATTGACGATTTAAAGTTTCGCGGAGTTGATGTACCGTAGTGTCTACCTTGTTAGTCGTGCCGTCCTCTGTAGACACGGCGGCAGCGACAGACATATTGTGCCTCGGCGAAATCGTAGGCGCACCCCAACATTCTCCCTACGTACAAGATACGGCTCTTGCCGTTCTCCCCCTTTCCTCTTTCCTCCCCCCCCACCCCCCTATAAATATATGTTTTGGGTTGGCGTCGGTTGGCAACGACGCTGTAAAACACGCCACTCGCTGCGTGAGCTAGACAACCAGGGTGCCGTTTTTTTTTTGTTATTTTTTTTGGCGGTCACCAAAGCTGGCGGTCGAGTAGATCATTTGTGCGGGGTGGAGAACCTTTGCCTCCGCAAAAGCGGAATGGTCGTACCAGTAGTGTTAGATATGTAAGCGTCCGCTAGGCAGGTACATATAACCCATTGCTGCTCCGGAAGTGAGCACACCAGAAATTAAAATAACTCATGAAGCTGTCGGTCCATAATGCAAAGTCCGCCTCAAAGAGCGTTCTTTACAGGATGCAGCTCACCGCTCATGCACTTTACCCTCATGGGTTGCCTTGGTGCAAGCAATGTCTGCCTGATGTAAAACCCAACCGTTCCGTCCCGGCATTGTAGGGAATGCGTAGGAGTCTATGGCATATATACGCGTAGCACAACATGAGTAACCCCCCGCCCCCCCCCCCCCCCTCCACCCCAGTCCCCGCTCCCCAGTTTCCCACTAACAAAATCATCGCCCCCTTTCCTCGCCCGTCGGCGTCACCAATATCGCCTCCGCAGGCGCTGGAACCCCTAGCGTCGGCGCTGGTCGACCGCCTCATGGCGGGGGAGTCGTCCCACAAGATGGTCAACTTGTGCCTGGTCCCCATCGTCTTGGGGGTTTTGCTTGTGTCCCGGGAGGCGTCGCTCACTTGGGGGGGGCTGCTTTTCGCGGTGGCTTCCAGCGCCAGCGTCGGTGGGTTGACGATGCTTGAAGTAGCTCGGGTCGGGGGAGGAGGGGGTGGGTCAATCGGGGGGAAGGGGGGAAATCGAGACGGGGATCAGAATGGGAGGGTTTAATTGAGGGGCGGAGGGGCAATGGAGTAGATCGATTGAGGGGAGGGGGGTGTACTCATGTCGTGCATGGCCGTAGTCGTATGACTATAGACCCTCGCATCCCTACAGTGCCGGGACGGAGCACGTTGGGTTTTCACTAACCAGGCAGGCATTGCTCGTATGACCATAGAGGTAAGAGGGGGGGTCAATTGAGGGAGGGGAGGGGGGCGGCAGTGGAAGGGGGAGGGGGGGTCAGCCTTTTTTGCGTTTGCTTCGCTTGCTTTCGGGTTGCTTCGAGCGTCAGCGTCGGTGAGCTGCCGCTTGAAGTAGTTAGGGCACGCGTGTGTAAGGTAGCAACTTTGTAAGATAGCACGGACGTAAGTTCAACAATATTCTCAACACTATACAGCACTTTCTTAAAGTGCCGGTGCACTCCTCCGCGCGTGTATGTGGTGCGGTACGGTCTTGTGCCGGCAGATGGGTAGTATCATGATTACGATAGCCCCACTGCTGTGTGGCATAATATGTTGCTGTACGGCCGCGTACATGCATAAAACAGCAGTAGCACTACTGCTGTAATATTATTGCTGCGCTCCGTCCTGCGTATCTATGGCGGTGCGGTTTAGTACCGGTATAAAAGGCAGTACATATAAGTAGTACACGCGTAGACCAGCAGTACCGTTGTTTGTTGCCACGGCTGTCTTTCTGCGTGCGTATGTATACGCATAGCACCCGTACGGTATGGTACGGGCATGCCAGCTACCAGCTATCACGTTTCCCCCCCTTTTTATTTTTTTTCGCTGATCTCGTTGGCGCTGTTTCCTCTTTGTCTTGCTGCTTCTCCCTTCTTCTCTTGGTCCTTCTCCCTTGGTTCTCTTTTATTCTTCTCCCTTTTTATATCTCCCCCTCCCTCTGTCTGTCTGTCTCTCTATCTCTCTCTCTCCCTCTCTCCCCCCCTCTCTCTCTTTTTCCCTCTCTTTCTCCCCCCCTCTCTCCCTCTCGTCTCTCTCTCTCTCTCTCTCTCTTTCTCTCTCTCTCTCTCTCTCTCTCTCTCTCTCTCCTCTTCTCTCTCTCTCTCTCTCTCTCTCTCTCTCTCTCTCTCTCTCTCTCTCTCTCTCTCCCCCCCCTCCCTCTCTCTCCAGGCGTCCGTGACCTGTATTCGAAGCGCGCGAGCAGGCAGAAGGAGTTCCACAAGAGGCCTCTTTCTGCGGCAAACACGTACGCCGTGGTAACGGTGAGCTGGACACAGACCCCGCTACTACTACTGCTGTCGTCGCGACACGTGACCAACCCTTCCTGCCACCCATGACAGACGCTGATTGACTGGCACAGCGAGTGGGTACACTTAGCGGAAGCTGCGAGTTGTTGTGGGGCGGGCTAGCCCTGCGAGTCGTGACGCTACTATGTCTGACCCGTACTTGAGAGGCGTGACGCTCGCTGATTGGCCCTGAAAGCCGTTACAGAGTGACTGGCCCTGCTAAATGAGAACACAGCTGCGCCAAAAGTAAAGTGTATTCGAACCGCTCTGGCCAGGAATGCAAGCCATGTTTGGCCTCCGATATGAGTATCAAACGGTCTTTATATTCCCGGACAGAGTGAGTTACGTAGTTGTCTCTGGTACTGATTTTGTTTGGTTATTTTCACTTGGTTTTAGTGTACCCCCACCTGTCTCGGTCTCGATGTCGACATGTACCAGTGCATTCGACGTGTTCTACTGCTGTACTATACCAGTATATTCGACATATATATATATATATGATCGATCTCGTATACCTGTATATGTGTTCGACATGTACCAGTATATTCGATATATACCAGTATATTTCGACGTATACCATTATATTCGACATACAGCAGTATGTTCAACATATACCAGTATATTCGACATACACCAGTATATTCAAAGTATACCAGTACGTTCGACATATACGAGTGTATTCGGCATACACCAGTTTATTCGACATATTCCAGTATATTCAACATACACCAGTGTTTTCGACATATACGACGTACCAGTATATTCGACGTATACCAGTATATTCGTTCGTGTACCCTTGCCAACCCCCCACACCCACCCCCTCCCCGCTCTCGCCCTACATGAAAAAATTAAGGTGATGTCCTTCGCAACGGTAGTGCCGTACGCCTTCATAGTAGACGGCCCTCGGGCGTTCCGATGGTGGGGAGGCGCTGGGGATGGGGCGGGGGGGGGCGGGGTGGGAGCGTTCGCCGCGGTTGCGTCGGCCGCGGGAGGGGATGATGGCGTGGAAGCCCCGGGGTTGGCATCGCTTGCTCTGTACCTGAGCGTCAGTGGAGTGCTTCTGTTTCTCCACAGTGCGGTGAGATTGGTTCGGAGTGCTTGGTAATGTGCTTCTTTGCTTGATTGCTTGGTTGCTTGTTTGGTTTGCTCGCTTGATTGCTTGCTTGCTTGCTTGCTTGCTTGCTTGCTTGCTTGCTTGCTTGCTTGCTTGCTTGCTTGCTTGCTTTTTGGTTTTTGCTATTGCACGTTCTTGATCACTCTCTTTGATTCTGCTCTCGATATTGCGTGGGATTGATTGTCTTCGCCCTTTTGCTTATTGCTTACTTTTCTCTCCTTTTCTCGTGCTCTTGGGTTTTAAACTCTTCCTCTTACGCTTGCCTCTCCCGCTTTTGCTATCCCTACCCCTTACCCTCACTGGCTGACTCTCAATCCTGACCCACTTCCTATGTATACGTATGTCTTGTCCATCTCCGAACGGGCTCCCAAAACACACCAGGCGGCGTTCAAGGTGCTGGAAAAGATGGGCTCGGCTACCGCCTTCTCGGTTGCGAACTCCGTCAAGCGGGGGGTGGTCATCCTAGCGGGCGCGGTGGCGATGGGGACGCCGATGGGCCTCTTGCCCGCTTTCGGCGCCACCGTAGCGGTGTTGGGGACGGCTGCGTATTGGGTGAGTCAATTGTCCGCAGGCCTTTTTTGTGAGGGCTGTATAGATGGATAGACCTTTGACCTTGTCCTTGAACTGTATGTAACCCCGACCGCCTGGGAAGATTCTCGGGAATTTCTCGGGATGAAGATTTGATGGAGGGAGTTAGTGTGGAGTGTGGAGTATCATGCATTTTGTCGAAAGACCGCCTGCGGGTCTCAAGAGTTTGGCATCACAACAACGGATGTAGACGTAGTAATGGGGGTGGCTGACTTGAGAAGGGTTGTATGGTCAGACGACTACGGCCGCGCGAGATGAGTACCCCCCCCCCCCCCCTCCTGCTGAATGTGAAGTACACCCCCCTCTTGCTGTACTCTACACGTATGACGGCTGTGTCCTGCAGGTAGCCGGGGTGTTCTTCCTTGTTATTAAGAGGCGCTCTCAACAATTTTTGCAGCACAGTAGTAGGCGTACTATTACTACAAAGGCCTTGACTAGCCCTTTGCTCCGTCTCGAATGGGATGCGTGGGCAATGATCAAGTGACTAAGGCAAGCAACAAATGAGTACGCCCCCCCTCCCCTCTACCACCTCCTCCTGTACCCTATACCGCGACGGTTGTGCCCTGCAGGTGGCGAAAATGTACTTTCCCCCGAGGCGGAGGCGAAAGGACGCCCCATCGCGTCCCCTCTAGGGGCTTGCTTAGTTAGCACTGTAGCACTAGCGCTGTAGTCTCTCTTTCTCCACTCTCTCTCCCTCTCTCTCTCGGCGGTGGTGGTGGAAGGCATGTTGCTGCCGGCGGGGGGGGTAGGGGGTACGACTGACGTGTATTTCTCTCTCTTCTCTCTCTCGTGGCGGTGGTGGTGGAAGGAGTACTGCAGGCGGTGGGGGGGGGGAGGGGTAGCGGGGAATAAGGGGGTTTTACGACCAATGTTTTTTTTATGGTCGAAACAGTGGCAGCTTTTCGGTCAAAATGTGGTAATTTTTCGGTCCAACGAAGATGAGGCTAGTACGTAGTTTTTCTGTCGAAAAAACAGTAGTAGTTTTTTTGTCCAGCACAAAAGGGAAAAAGGCGGAGGGAGGCAGCGTTTTTACGTAACTGTAGAGGAGCAGGGAACGCATGTATTGGTGTCTGTGTGCTCTGTCTTGTCTTGTCTTGTCTGCGACGTGTACTGTGGCATGCGTGCGTATGCCATGTGTGCGTTGCGGCAGCGACGTGAAGGCAAGAAGGTTTCCATTGTTTCGGCGGCGGGGGGTTATAGGGGGCTGGGAGACGAGGGGGGGTGAAGCGCGAGATGTGGCAATGTGCAAGTTTTCGTTTTTATTTGGCGTGGGGGGGGGGGAGTGAAATGTGAAATGTGGCAATGGTGTGGCCTTTGGGGGAGTGCACTCTGTGCGTTCGTGGCGGGAGGGTGAGTTAACGACGACCATGTCGACCCTGGCTTCATTTTTGCGCCGCCTTTCGCGAGTGCGCGATTAGAGCGAATTAGCGCTTACTTATGCGAGTGAGCAACTTGCTCGAGTGCGCGATTTGAGCGAATGGGCGAATGATCGACCACGCGAATGAGCGATCAAGCGCGAAGGAGCGCGAAAGAGCGTTTGCACAAAAAGGCGCAAACCGAGCGATTGCGCGTAGAAGTGATTGTGCAAACACACCTCTCTCTCTGTCTCTATCCACATGGACACCATCCATGGTTGCGATGGGTGAATGACTGCGATGTGTGAGCGCGGTCCGTGGACACGACCCATGAACGCGGTCCATAGACACGATCCATAAACGCGATCAACGGACGCCGTCCATGAACATGCACGAGCGAGCAAGCCTGTGGATGAGCACACGTCTTCCATCGCGTGTTGCTGCCTGGTTCATACACGCATACTGTAGGTACGTTACAGGGCTACCCTATAGAAGCCACGCTCGTCTGTTTAGTTCTTCGCGGGTTTATGGGCAGTGGCTGGGGGGGGTGGCTGGTTGGTTGGCTAGGTGGATGGGTGGATGTTATTTTTTCCTTTCTTTTATGTTTCCGTGATGTTGAGTGAGGATTATCGTATCCAACACGCATGTAATATCTGGGGGAATCGCTATACGTAGCCACAGCCCCTGTGTGGCGGCACCTGTTATATTTTCCCCGCTGTTCGGCCGTTTTTATCGTACGAAGTACGACGGCTACGGCGGTGGTAGACACCATCGATGAAAAATTCGGGCGTCCTTCAAGTCGTTCGGTTTGTCGCTGCAACAGCCGCCGCCACCGCAGCAGCGGCAGCAGCAGTAGCGGCAGTAGCAGCAGCAGCAACAACAACAGTAGCCGCAGTAGCAGCAGCAACAGTAGCAACGGTGGAAGAAGCAGCGGTAGCGGCGGCGGCGGCGGTGGTGGGTGACAATCGCTCCTACGGCGGCGGTAGCCGCGATCGATGAAAATTCGGGCGTCCTTCAAGTTGTTCGGTTTGTCGCTACAACAGCCGCCGCCACCGCAGCAGCGGCAGCAGCAGTAGCGGCAGTAGCAGCAGCAGCAGCAGCAGCAACAACAGTAACGGCAGTAGCAGCAACAACAGTAGCAGCAACGGTGGCAGAAGCAGCGGTAGCGACGGCGGCGGTGGGTGAAAACCGCTCTGCGAGACCCGCGGTTCCCGACCAACGGTTTCAACGGCGGAGGCGATGTGTAACAAACACGGGGTCAGGGGACGCGTGGGGGGAGGAGGGGGGGGGGGCATGTGTACAGCAGTAGGGTGTATAGGGCGAAACAAGGACGACTACACAGCAGTCTAGTAGGGCAACGGTGACACGTCCCGAGAGCCCCTTTTACGCTGACGGAAATTATCTCCCGCTGTCTCGATGCGACGAGGAGATTGCTGAGAGGCCAGTGCGAAAGGCCGAAGGCAGCCCTACCGATTTGCAGTACCGATTGCCATTAGTGCTTAGAAGTAGGAGGGTAGACTTCGCTCTGGGTGGAGAAAGCGTAAAAGTTGTCTTCGGCTATTGCGTTGCGATCGGGAAGGGGGGGAGGGAGGGTAGGGTGTGGTAGGTACGTACGTGGACGTATCGTTTCGTTTTTTTCTTCCTCCGTTTCTATATTATGTTTCGTTGATATTCTGAGGGTTTTATGGGAAAAAGAGCGCAGACGATTTTGTGTTGACTCTGTTCTTTTTTTTACGCACCGCTCGCTTCAGTACTGAATTTAAGGTAGTTTTTTTTCTCCTTGGTGGCTGTTTTTTTTTCGTGTCCGGCTCGGATTTAGAGTGCAACGAACGCGTGTGGTTTTGTTCTTCCGTCTCGAATTTTGCGCGGTTCGTTTTTTTTTCACGGCCCGGAATTGCGCGCGGTCAGAGCTAGCTATGTTTCTGTCGTGGGGGCGCGCTCGATGTAGTGCGCACCCGAAGTACCCACCAACCAACCGATCTCCTGACGGTATTAGGTTACTCTGGTCTGTCTTCGTCTTGCTGACCTTTGGCTGTGCTTACACATGTGTGCTGTTAACGTTGATCGCTACTATACTACTATTATTACTACTATTAACGTGGCCTCTTCGCCGCTGTATGTAGTGGGTGATCTCGGACTTGTGATAAGGTGGCGTTCGTTGCGGTATCGGGTATATAGGGGACAGGGGACAGGGTGGTTGGTCCAATCCCTGTAGGAGGGCAAAAAGTTTTTTCTGAATCCGTCTAATTTTTATCAGCTCTCGTAGTAGTATGTGAAGAAAAAAATGTATTTCGTAATAGTAGTGTGATGATGGCGTGGGGATTATTCTTGAGGGTACGCTGCTACCGTGCTTGCTGGTTTTACCGGTACGTACATATGTAACTGCCGCACGTACATATACCAGTAGTATATGCTGTCAGCTGCTCGGGCTAGTCGTCGTTGCGTACGTCGTCTGCTGTCAAATGTCTCTAAAAGCTATTATTAATAGTACCCAGCTTGGGCTTTAAAAGCTAGCCGGTCCTACCAAAAAGACCGACCGCCTCCAGCAAAAGTATAATACTTGTGTCTATATACAAGGTCCATGACGCGGAGCGGGGGGCTCCGTCTCACCAACAAAATATTACCGCCGGTATATCCCCTTCAGGATTGTTTTTCGCCACTGTGTGCGATCTGTCTACACATCGGACAGATAAAATCTGTCCACATATCGGACAGATAAGGATCTGTCCACAACATCGGACAGGTACAAATCTGTCCACACACCGGACAGATAAAAAAATCTGTCCACACTTCGGACATATCAGGATCTTCCCACACATGGGACAGATCAAGATCAGGATCTGTCCACATATCGAATATATCAGGATATGTCTACACATCGGACATATCGGGATCTATCCACACATAGGATATACCGGGATCTGTCCGTCCACATATATATCGGATACACCGGGATCTGTCCACACATCGGATATATCAGGATCTGTCCGCACATCGGACATATCAGGATCTGCCCACACATGGGACAGATCAAGATCAGGATCTGTCCTCATATCGATTATATCAGGATCTGTCTACACATCGGACATAATATCAGGATCTATCCACACATTGGATATATCAGGATCTGTCTACACATCGGACATGTCAGGATCTGCCCAAACATCCGACAGATCAGATCGTCCTCAGTGAATATCCCATCTCTAGATCTTTCGGGGCAGATGATATTCAGTTTCCTGGTTTGCACGGTCTGTCATATCTATACGCTCGTACCTCGAACCGGTATCAGTGTGTTTGCCGGGTTGAATCTGTGTACGTACACGAGTATACCGGGGTTTTTTTTTACCGGGTGGAATCTGTGTGACAGCAGTGCTCTTTCGCGACATCTCATAACGGAAAAATTGGGATCTACACAATACTGGTAAATTATATAGATCGTGATTTGTGACATGTATGTGTGGTTCTGTCCTTTCTGTAGCATAAGACGCGTCAAAATCCGGCGATGCGCCTCTCGATGCGAACCAGCGTAACCAGACAACCACAGCGAGCCAGCTACCGTCCTCCACCGTCGCTTGTAGGTTGTAGTCTTCCGACGGGATACTAAGCGAACAGGAAACAACGTAATGAGGCCCAACTGCGGCTGTTGGACGTGTCTCTAGTGGGAGTAGGAACGGTGCTCCGTCTCGAAAGGGATGCGTCGTCAATGGTAATATGGCTAAGGCAAGCAACAAATGAGTACCCCCCCCCTTGTGCTAGCAATGTCTGTCTGGTCGGTGAAAACCCGACATGTTCCGTCCCGGCATTGTAGGGATGCGAGGGTCTATGGTCATACGACTACGGCCATGCATGAAAATGAAGTACACCCCCCCCCCTCCCCCCCGTCGACGCAGTTCGCTGCCGTTGCTGAAATCTTCTCGGTTTATCGTCAATTTTCCCCTGTGAAGACCCAACGAGTTTAAGGTTTGACAACTAGGGAACAGCACGGCAACGCATGTCGTTATCGTGTCTCTCAATCAACCATTGTCAGTTTCACGCCCTGCACGGCCGATAAGAGACCCTCAAGTGCAGCAACGCCAGCAATCGGAGCTGCTTCGAGTGCCCGTCTATCCCGGCAAAGACAGGCAGTATCTGGTACTTCCGCAATTCATCAGTGTGCTGAAACGAAAAATGTAGTTTCTGTTTTGCCCGTCTTAACCACTTAAGAACTGGTCCCAAGTATTTGGGGACAAACCAATTGGAATTAGTGTGGGATATTTTTTCAATTCTGAATGGGTTAATTTGTTTCCTCTGTCGGTCCGGTCGAATCACTCACCAGGCTCGATTCACGTATTTTCAATGTTTTCCCTAAATAATTCAAAACATTTTTTACAAAAATGATCCAACTTCCGGTAGGTACCGCGACCGATTCGGACAACCATAGCGTCAAGTCACGAGGGGAACCACGTCAAAATCGCGACGCAAACATCTTGAAACCACGACGGCGGTAACTGCAAAATCACGACTCGCACGTCAAATAATTGATCCAATGTCAAATCAAGGCTCGAACGCCAAATATTTACGTCCACTGCGTCAAATCGCGAGTTGAACGTCAAATCTCGACTCGAACGTCAAAATCGTGATGCACACGAAAGCGTCAAATTGCGAGTCGAGCGCCAAATCACAGCCATGACGCCAACAACGTCAAATCGTGATTTCCACGTCAAATCGCAATGCTAACAACGTAAAACCACAACGCTAAAAGCGTCAAATCACGGCTCAAACGTCAAATCGCGATGCAATCAACGTCAAAACGCAAGGCTGACAACGTCAAATCACAAAATTCGATCGTCAAAAAAATCACGACTTGAACGTCAAATCACGTCGCAAAGAGCATCAGAGGCCACAACGCTAACAACGTTCAATCATGACGCGAACAACATCAAACCAAATCAACAACGCTACAAAACAACGTCAGATCGCGACGCTGACGTAGCCAAAACCGCAAACAAACGCACATTCCAGTATTGGAAAATAAATTATTACGCTTTACGTACGTACGTATTATACGTACAGAGGACAACGGGGCGAAACGATACGCTACGCCACCAGTGCCTCGTGTTCCCATTGCCCTACCGCTCACGGAAAGCAGCCAGGTCGACGAACGCAACGATCAAACCCAGCAAGAAGAGAAAGGAGACGCGCGTCACTCATCGTTTAGCTAACCCTTCTATCCCCACCAACACCTACCCGACACTTATCCCAAGTAGTTTGGTGTCTCCAAAAACGTGCGTGCGATTCCGAAAAAGCTATGTACGTACGATAACCTCATCACTACGTACAATATTATAGTAATAACGCAAATGCGGTCGATTATATGTACCTGGCATACACGTGCACTGTAGTCGAAACGGTACAGCAAAGGCGTCAAAAGATGGGGGGGAGGAAACGCGACGGCCATTGACGCACATACCCAGGAGCAGGCACATGTGCCCAGAAATAGGCACAGCAGAATATAGCACCCTCGCAAAGAGAGATAGAGGTCGCGGAGTGGGGGAAGGGGAGTGACTGCAAGCAGTACACCGCCGACTGCCGTGGCCGCACCGTGACCCGAAGCCCGAATAAGCGGAATGACCGAAACCCCCGCGGAGGGGGGGGCGGCGCGGGGCGGGGGGGGAGGGGCCGGGGTGTTCACAAAGAAGCTAAGCCCGCTAGCTTTGCCTTGGCTGACGCAAGCTGTCTCTGCTCGCCCTCATGGAACTGGCTCCGATCGATTCCATCAGAGGCGGGTACAGGGAAACGTCATGGTTGACCAATTGAAACGGGAAGGGTCGGAAACGGATCGCCATTCGAGTGGGAATGAAACGGAACCGAAACGGGACCGAAACGGAACCCCGAAACGAAACGGAACCGACCAACAGCAACGAAACGATTCGAAACGGGAAAAACACAACAAAAACGATGCGGAACGAAACGAAGCGAAAAACGAGACGAAACGAACGAAGGACAAAGCGAAAAATAAAGATGTGAGAAAAGTACATGAATAAAAATAAAACGAACGAGATGAGGCGAAACGAAAGCCGACACGAAAAACAGAAACGAAAAAAGAAACGGAACAAGACTAAAACTGAAACGAAAAACTAACCAAGTATAGAATAACGAACATAAAAGTATCGATAAATGAAACGAACAGAATACGATAAACGAAACGAGAAACGTATTGGTAAGTGAGAACAAGGTAGTGGCCAGATAGGAGAGAGGGAGAGGGAAAAAGAGAGAGCCTTAACGCCGACTCCTCTCTCAAACATGAAACCAACATGACCCGACGGCATGTAACCGACGACACGAGCGTAAATGCGCGAGCTAAACCAGGCGGGCCTCCTCTTTTTTTTTTTAAACGCACACACTTTTTTGTTTTCTGTGCAGGAGGTACACGAACCTTTTGTGCTTTGACTGTACGTACCTACTGCTCTGTCTTGTGGTCGTTCATGGTTGGCTTGGCTGATTCATTGATAGCTACGTTTTATTCGATTGGTTGATTCATTGATTCGTTGATAGCTGCGTTTAATTTGATTGGTTTATTTATTGATTGATTGATTGATTGATTTGATTGATTTGGTTGATTTGTTTGATTGGTCGATTGATTGATCGATCGATCGATCGATCGATCGATCGATTGATTGATCGATCGATTGATTGATTGATTGATTCGACTGATTGATTGATTGATTGATTCGACTGATTGATTGATTGATTGATTCGACTAATTGATTGATTGATTGATTGAATCGACTGATTGATTGATCGATCGCTTGATTGATTGGTTGGCTCGTCGATTGCTCGTCCAAGGTAAAAAAAAACTGACTTGCGCCAGACAAAAAAAATGGACAACGATAGAGCCGATTAAAGGCTCTCACGGGAGAAGCGACACAAACCGGACGACGAGCGCACACGGTACCCACCACGAAGAGCTTCTGATTCTCGTCCACTGATCGCTCCCCGTTGACGTCGATGATGCCATCCAAAAGCTTGTTCAGGATGTACAACTCCCCGGGGTACGGGATAACTGTCATCATCGAGGGTGGCGGTTGCGGTGGCGGGGACAGGGGAGGGGCGGGTCGGAGGCATGCTGGACGGTTTCGTACGGTAAACGCTGCAGTTGATAGGGATAGTGCTACAATTTAGTGAGCGAGCGCGAAGCGCGAGCCTGTTTTATCCTTGGTTCCCCCATGAAAAACAAAACAGGAAGTGGCCGGAGGGGGGGGGGGTAGAGGAGGCGTGTTGGACGTTTCGCGGCGGTTTGACCAAACCTAGCGGTGACGCCACTGCGTGCTAACACATCTAGTGGTCGCTATTTACAGTGCCGGTTGCCTCTCTATGAGGTGCCCGGTACGAAACTCGCTTTGCACAGACGGGCAGTAACCGAGTGGAGGTAGGTGCGGAGTAGTGGCAGGTTGGCCGCTATTTTCAGTGCCGGTAATATTGGCTGGCGCGTTCCGGCACTATAAGAGGGCTCGGAATCCGATAATTGATACATGGTGATATAGATGAGAGGCGACCGCACACCACCCGGAACCCGCGCAAGGCTTAACCCTGACAACGAAGAAATATGTGTCACGGTTTAATTCTGCTGACGTGTTTTTCCTTTTATGAAATTGGGTGGTGTCCGCACAGAATATCGAATACAAATTTCAAGCTTTGTGGTATATAAAGCAACGGGCGTTGACGTGCGCGACGAGCTTTAGACGAGGGAGGGTGGGGGGAGGGGGAGTGGCGGGGGGGGGGGGGGGGGGGCGAGGGAGAGACAGCCCGTTACACCTGTAATGTAAGTGCAGTGCTGTGACTGGCATACACACCATCTATCTTCGCAAATGCCCACTGAGGAAACAGGGCCCAACAAAAACGCGAGATGGAAGAAAGAGAACGAAAAACATCAAAACAAAAACACAACACGACGAAGAAAACTCGGGGTTCCCGTTTCTCACATCAATCAGATGATATATACGAAGTACCTGGTACCTGGTACAACATGAGATAACTTGAAAAAAATCAGCTGTGAGATCGAGGATTTCGTCGAAACTCATGTTTGAAACCTGTGCAAATAATGGGTACAAACAATTCGTACAAATTATATACTTCGTACGAACGTATTTCAGCCTTGTATGTTTCATTTCGTTATTTTCATCTGCGACGATTTGCGGGATCTGTCCCTGGTGTATTTTGCGCATTTTGTCTTTGCTGAGTCTTATATTCCGTCGACGAATGAACGAGAGACCGAGTTCCCAGATTTCGACGAAGATCGAGACGGACACAGTGGGGATGCTGAACGAATCTCATCTATGCGCGATATAAACGAAGGCCTGTACTGGTGGGAGAATGAAGAGACACCTGTGTTTTGACCGCGGCTTTGTCCAGAAAATTGTTGAGGGTGAACAAGACCTCCTACAGCGGGGGGGGGGGCTACGATTCAAGAGAGGGGTGTCTTTGTCAGGCCTATTGAAATAGTAGGCCCTTCTTAAACCGGTATTCATCTTAAACTGGTATATACCTTAAACCAGTGTGGGCACTGCATACATTACATACAGGTGCGCTTTTATTACGGGGGGCCATAGTAAATAGGACCTTCTTAAACCGGTATTCATCTTAAACTGGTATATACCTTAACCAGTGTGGGCATTGCATACATTACATACAGGTGCGCTTTTAATACGGGGGGCCATAGCAAATAGGACCTTCTTAAACCGGTACTCATCCTAAACCGATATATACCTTAAACCAGTATGGGCATTACATACATTACATACAGGTGCGCTTTTATTACGGGGGGGCATAGTAAATAGGACCTTCTTAAACCGGTACTCATCTTAAACCGGTATATACCTTAAACCAGTATGGGCATTACATACATTACATACAGGTGCGCTTTTATTACGGGGGGGCATAGTAAATATGACCTTCTTAAACCGGTATTCATCTTAAACCGGTATATACCTTAAACCAGTATGGGCATTACATACATTACATACAGGTGCGCTTTTAATACGGGGGGTCATAGTAAATAGGACCTTCTTAAACCGATATATATATCTTAAACCGGTATATACCTTAAACCAGTATGGGCATTACATACATTAAACACTATAATAGTATACCTGGTACGTTTATTTCAGACAGTTTAATTTCAATTATTTTATTATTTCTTCCCCCACAAGACACACACTTCCTGAATTCTACAGCCTCAGATTGTGTCCCCCTCATACGGGATGTACATCCTACATGAGGACATATAAAATCCGTAAGTACGCGCGATCGAAGTATTACACTCAGCTAGCAAAGATGAGTTTCGACGAAATCCTCGAGCTCACAGCTGTTGTTTTTTNTCACCGTCGGGAACGAATGCCTCACAGCTTCGTGACAAAACCCCACCTGGTTAGAAACAGCATAATTTTATGCGGGCACGTCTGGGAAGTTCGCCTGAGCGGGCAGATTTACGCCTGCTGGGGGGGTGTTGGTGGTTTTGGTGTTGATGTTGGTGGTGTTGGTGGTGTTGGTGGTGGTGGTCACGGTGTTGCTGGTGTTGGTTTTGGTGGCGTAATGACGATGATGGTGGTGGTGATAGTGATTATGACAGTGGCGATGGTGATGGTGTTGGTGGTGTCGTTTGCATGTTCAGGTTTCCCGCCAGTGCATGGTGATCGCCCGGTTCTGCTTCAAACCTCGTGCTTATAAACGAGCACACGACGTATGTATTCGCACAAGCACACAACTGGAGTAAGGTGTTGGACTGTTCACTGATAGTTTGTTGCAATTTTGGATGTGTTCATTGATATGTTTTTTTCGTTTCAGATGTTGGATTATTTTAATCGGAATTTTGTTCAGTTTCGGATTGTTTTTTTACGGTTCGTTCCAAATGTTGGGTTGTTCACTGATAGTGTATCCCATGTATCGGGTTGCGCATTGATATAATATGTGATCCAGTTTTGAACTGTTGGTAGATATTTTTCATGTTCCTCGATTAAAAGCGAACGGATTCCGTCAAAAGAGGGCGTGCTAAGGGTCGTTCTTATCGAGCAACTTTTTTTCCAAAATTTCCAATATTGTTTTTCGCGCAATTTTTAGGATTTCCATATTTTCCAAAAATAATTTCCAAATATTGGAATGCGAAGCCTTCCAAATATTTTGCCCTCTGTTGAAATTCCAAACTTTCCAAATAAATCCTGCTTTTCCTGCTTTTCCTGTTTTTGTTTGAAACAAATGTTGGAATTTTGGGGAAAAGTTGCTCGATAAGAACGACCCTAAGATCTAGAGTCAAAAGTTCCACATATCGGACTGATAAAATCGACTCCCAGTGCAGATGTATTCCTGAAATGTATGATCTGTATGATCTGTATGATCTGTATGATCTGTATGATCTGCATTATCTAGCTCATGTTGTTTGGTGGGAGCCACGTAATCTGCATGATGTAGGGCATGTTTCCTGTCTTGGATCTGTACTATGCAGATCCTGCACAACATATCATAACGGCAGGTTAGGGCCTAGATGATCTAGATGATCTATCTGTAGATGATCTATCTGTAGATGATATATCTGTAGATGGTATGTAGATGACCTATTTGTAAATGCGCTATCTGTAAATTATCTGCCTGACGTGTGAACAGTCTATACAGTGATGCACTCGAATTGCAGTCACTACGACGCTACCACTACGCAAGAGTACAGCCGCGTGTCGAGCTCGGATACCGGGTATCACTCAATCGCATTGGGCGGCGAGATTGCGGATTGCTTACGAAAGAAGTACAGCTACGAGCTGAGGCACGAGCTCTCCGCCGTTGAACATGACCGTTGTCAGACCGCTGACAGCGTCACGGGGTAGCAAGCTTGAAGTTGCCACCAAAGGCAGCATCTGGGAAAAAATCTGTAAAAAAAAACGTTTTATTATGGTACCACAGCCGAGTTGATCGCGACCAAATCGTGCCCACCTCCATCGCGCTCCAACTAATTAAAATAATAGTGATTGCTCAGAATACATCCCTTTTTTCTAGTTTTTGCAGTTGTTTTCCCTTCAAGTATTGGTGATGGCACTGCTTTCATTGTTGTTGTTGTTGTTGTTTATCGAGAATCGGCCAAGTCGATATGATGGAGGGAAAAGTGCCCCCCCCCCCCCCATCAAGGCCCCGGCTTGAGCCACCGCCGGAGGCGTATTTTGGGTGGGATTTGGGGTACGTTTCGCCAGAAAATCCTTGACGCCACAAGAAAATATGCACTAATAGTAATACCAACCCCTGAAACCGGTATCAATGTGCACATACATCTATTTGGGCCAATATATATATATATATATTTAAAAGAAACAAAAATTAACAATAAAACAACAGCTTTGAGATCGAGGATTTTGTCGATATATATACACGTATATCGAGTGCTTCGTAGGTAGAAACTAATTAATGTCTTGAATTTGAATGGGTTAATTTAACAATTTACGGGGGGGGGGGGATATCGGCATGGCTTCATGAAAGGTGGCGCGACAGGCCTCTAGAATATATACATATACATATATATAATATATACGTACATGTAAAACGTGATCACAACTAATAGTACACAGGTCTGGAATTAAATGTGTATGTACTTCGTATATCGTACAACTTTCTCTTGTTGGCCATATTTAACACGGATTTATCCTGATCAACATACTGTTGTATGTACGTAAGGGTGGAGTACGTTCACTGCTTGCACTACTGCTGCTACTGACTGGAATGTTTCTCCGAAAACTCTGGTTTCCGAGTAGAATATGAGTATCATACGTAGCCTCGTCCCGAAAACACAGTTCTCAGCTACGGTAGTATTTTACCAGAGTGTAATCTCATACCAATCTGACCGTGAACATAAGCAACGCTTGATGTTTACATCAGAGTCCATGCGAGTATTATAATCCCGTCCGGAGTATTATATGGGTTACGTATAAAGGGGTGAAAACATGAATTTTGTTGGGGTTTTTTTTCGTGGAAAACGAAATTGTTCTTAGCTCTGGTTCCAAGTACTTTCCAGGGTTCTTTACGGTTAACCGTCCGTGCACGGTGCGGTTTATTTTTTTCGAAAATATTACGGTCCGGTTCGGTGCGGTTTTGAGAAAGCAGAAATAGTACGGTGCGGTTCGGTGCGGTTATCCGATATTGTAAATCCTACGGTGCGGTTCGGTTTTTTCATGCATCCTACGGTGCGGTTCGGTGCGGTTTCCAGAAACCAGGAATCCTACGGTGCGGTTCGGTGCGGTTTTCAGAAATCGTAAATGCAACGGTGCGGTTCGTTTTTTCATGCATCCTACGGTGCGGTTCGGTGCGGTTTTCAGAAATCAGGAATCCTACGGTGCGGTTCGGTGCGGTTTTCAGAAATCGGGAATCTTACGGTGCGGTTCGGTGCGGTTTTCAGATTTTGAAAATCCTACGGTGCGGTTCGGTTTTTTCATGCATCCTACGGTGCGGTTCGGTGCGGTTTTCAGAAATCGGTAATGCTACGGTGTCGGTTCGGTGCGGTTTTCTGAGGTCGTGAACCCTACGGTGCGGTTCGGTTATATTTTGTTTCCTACGGTGCGGTTCGGTGCGGTTTTCCGAAATCGCAAAACCTACGGTGCGGTGCGGTGCGGTTTTCAAGAGGGCAAAAATCCTACGGTGCGGTTCGGTGCGGTTAACCGCACCGAACCGCACCGAACCGATAGGAAAAACCGCACCGTAAAGGCTAAGCAGGGTTCTTTATGGTTAACGGTCCGTGCACGGTGCGGCTTTTTTTTCACGAAAATCCTACGGTCCGGTTCGGTGCGGTTTTTAGAAAACAGAAATAGTACGGTGCGGTTCGGTGCGGTTATCCCGATATTGTAAATCCTACGGTGCGGTTCGGTTTTTTCATGCATCCTACGGTGCCGTTCGGTGCGGTTTTCAGAAATCAGGAATCCTACGGTGCGGTTCGGTGCGGTTTTCAGAAATCGTAAATGCAACGGTGCGGTTCGGTTTTTTCATGCATCCTACGGTGCGGTTCGGTGCGGTTTTCAGAAATCAGGAATCCTACGGTGCGGTTCGGTGCGGTTTTCAGAAATCGGGAATCTTACGGTGCGGTTCGGTGCGGTTTTCAGATTTTGAAAATCCTACGGTGCGGTTCGGTTTTTTCATGCATCCTACGGTGCGGTTCGGTGCGGTTTTCAGAAATCGGTAATGCTACGGTGCGGTTCGGTGCGGTTTTCAGATGTCGTGAACCCTACGGTGCGGTTCGGTTATATTTTTTTTCCTACGGTGCGGTTCGGTGCGGTTTTCCGAATCGCAAAACCTACGGTGCGGTGCGGTGCGGTTTTCAAGAGGGCAAAATCCTACGGTGCGGTTCGGTGCGGTTAACCGCACCGAACCGCACCGAACCGATAGGAAAAACCGCACCGTAAAGAACCCTGGTATTTTGCCCTCGAAACGTGGGGTGCAGCTTGTTAATTGTTGGAAAGGAACCCATTCAGAACTGAAAAAAAATCCCACACTAATTCCAAGTATTTTGTCCCCAAATACTTGGGACCAGTTGTTAAGGGGCTTAAGAAGGAACTATTTTGGGACAGTTGTTTTCCCATCAAAGTTACAGCCCAGCTAAACTCGTACAGGGGAGGAGGGGGGGTTACGATTTAAGGGAGCTCGATTCAAGAGAAACACAGTTTTAGACCAACGCCTGCCTTTTAGGGTTGGCGGCTTATTCTCTTAGCTCCTTACATGAGGAGCTCACTATCACAACCGAAACATGCCTCCGACGAAGTCTGTTCGCGCATCCCCACCAAGATTCCCATGGTAAGCTATTATGGTAAGCTATCATAGTAATTAGGCCCAAACATTGTTGGTAAAAATCGGCCAATATTAAGGTTTTTGGGTGTACCGTAGGTATTATGGGGGACCGAACATAGTAAATAGGCCCAAACATTGTTAGTAAAAATAGGTCAATAGTGTACCGTACTGTAGGTCCTATGGTCCCCCATAATAGTTCTAAAACAAATATTTCGTACGAAGTATAACTATAAAACACCACAGCAACAGTTTCCCAGAATCAACATATAGAGTATAGAGTACAGGACACTTAAAGAGGAACAAGAAACCCGGCTGAGGCTGGGTTTCTTAATTAGGGATGGGTACGTGATACACGAATTTCAGTATGAAACGACTCCCGAATTTCTTATTTACTAGTAAGAGAGACACCTTTACCGGTAGTTGCTCAAACTTGAGAGCCCGCGCGGGTGTGTAAATATCACTATTGCCTCAGAAGGCAAAAAGTGCAACCCCTACGTAGGGTAAGGGGAGCGCTGCCTTTTAGGGGCGGCGGCTTATTATCTGAGCTCCTCGCATGGGGAGCTCACTCAACATACCACCCGAACCACGACTTCCGTATGCGCTGTATGCGCTGTGTGCGTTGTGTGCGATAGTCCTAAAACAAAGGTAACAGCAAAACTATCATTCTGACCGGTAAATGGTAGGGCTGGGCACTGGCTGACTCAGTCAGTTGCGACTGTACTGTCATCAACATCAAGCAGTATATTGGATTGCGCAGTAACACGCTCTCCCCTCTCCTCCCGAAATTGCATTGGTGGATTTCGTACTATAATATGGCGTGTTTCTCGGATGTACGTGAGATAAACCCCGGATTGCAGCAGTATACTGTCTCTTCCCTCTCCTCCCAAAATGCATTTAGTGAATTTTCGTACTATAATATGGCCTGTTTCTTGGACGTAACGTAAGATGAACTCCCCTGGCGAATATACTGCCGGGTTAGTCAGTAGATTACTACTGCCAGTACATATTATGCCAGTGCCAGCCCTAGTAATTGGTCACTTGGGCAAGCTCAACCTGTTCAGAAAATAGGGAGCCAAAAAGTGGTAAACCCTTACGGTGGGATGCGTCTTGGGTTAGGATTAGCAGTGTGGCAGTACAGAGACACGTATATTACGAAAATTCCAAGTGTTTTCGTCCCCACAACGGGAGGGTAGTCTTAAACGGGTTATAAATAAGTATGTCAAATGCTCGGCACGGGCATACCGTTTTAAGGTCCATAATCCACTAGTAAATAGGACCAAATATTAGTTGGTAAAAATAAGGGCATAAATAACAGTGTGATGGAGATCTTTGGTTTTTGGTGCCACGCGTCAGGCTTAAGTTATCTATCAATGGCTCCTCCGTAACAGAAAGCTTACCCTGTACTGTAGATTACGATAATGTTACATGCCCTCATACCCGGGTAATCCTAGAAATATAGATATTATCTTAGTATATGCTCGGTATCTAGAAGGTCTATTTTACTATTTGCGTCTCCCGCACGCTGTATTGTAATGTATATATATTAAAAAATTATATATACCTTAAACCAGTATGGGCATTACATACATTACATACAGGTGCGCTTTTAATACGGGGGGCCATAGTAAATAGGACCTTCTTAAACCGGTACTCATCTTAAACTGGTATATACCTTAAACCAGTATGGGCATTACATACATTACATACAGGTGAGCTTTTATTGCGGGGGAGCATAGTAAATAGGACCTTCTTAAACCGATATATATATCTTAAACCAGTATGGGCATTACATACAGGTAAGCTTTTGATACGGGGGACCTTATAGTAAATAGGCCTACGGTGCACACAAAGACCTACCAGGTATTTATGTCCTTATTTTTACCAACTATATTTGGTCCTATTTACTATGGATTATGGACCCTTAATGGTATGCCCGTGCCGAGCCATTTGACATACTTATGTTATAACCC
Organism: Saccharina japonica; assembly: GCA_008828725.1. Classification (NCBI taxonomy): domain Eukaryota; class Phaeophyceae; order Laminariales; family Laminariaceae; genus Saccharina; species Saccharina japonica. The sequence continues at coordinate 410,713 of MEHQ01003123.1, forward strand.
GTTTAAGACTACCCTCCCGTTGTGGGGACGAAAACACTTGGAATTTTCGTAATATACGTGTCTCTGTACTGCACACTGCTAATCCTAACCCAAGACGCATCCCACCGTAGGGTTTCCACTTTTTGGCTCCCTATTTTCTGACAGGTTGAGCTTCCCAAGTGACCAATTACTAGGGCTGGGCACTGGCATAATATGTACTGGCAGTAGTAATCTACTGACTAACCCGGCCAGTATATTCGCCAGCGGAGTTTATCTTACGTACGTCCAAGAAACACGCCATATTATAGTACGAAAATTCACCAAATGCATTTTGGGAGGAGAGGGAAGAGACAGTATACTGCTGCAATCCGGGGTTTATCTCACGTACATCCGAGAAACACGCCATATTATAGTACGAAAATCCACCAAATGCATTTCGGGAGGAGAGGGGAGAGGCAGTGTACTGCTGCAATCCAATATACTGCTTGATGCTGACGACAGTACAATCGCAACTGACTGAGTCAGCCAGTGCCCAGCCCTACCATTTACCGGTCAGAATGATAGTTTTGCTGTTACCTTTGTTTTAGGACTATCGCACACAACGCACACAGCGCATACAGCGCATACGGAAGTCGTGGTTCGGGTGGTATGTTGAGTGAGCTCCCCATGCGAGGAGCTCAGATAATAAGCCGCCGCCCCTAAAAGGCAGCGCTCCCCTTACCCTACGTAGGGGTTGCACTTTTTGCCTTCTGAGGCAATAGTGATATTTACACACCCGCGCGGGCTCTCAAGTTTGAGCAACTACCGGTAAAGGTGTCTCTCTTACTAGTAAATAAGAAATTCGGGAGTCGTTTCATACTGAAATTCGTGTATCACGTACCCATCCCTAATTAAGAAACCCAGCCTCAGCCGGGTTTCTTGTTCCTCTTTAAGTGTCCTGTACTCTATACTCTATATGTTGATTCTGGGAAACTGTTGCTGTGGTGTTTTATAGTTATACTTCGTACGAAATATTTGTTTTAGAACTAGTATGGGGGACCATAGGACCTACAGTACGGTACACTATTGACCTATTTTTACTAACAATGTTTGGGCCTATTTACTATGTTCGGTCCCCCATAATACCTACGGTACACCCAAAAACCTTAATATTGGCCGATTTTTACCAACAATGTTTGGACCTAATTACTATGATAGCTTACCATAATAGCTTACCATGGGAATCTTGGTGGGGATGCGCGAACAGACTTCGTCGGAGGCATGTTTCGGTTGTGATAGTGAGCTCCTCATGTAAGGAGCTAAGAGAATAAGCCGCCAACCCTAAAAGGCAGGCGTTGGTCTAAAACTGTGTTTCTCTTGAATCGAGCTCCCTTAAATCGTAACCCCCCCTCCTCCCCTGTACGAGTTTAGCTGGGCTGTAACTTTGATGGGAAAACAACTGTCCCAAAATAGTTCCTTCCTAAGCCCCTTAAGAACTGGTCCCAAGTATTTGGGGACAAAATACTTGGAATTAGTGTGGGATTTTTTTTCAGTTCTGAATGGGTTCCTTTCCAACAATTAACAAGCTGCACCCCACGTTTCGAGGGGAAAGTACTTGGAACCAGAGCTAAGAACAATTTCGTTTTCCACGAAAAAAAAACCCAACAAAATTCATGTTTTCACCCCTTTATACGTAACCCATATAATACTCCGGACGGGATTATAATACTCGCATGGACTCTGATGTAAACATCAAGCGTTGCTTATGTTCACGGTCAGATTGGTATGAGATTACACTCTGGTAAAATACTACCGTAGCTGAGAACTGTGTTTTCGGGACGAGGCTACGTATGATACTCATATTCTACTCGGAAACCAGAGTTTTCGGAGAAACATTCCAGTCAGTAGCAGCAGTAGTGCAAGCAGTGAACGTACTCCACCCTTACGTACATACAACAGTATGTTGATCAGGATAAATCCGTGTTAAATATGGCCAACAAGAGAAAGTTGTACGATATACGAAGTACAACACATTTAATTCCAGACATGTGTACTATTAGTTGTGATAACGTTTTACATGTACGTATATATTATATATATGTATATGTATATATTCTAGAGGCCTGTCGCGCCACCTTTCATGAAGCCATGCCGATATCCCCCCCCCCCCGTAAATTGTTAAATTAACCCATTCAAATTCAAGACATTAATTAGTTTCTACCTACGAAGCACTCGATATACGTGTATATATATCGACAAAATCCTCGATCTCAAAGCTGTTGTTTTATTGTTAATTTTTGTTTCTTTTAAATATATATATATATATATTGGCCCAAATAGATGTATGTGCACATTGATACCGGTTTCAGGGGTTGGTATTACTATTAGTGCATATTTTCTTGTGGCGTCAAGGATTTTCTGGCGAAACGTACCCCAAATCCCACCCAAAATACGCCTCCGGCGGTGGCTCAAGCCGGGGCCTTGATGGGGGGGGGGGGGGCACGTTTCCCTCCATCATATCGACTTGGCCGATTCTCGATAAACAACAACAACAACAACAATGAAAGCAGTGCCATCACCAATACTTGAAGGGAAAACAACTGCAAAAACTAGAAAAAAGGGATGTATTCTGAGCAATCACTATTATTTTAATTAGTTGGAGCGCGATGGAGGTGGGCACGATTTGGTCGCGATCAACTCGGCTGTGGTACCATAATAAAACGTTTTTTTTTACAGATTTTTCCCCAGATGCTGCCTTTGGTGGCAACTTCAAGCTTGCTACCCCGTGACGCTGTCAGCGGTCTGACAACGGTCATGTTCAACGGCGGAGAGCTCGTGCCTCAGCTCGTAGCTGTACTTCTTTCGTAAGCAATCCGCAATCTCGCCGCCCAATGCGACTGAGTGATACCCGGTATCCGAGCTCGACACGCGGCTGTACTCTTGCGGAGTGGTAGGGACGTAGTGACTGCATATATATATATATCGAGTACATGCACTGTATATATAGACTGTTCACACGTCAGGCAGATAATTTACAGATAGCGCATTTGCAGATAGGTCATCTACATACCATCTACCTGGTACAGATCATCTAGGCCCTAACCTGCCGTTATGATATGTTGTGCAGGATCTGCATAGTACAGATCCAAGACAGGAAACATGCCCTACATCATGCAGATTACGTGGCTCCCACCAAACAACATGAGCTAGATAATACAGATCATACAGATCATACAGATCATACAGATCATACAGATCATACATTTCAGGAATACATCTGCACTGGGAGTCGATTTTATCAGTCCGATATGTGGAACTTTTGACTCTAGATCTTAGGGTCGTTCTTATCGAGCAACTTTTCCCCAAAATTCCAACATTTGTTTCCAACAAAAAGAGGAAAAGCAGGAAAAGCAGGATTTATTTGGAAAGTTTGGAATTTTAACAGAGGGCAACATATTTGGAAGGCTTCGCATTCCAATATTTGGAATTTGTTTTTGGAAAATATGGAAATCCTAAAAATTGCGCGAAAAACAATATTGGAAATTTTGGAAAAAAAGTTGCTCGATAAGAACGACCCTTAGCACGCCCTCTTTTGACGGAATCCGTTCGCTTTTAATCGAGGAACATGAAAAATATCTACCAACAGTTCAAAACTGGATCACATATGATATCAATGCGCAACGCGATACATGGGATACACTATCAGTGAACAACCCAACATTTGGAACGAACCGTAAAAAAACAATCCGAAACTGAACAAAATTCCGATTAAAACAATCCAACATCTGAAACGAAAAAAATATATATCAATGAACACATCCAAAACTGGAACAAACTGTCAGTGAACAGTCCAACACCTTACTCCAGTTGTGTGCTTGTGCGAATACATACGTCGTGTGCTCGTTTATAAGCACGAGGTTTGAAGCAGAACCGGGCGATCACCATGCACTGGCGGGAAACCTGAACATGCAAACGACACCACCAACACCATCACCATCGCCACTGTCATAATCACTATCACCACCACCATCATCGTCATTACGCCACCAAAACCAACACCAGCAACACCGTGACCACCACCACCAACACCACCAACACCCCCCCAGCAGGCGTAAATCTGCCCGCTCAGGCGAACTTCCCAGACGTGCCCGCATAAAATTATGCTGTTTCTAACCAGGTGGGGTTTTGTCACGAAGCTGTGAGGCATTCGTTCCCGACGGTGAGCTTTTTTTTGGCTTCGGCTAACGGCAGCCACCACCCCGACCCGGAGCTCTCTAACCCTAACCCTAACCCCTAACGAGAGGCATGCCTGGTTGGTGTGCCACCTGGTCGTTGTGCTTGGAAAGGCTCTATTTTCAGTGCGGGCGCATCTAAGGAAGTTCGCCTGCGCGGGCAGATCTACGCGAACACACACCACCCACACCGCCATCTCACCTTCGTTGACATCGATCCTGTCGACCCGGAAGAACGGTCTGGGAACCGTTCCCCAAGAAATGTCCAAGACCCCGTCCCACTGAGATTCGTTCTTCTTCTCGTCCCCGATGAGCACTCGGATCCCTTCCGGGGTATCTCGGACGCTGAACGGAGTGTCGTTGTCCTTCGCCCGACCTTGCTGAAAACCGAAAAACGCATACACGACGTAGACGGGGTGTTCTATTACGGGACACCATAGTACATACTAGTAATACTAGTAAATAGGACCTAATGTACACACAAAAACCTATATATTTCCCTAGTTGTACTGTTATTACGGGGGAGCATAGTAAACACTAGTAAATACTAGTAAATAGGACCTACGGTAGGCACAAAAACCTACCAGGTATATATTTCCCTACTATAGTTTTACTGCTATTACATGGGAGCATAGTAAATACTAGTAATAGTAGTAAATAGGACCTACGGTAGACACAAACACCTATACATTTCCCTACTGTAGTTTTACTAACAGCATTTGGTCCTATGTATTGTGGTCCTCCGTAAATAGAGTGCAATACGACATAAAATGCATACTTGGTACTTGGCACTGGCACGTAGCTACTGTATGATTTAGAACTAACGATAAACTCGTTGGAGCTGGTCCGTGTTACTTTGTCCGATTACTTGCCCGGTGTCTTACGTACTTTTTCTTTAGCTTTCAAGCGTTTTTTATTTTTTCATTTTTCATGTTTTTCGTTTTCGCCCGGTGGCAACGTTCGAGTACGACGTAGCTGGTATATACGAGGAACGAAAGCCTGCTGTGTTAGAACTCCCTTTTCAGCTTGCGACACCCCCGGGGTTTCAAGTCAAACCACAATCCCGAAGAGGAACCCTTTTATATAGGAAATTATGGTTGTTCACAATTCGTAGAATACGTAACGTCACGTTTCTGGCAGGCGGTGCGTACGAACGCCGGGGATAGGGGATGCTCAAGTCTGTTTGAGCTTCTTCCCTCATCAGCCCACTTCCGTTTTTGGCCCTAGGCTACGGAGAGAAAGATAGAGAGATGGGGGGGAACTGCCTGTGTATATAGCAAACATACATATCATACCACGTGGCAGTATAACGTACCGCCAGGCATCGGAAATTACAAAGTCGTATATATACTGGTATGCTATATATGTGTGTGGGGAGAGAGTTGGATACCAGGCATTTGATTGGATAAATCGTGGACCAATCATGGGTGGGGCGGGCTGCGTGGTATGTAGGGTCCACGAATAGCCTATACCGTAAATCTACCGTACTTATCGCTACTCCAGTCTCACAACTCTAATCCCGTTTCAGGGACAAACTATATACTCGGAGTTAGACTAGGTTTTTCGCTTGTGTTGGATCACATATACAAGTATGAATATAACTATGGTACCACTGTGTTGTACTTGGTAATTTTGACTTGGTCACGTCCATGCGATAATGTACCATTACGGTGGACCATAATAATCAGGACCCACCACGCACAAAAATATATACGAAGTATATTCCAGTATTTTTACCAAGCATATTTGGTCCTATTTACTACGTTCCCCCGTAATATATCTGCCTCTTAGTGTTGTCACCACAAAGCTTGTATAGGTATCTCTCTGGGATCAAGAATCAACGAGGGCAGCACTGGATGTCGATGGGCAAGAAATAACGGTCTAAGGCGCTCCAGTACAAGGCCCGACGTCCGATGGCATTGCCCCCGCACTTCTTCTATGGATAGTGATCACGTGTCAGGGTCAGGTGTCGCATGATCACGTACTGTCAAGTGCCATGAACAGCAGAGATCTGCAAAGCGGCACTTGCAGCGCCAGTACAGCAAATTTTATTCGTTCACGGCAGCAGCAGCAGCAGCAGCAGCAGCAGCAGCAGCAGCAGCAGTAGTTGCTACTATTTCGACCTACCAATACTATGCTGCCATGACTACTTGTTTGTGCCTTTGGCTACATACTGCACTGCTGCTATTACGACCTACCAGCGCTCTGACCAGTGGTCTGAAGCCAAATAGCGAGACGGCGGGAGTCTCTCGAGTTGGCGACCACCACACGCCGTGTTTCAAGTACACGCATATCATATACATCGCATGTAGCTGGTATACGCGTACATCTCATGATACTTGGTATTTAAAGAAAATTAAAAAGACGCCTCAGCTGTGAGATCGACGTTTTGGTCGAAGCTCATACATGGTATTTGGAAGCCGCGCGTGACAAATCGATCGCGCGTGTCACGTACAGGTGTTGCTTTACTCATTGAAGGATGTACATACAGTTCGTACACAGGTCGGTGGCCACCCTGGGTGATAGTACCAGGTTCCTCATTGAAGGATGTATATACAGTAGACAGGTCGGTGGCCACCCGGGGTGATAGCACCCAGGGTCTCTATTGAAGGAAGCACATGTTAACCCCTTTGGTACAGACCCCTTTTAAGGGATGCAAGGGATATAAGGGACCCTTTATAAGGGATATAACCGATAGAAGGCCCCCTTTAAAGGATAAAAGGGACCCCTTATAAGGGATATATAAGGTATAGCGACCAAAACCATTGTAAATTTGGTGGTGTATGCGGTTGATTGTGGAGAGCGCCCTTATGATAGAACACGCGACAGCATATAACACACAACATGCATGAACGCCAACAACAAAGTACGCGGTAGACTGCTCAAAAGGTTACGCAGCTTTATTTTGCTTTGCTCTGTGCGTTTCGCCTTGCTTTGCTTCGTCTTGCTTTGCTGCTATTTGTAATAGACAATGTCAATGCCGTACCGAAAGTTTGCTTTGCTTTGCTTTTGGTTTGGCTTAGTTTAGTTCGGCTTGTTTAGTTTAGTTTAGTTTAGTTTCGTTCGTTCGTTCGTTCGTTTTTTTTTATTGTTCTGGTTTGATTTTACTCGCTTTGTTGCTATTTTGTTTTGCTGCCAGTATCGTTCCTACTCGTAGTCTAATGCTGTACGTACGTATGTATTAGTTTGCTTTGCTTTGCGTCGCTTTGCTGACGCTGCCGAGTGAGCTGTATGTGCTGTATGCGCTGTATGTGCTGTATGAGCACGAAACAACTGCCCTATGCTAACACATGTCTGGCGTACGCGCAGTACATACGATGTGGTATATACGAAAAACGTGTCATGTAGTGAGTCAGGACGACCGACCAGCCCAGACAGGAAATACGAATACTATCGTTCTTGCTGTTGCTGTTGTGCTTGTTCTCACATCTCACATAGACTCCGTATAAACCTATACTCGTACATATCACTATTTAATAGTACATACAGGCACCACACTTGCCAGGTATCGTACCAGGTAAATACCACTGCTGCTGCCTGTGCATCTATGCATACTGTTGCACGCTGTACATAGCTCACACGTACTCGTACCACGATAGTTGCATGTCTGTGCCTTTCATTGAGCGCGGTTCATACGGTCGAAAACTCGAAAGCTGAATTTGCGAAGCTGCGGTGAATAAAATGTGAAATCAAAGCTGAAGGCCGATCCAAACATCGCTCTCGCTTCCTCTCACATCGACCGGAAACCGTACCATAGCCATCACGGCCACAGCTATAACGGGGGAGCATAGCCGGTCGTCCCGGTGGTTCAGCAGGTAACCACGAAGCCTGTTGGGTTGGAAGTCGAGGGTTCGAGTCTCCGTATGGAGATTTATATTCTCAAATGACACGAACTAACTGTCGAGAGCGCATATTATAGCGTGGGTAAGTACAATTCGACGAGAGTTGACGAGGGAAGAAAGTGCTAAAATCTTCTCGCGATAAAAATGCAAGGCACGTACCGTAGTGGGGAGGGGGGAGAAGAGCCTACTTGGTGACCCCGGATCTAAGTTACGACTAGGAAAGATAGAGAATAGGAGGGCGAAGATAATAAATGGGATGAGGAAAAAAAAAAAAGTAAACAGGACTAAATGTGCTTACGTAGTAAAAAATACTGTAATATATAGGTTTTAGTGTACGTGATGGGTCCTGATTACTATGGTCCCCCGTATTAGAGCATCACGGCCGAAACGCCAAAACTGGTGCTATATATACCGTACCGTAATAAAGAGCGTTGAGATCGCACAGGGGTGCTGTCGTTTTTCAGCGCTCGATGTTTCCTGAACGGGAAGGTTAAGGTTGTCAATATACCGAACAAGCTGTTTTCGGAAAGATCCGGTTGAGATATCTATATTTCCGAAAATCCGGTGGTGTCCCAGAACGGGAAAAGGTTGTCAATACCGAACAAGCTGTTTTCGGAAACGAGAGCCTTCCGAAAATATGATATTCGGTATTTTAATAGCACTCTTACCGTTGTCGAGAAAACGAACAAAAAACATAAAAAACGATCGACCGCACCCCCTGTTCGAACTCAACGTTTCTTGTGAGAAGGGATATTGGCTGAAACCCAACCTCACCACACGTTATTTGCGGTTGGCGACGTCGTCGCAGGCTTGCATGCTCTAATGCTGACAGGACAGGCAGGGTGGGTCCTTTCATCTACCAGGTAGAACAAGGGCGATACATGCTCTGCACAGCCGGCGACATGCTGGAATGACTGTGGATGGGTATCACATATAGGTACTGCTGCTCGATCTCACAGCTGTTGTTTTTTATATTTAAAAATCTACCGCTGTAGGTACTGCTGCCGTGTCGTAGTGGACGTTGAACAGGAGGGGGGCGAGCAGATAAAGGACATCGAGAATCCTGGACTTCACTGACATACCGTACGTAGGCCAGACACACTCAATAGACTACTGCTAGACGTCGTACCTGGTATGATCCCAGGTACACACCAGCAGGAGCCAATAACATGCACACTACGAGCGTATTGCCAGTCTACTTATAATAGATCGAACCGCGTTGATGTACACATGTGCGCAACATGTATCATACCTCTGGCATGCTACGCTCATGCCTGGTACGTAAACGCTTGCGAGTCAAAACGTCAGAACACACTTCTTCTCAGGTTGAACAGCAACGGTTTCTAAACTGCAAACATTTTGTACCAAAACGTCTATTGTAAGTACAAGCAGTGAGGAAGCACATCATGGAAGCAACGAGAGAGGCACCCCCAACCAGCTCACCCCAAGTAGAAAGAACAGCAGGAACACCTTGAAACCTCCTGTCTTGAGGTCTCGGAACTCGAGGTTGATCACACCCGCTCCTGGCCCACTAGGAGCTGAAAACGCATTGAGCCCGCTCGCTGACTCTCCTGACCCAGAGGATGACGCTGACATGGCACAGCAGTCTCCATTGCCACGCTTGCTGCTGCTGTGGTTGCGGGTGCGTCGCACACCTTGACCAAGGGTGCCACTTCCGCTGATAGCATCTCTCGAATATACGTTTTTAGCTCTTAGCAAGGCCAGCGGTCGCATGGTCGACGCCGCTGCGTGGTGGTGTTGGCTTGCTGACAGAACATGTGACGTGCCGCTCGAGACGACGAATGCCTCGCAGGAGGTTGCTGTTGACGACAAGAGCAGCCCTGCAGGGACGCTCAGAAGGCATCCCGTGCACAGAGATCGCACAGCAGCCTTTGTCTTCATCGAGCACTCGCTACCTCTGGCGAAAACCCGCTGTTTCTGGCTGCAGTGGCTGCTATTGGCGATTGGCAACGCTGTGTGTGATGGCAGAGCAGGACAGGAGGAGGAGGGAGCAAGATCTACGCGCCGCGGTAGTTTGTAGTACGTGGGAAGTGGAAAGGATCGGGGTCATATATTTTTTAATACTGGTGGGGAAACTTAAAAAAAACGAAAACAAAAGTTAGGGAAAAAAACAGGGGGTCAACAACGATTCCCCCCCCCCCCCGCGCCGGACCTTGTGAGACTACAGCGCCGAAGGCTGAGTGAGACTCGGCCGGGTTGGAATCGCCAAAGGCCGGCGTTCTACGATATTTCAGTGGTCTAGGTGAGGCAAACCGTGTGATGCACTGTTCCGTTGCCCTTCCTGTTGCCGGGGCAAGGGTGGAAGCCTAACTTGTGTAAGAAAAATGCTACGGGTAGGTATGTCCAAGTACAAGGTGTTGCCCTGACCCATCCTCCACCCCCTCTGGAAGCGACACGTGATTCACCCCTACGGTTCGATCTGATGAACCCGTGCGGGTGCATCGTGGGTGCTTCTGTCCGAATCTTGTTGGGCACGCCTGCTCGCGGTGGCTTCGTCCCCACGCGGCGCCCGCGCAACACCTTTTGGAAATTGCACTTCACCTTGGGAATGATGAGAGTGAGCAAGTCGTCTCTTTTTTTTTTTTATCCTTTCTTTCTCCCCCGAGGGGCAAAATAATGTACCAAAAGTACGATATCTCACAGGCCGCATCACATCATCGGCACAGCAGACGCAGAGCGCAGAGCTCTCTCCTCTATGATATACATGCCCTCATTTTAGTTAACTCTCAAGGAGTAGCAGTAGGAGTGCTGAAAGCATATTGAGTTCAAGGAGTGTCCTTCCTTCCTTCCTTCCTCCCTTCCCGAAGCAAGCCCTACCTTCTCCATACAAAATGGCGCCGCACCGTTTATCCATCAACCACTACCGACGGCCCCTGCTGTGGTTCTCCCATACGCTTTCTCCCAACTATAGGCCACTTGATGATGCTGTTTGATACGACGATGGAGATGATGACAGCGCACACAGCAGCAGCAGCAGCAGCTTGCAATTTGACGGCAACATTTTATAGTTTTACTGGTATCATTCGTAGTCTAGTGGCGGTATATTACAGCTGTAATGGTAAATCCACAAGACCGCAGTTTGTGAAAGGTTTGCACTCGTGTAGTTCAACGTCCAAATAAGGAAAGCCCTTCCGACAACTTGCACAACATTTTTGAGCATTTTTTGTACACCATACCTGGTACCTGGTGCGCGCTGATTTTGGGAGTCAGATTACACTATTGTTTTGTTTACTGCTGCTGTACCGGTACGTATGGTATGTACTCCTCTAAGCTCAAACCGTCTGGTCTTTTTTACATCAGGCGTGAAGTAATCATAGCCTCGCGCTTTCACTCTTCACGAGCATCAGTAGATCAGTAGATCAGTACTCGTAGATCCCTGATACGATTAATATCTGCATACTTGGTTATAATATAAACGAGAGTGAGTGCAGTCAGCACGTATTGCATTCCTGTCATCATGTCTAGGAGAGTGTCGCATTGATTCCTCTCATCAAGTCGAAGTCCTCAAGCCAAGTCAAGTTTCATGGGGCCAACCTTACGCGATACATGCATACTCTGCGTACATAATCGAATAGATATGCTTGGTATACCGTTACGAGTATTACGCTACGCGCACGTATGCCCCGCTTTGAAGAGATTTTTTTCCCTTAGAAAACGACGAAAAAAAAGCACCGCACGCCTCACTATAGCGGTATGGCCGTAAAGCCTACCACTGTAGGAAACCTGTGCCTCACCTAACCTTGCTCTTGCTGTCAAGACAATGAGAGCGTCTTTCCGGCGATGCTCCAAGCTCCATTGCGTTCTACAACAGTTTTCGCGTTGTTCGTTGCGCGCTTGCGCTGAGAGGGGCGGGAGCCTGGGACGAGCGGCGAGGTCGTTCGCTGGCATGGCATAGCGTCGTTTGATGTACATCTTTACAGTCTACAGCAGTACATTAGTCAGCATAGGTTAATACCATCTTTTGATGTGCTGTTGTATCAGCACAGCAGTGTAAGTTCCAGCTTCTCCTCAAACGATGCCCTGTTGCTGTTGATGTGTGGTTTCTTGAAGCTGACGGCATAGACGCCAAGGGGCCTTTCTATATGCTACTCGCACCTACTGCCGCTTCCCCGCCGGCAAAGTGGCATCACATCCTCTAACCCGTGATGACACATATATAGATAGCGTTGGAACCACCGCAAGGAAAGGAAAACCCATCGCTCACGGGCGAAAAAGCGTGCACTGCAGTAGATGGTTCTGCAAGGTCTCTTATGACTGCGGCTGGGGGACCCCCACTTAACCCTTTCTCTTTTTCACAGTCTGTGACCACAGAATTTGTACTTCGTGTATCTCTAGGATTAGGAATCAGGATAGACACTGCTGGGTGTACTGATGTGGTTGGGTAGAAAGAACGGGTTTAGTGTGAAGACAACATACACACAGCGGCAGTGTACGGAGTATCAGGTCGAACGCATCATGTCCGCTGTTCAAATTTTCAGGCGGTACGCCGGTACGGGTAGAAAGGAAGGTTTAATGTGAAGAACACACACACACACACACAGGTGAATTTAGCAGTGTGAAATAGCTGGTACTGCACCTGGTACAACCTGGTGTAACATACATTATTAGTAGCTACTGCTGTATTAATAGTAGTAGATAGAGCGGCAAAAGCCGCTTGATACTCGATACCGGCAGTGTATATCTCACCCATGCGTCCGGGTTTTCAAAAGCTCAAGCTTCTGATACTGACACTGCTACTGCTGCTGCTGATGATGATTCTCTGTAAATATGCCTGGTTGCTCTGTAGACAGTAGACACGGAACATGAAACCGAACAATCACAGGACGGACTATCAACTCGATTACCAGTACGACGTAAGGACCAGCTATCGTACCATCATAACAGCAGCTTTTATTAATACTAATAGTACAATAGTATCACACCCCATCGTACGAATAAATGTGCTCTTTTTAAGCTGAATTTCTCAACAACATGGAGAGTGGAGAGTACAAACCAATGCTGTTAATAATAATGCCGAGCGATGCATGCGCCTATGGAAAAATCTCGACGAACTCTTTCCGGCGCCACCACTTTATTTCGTTGTGAGCATGGTTGTGTGTGCTGTGTGCCCTGTGTTAATCTACAGCAGCAGTATACGCTGTTAAATCATACCGTACATATTACACGTATGTTAATATATACTGTCATACATATTATACGTACATGCAGAGCCCAAACGTCAAGTCTCCCCTCCGCCCGACTGATTTTGCCTGAGACATCGCCATTGCACTATTTACGATGTGTCCCTGTCAGGTTGCTGCTGTAACGCTCATTGCGTGTTGGCTATAGCTCATTGACCCCTGAACCCTCCCCGATACCGCAGCAGTTCATCGTCGCCAGGCTATTCCTGAGAAGCAGGAGCAGCAGGAGGAGGAAAAGGAGGAGGTCGGTCTGACCTGAGCAAACGCCTGCAAGGCCCGACGGGAGGTCAAAAAGCGCCGACGAAAGTCGAAAACGTACCGACGAAAGTCCAACAGTACCGACGGAACCGGTGTGGTTCTCACTGGGGTTTCAGCCAAAGTGGCGTGCGGGAGATGGTGCTGGGAACTCTCTGAAAGTGGACCACGGGACGAATCAAAGCAAGCAAGCTTCCGCAAAATATATAGGAGAGGAAGAAGAGCCGGAAGGTTTTGGTGTAACGTTCTTTGTAACGTTCTTCGTTGCTTCTGACGACTGACGAAAGGAGAACGGAAAGGAAAGGGAACGGAAAGGAAAACGAGAAGGAAAGGAAAGGAAACGGACGAGTCCTCTCGTTCGTGTGAGAAGTATCCCTTGGAGTATCTCCCTCTCTCTCTCTTCCGTCTCTCTGTCGTCTCTTTGAGTGCCAGTGTGCGAAGGGAAAAGGAATTGCCACGAAAAGCCCGCGGCAGACGTTGTGGTGTCAACGAAGAATCTCCAATCTTCGAATCTTAGATTCGGGTTGACCCGCAAAAAACCGGCGCACGGAACGACTACTTACCTACAGACCCGCTGCTGTAGCCTTGCTAGGCTGCCCTTCGAGCGTGTTTTTTTGTTTCGTTGCCAAGGTTGGTGACGTACAATACCTGCGCCCAGGAAATCGAAACATAGCACGCCTAGCGGGTTTCCATTTTATACGGAGGCAACAAGGCAAAGGCCAGCAACATCCACTCATCTATCTGCCTGGCACGAAACGAGAGCGTTCGCGGAATATAGAAGCAGAGCACTCGCACAATCAGAGTTGGAGAAGGAGTAGGAGGGCTTTTTTTTGCCCTGCACGCAAAAGGGAAGTAAGTGGACGGCTTCAATTAGAGGCTTTTAGTCACCGGGGTTCATTCGTTCACCGACAGGTTTCATTTTCATCCTCGCAAAGGAGAGAAAAGTGGGGGTCGGAGTAGGCGGGAGAGCGAGAAGCAAGAGAGAGACGAGAAAGGGCGACGGTCGACGACGCTGCAGCCGCAGTTGCCGCCGCACGCCCTTTTTTTTCGTTCGCTGCCGCTACAGCCGGCGCCGCTACTACCGTCGCCACAGCTGCCGCCACCGGTGGCACTAGGGAATGGTCATGGTGAGGCCTCCGCCAGCTTACGAGCTGTCTTTCGGTGTGGAAGCGAAGCTGGGGCACGGGGAAGTGATTTACGTGTGCGGGTCATGTCCCTCCCTTGGGTCGAAGGACCCCTCCCGAGCCCTGAGGCTGGTAACGGACCCTTCGAGCTACCCGGTGTGGAGCTCGGAGCCGGTCCCGGTTCCTCTGGGGCAGAAGGTGACGTACCGGTACTGCATCGTCGCGGGGGGGAAGCTCAAGCGGTGGGAGGATATCGCGGTCGACAGGTGAGCGGAGTTGTGTATTTCCAGGCGTTTTGTTTGTTTTTGCGTTTTTATTCGTATTAGGTGGGCGTTTTTTGTTTTTTGTTTGTTTTTGTTTTCTGGTGTGTGTCGCTGGTGAGGTGGTGGTGGTGGTGGTGGTGTGCCGGTAACGTGCGCAAGGCTCGCAAGCGTGTGGCATTGCTTTTGTTTCGTTTTGGCTCTTTAGGTTTGGGTTGGTTTGGGGCTTTTGGTTCTTTTTTGTTTTGCTTCGGTGTTTGTTTCGTTTCGTGGTCGAATGTCGTTATTAATAGATGTTGTTTAGACCAACTATTATGGGAAATTTATTTTTGGGCCCTCAGAACTGAGTTTTTTAGCCAAAAATACGCGATTTACTCGGCGGCACGGCCAAAAACACCGATAGACTCGTCAGAATGCTCCCCGTAGTTTTCGTAGAGCTTTCTGACGTACTTTTTCGTTTCTCCAGGGTCTGAGGACATGATGATTTTTAGCCAAAAATCCTCAAAGATCCAGTATTTTTGGCCCCAGTTCTGACCAACAAGCCTTATTTCTGGAAACTGATTATTTGTGATTAGTTGCGCCAAAAATTAAAACGAGACCCTAGAAAAACGGAGAACTGCTCCAGAAAGCCCTCGAAAAACTACGGGGTGGATCTGTAGGAGTGTATCGGTGTTTTTGACTGTCCAACGGAGTAAAACGGGTATATTGGGCCTAGAAATCAGTTCCTGGAGCCCAAAAATAATGTTTCCCATAATAGTTGGCCTTACATGTGTTGTGTTTTGTTGGAACTTCGTCTACACAACTATTGGTCGTATGTACAGCAGTAGTACCTGGTATACGATAAAACAACTAATCATATAATAGTATTGATGAAATACCGGCAGGCTTTGTGACCGACTTTTTTAGGGAGAATGTCCGGTAAGAGCATGTTTCAAATGTGCGTGCAGGCGTGCACGTTTGGGGGGGGGGGGGGGGGGGGGGGGGGGGGGGGGGGGGGGGGGGGGGGCGAGGCAAATGTGAACCCGTACAACTTTCAAGAAAGCACACCCCCCCCGCACGAATGTGACATTTTAAAGCTGATTTTCGCGACCACAGGGAGAGTACAAATGCTACTATTGCCGAGCGATGCATGCGCCTTTGGAACGATCTTGACGAGATTTTCCCAACGCCACGATTTTGGTTGTGTGTGCCCCTCTAAGCCATGGCGCCTCTAAGGCATGGTTTGGAGCAAAATGGCTTTTGACATTCAGTCCAGGACGCTTGCTACGATAGAGGCACAGCAGTACCACTTTTTGGCTGATTTGTTTTCTACATGACGGGGCTCCTAAACCTTAACCCATTCAGAACTGAAAAAAAATGTCCCACACTAATTCCTAGTAGTTTGTCCCCAAATTCGTGCGACCAGTTCTTAAGGGGTCAACCTAAAATCGTCGGAGTTTCTGTTGTGTTGCAATAGTTTTGACGGTATCGCTGGGCCAGGCCATGGGATTTGTTCATCAGGTCGTAGGACTTAATTTCCCTCCCAAAAATAGTTTTTGACTTACTATTAGTATAGACCTACTCAAGTGATTAGTTTTTGACTTGCTATTAGCATAGACCTACTCAAGTGATGAGCTTCAGAAATAAGATGGGGCTGTGTTTATCTTGCGTGTTACACGGTACCACAGCAGTAAATGGGCCCTCTATAAAAGTGCCGGTATTCGACAGCCAAAAATACCGGCACTATGGCGGCATACCGTCTCTACTCCGCACACTGCCACACTGGTTAATCCCATATATGCCAAGCAATTTCACCGGCACGGTAGCGGGCAGCCGGCACTACATACTCAATCGGCACTTATAGAGGGACCGCTGCTGCATGCATATCAGCCTTGACTGAAGTGGCGATGCTGATGGGCGAAATTCTTGTGGCGATTGTTGACGGTCTCACGCTAGCCCACGTTGTCATAATCACTGCCAGCACTGCCATCATCTATAGGCAGCCCGTGGTAACGACGAGGTGACGACAAGACACGAGGCGCCTTCCGGTATATACAGCAAATATCTATAGCAAAACCAACCAAAAAAATCAAACCCATCGGGGTCCCCAAGGATGATCGCCAGTTGTTCCTGGACCTGACTCTACAGACATCCCTGGTGTGGTGTGTTGGTGCTTTTTTTTGGTCAGGCAACGGTACATAGAGGGTAGTATACATATCATAGAGAGGGTGCATTCATTTTCGGAGGTTCTTGAAATGATGGCCTCTGTCTGTTCGTCACTCCACGGCCGACCTCGATGCACTCGATGCATATTGTATGCGCAAGCCGACCAACACTCCCTTGAACTATATACGAAGGCATACGATAAATGATGGTGTTGCAGGTATGAAATACGTAGTAAAAAAACAGAGCTCGTCACAGAATCAGGTCGGGTCAGGAAGTTTTTTTTTTTTTTTTCTGATGGGTCGGATCGGGTCGGGTCGGGTCACCCGTACCCGACCCGGCCCGACCCGCAAGGTTTGACCCGACCCGTGAACGGCCTTGTAAAAAAAACTAGTTGGGATGGCATAGATACTGGGCTCATATTACGGAGGACCATAATAGTAAGGGCCCTTATTAACGAGTATAAAATAAATCCGATTTGGAAAAAATAAAAATACAAATCGCTTTTCATTGGTCAACACACGCACCAGCACCAAATATTATGCCCCAAGATCCTAATCTTTGGTGCTGGTGCGTGTGTTGACCAATGAAAGGCGGATTTGAATATATATTTTTTCAAATTGATTTTTTTTCTTCTTCGTTAAAACGGGCCCTAAATAGGACCAAATATTGTTGGTAAAAATAGGGAAATGTATAGGCTTTTGTGTCTACCGTAGGTCCTATTTACTAGTATTTACTATGCTCCCCCGTAATAGTTGATCACTTGAGGAGCCCGGTCCCGTCATAATATTTTTTGGGCTCGAAAATACCCCCCCGCCCCATATACGGGGGGTTGAGAGAAGGAATAGGAATGAAAAGGTATCTGCATGGCCCAATGGACTTCGCGAAAAAGCTGAAACTGCGATTTCGTGCAGGGGACCTGGACCTGCCAGAGAGAAGGAGGAGGTATACCAGTAGCCGGGAGGAGGAGGAAGTAGATGCACAGATGTGCCCATGTGGCAAAGCCATAGAGTAGAATTCACATAGTGGGAGAATGTGAAAGGTATAAGGAGGAAAGGGATGTGCTAGAGGAGGAGATGAGGAAAATAGACGAGTGTGATATAGAGCAGTTTGGTACACTAAATAGTAGCGAGAAAACGATCGCTATCTTAGGAGATAGGTGGTGGCCACAGGCGGCGAAACAGGAAGGGGATAAGATTAGCAAAAAGTTTCTTTGTAATATATGGAAACAACGTAATGAGCGCCCAAGTGTTGGAGGTGTCTCTATTAGGAGTAGGAACGGTGCTCCGTCTCGAAAGGGATGCGTGGTCAATGGTCAAATGAGTACGCCCCCCACCCCCCCCCACGACTACAGCCATGCGTGACATGAGAGCACCCCCCCCAAAGCAAAATACAGTAGAACTCCCATTGTCGGGGAGTGTGAAATGTACAAGGAGGAACGGGGTGTGTCGGAGGAGAGGAGGAAAATTGACGAGTGTGACATGGACACGTTTATTGCGGGGGAGCATAGTAATCAGGACCAAATGTGCTTAGTAAAAACACTAATGTATAGGCGTTTGTGTATGTGAGGGGTCCTGATTACTATGGTACCCCATCATGGTTCACTACTTACAAGTTCATGGCGAGAAAACCAACCCAGGAGACATGGATGGTGGCCACAACGCGCGAAGCTTTAACCCTTTCGGAACTGCAAAACTTATCCCACACTAATTCTAAGTAGTTTGCCCCCAAAAACGTGGGACCGGTTCTTAAGGGGTTGAGGGGATAATATAAGCAAAACATATCATGTGATAACACGGAAAAACTTATTTAATGAGCGCCCAAGTGCTGTTGGAGGTGTCTCTATTAGGACGTAGGAACGGTGCCCCGTCTCGCAGGAATGCGTGCTCAATGACCAAACGACTATTTTTATATGGCAAGCAACAAAAGAGTACGCCCCTCCCCCCCTTCAACAGGCGTACATGCGAAAGAATGTCCGCCTCACAAGCGGTTCTCAGTAGAATGCAGCTTGCCCTTCATGCGACTCGCCCACCATCTCACAGCGCCTCGCCCTTGGTGCAAGCAACGTCTGCCTGGTCGGTGAAAGCCCGACGTGCTCCGTCCCGGCACTGTGGGGATGCGAGGGTCTATGGTCATACGACTACGGCCATGCATGACATGCGGCTTATGAGTACACCCTCTCCCCCGCCCACGGTAGGATGGTTGTTTGGTAGAGGTGGAGGCGAAGGCGAAGGTCGTCGTTTTGGCCTGGTCGAAGAAAATCGTGTCATGCCAGCGCCGTTTTTTTTGTTTGTGCATGTTTCGTATTGCTTGCTGACTGCCGACGACGGTGGAGTTAGGCGACGTAGTTTGCCCCAACGTTACTATTTTTGTACTTTCGTGATTTTGTTGATGATGTTGCAGCTGCAAGCACAGCAATCTCGTATATATATATAATAGGCCCGACGGCGCTGAAAGCACACACGCAATGCACGAGGACGTTGATTGATAGCATGCGTCATGCCCAAGTTATACTTTTTTTTAATGGGCTAATTCCGTGTATACCTGGTACCGCTCTGTCCGGAAATGCAAGCACGGTTCGTAGTGGTCCCTCAATAGTACCGGTTGCCCGCTATAGTGCCTGTGAAATCGCTTGGCACAGATGGGATTAACCAGTGTGACAATAGTAGTGTGCGGAGTAGAGCCGGTTTGCCGCTATTATAGTGCCGGTATTGTTGACTGGCGGTATACCGGCACTATTAGATAAAAGGACAAAGTACCGCTTAGGCATTTCTATGAGTACCCAAACGATCCTTGAAGTTCCGAACAGGGTGATTGATAGCTTGCACTTTTTCGCGGCGCGGGCGGTCTCTTTTCGCCGCTCTTTGCGGACGTACGTAGGGCATAACGTCACACGAGGAGGCGGTATCGATTGAAATGCACCCTAACACAGCCAACACCACTGGTATGGGCTGCAGGCCGTACGTACGTACGTACAGCAGTAGTTGATGTCGCTCAATTTTTTCTTCTACAATGACAGCGACGAGAGTAGTCCTTTACTATTTTTGCAGTTCTTACGTATGTATGTGTAAAACCGATATACAACTATTAATACAACTGCTGTACGTGTATCACAGCTGCTGTCTGTACATCAGCAACAGTTTTATTAATATAGTATTTCGTAGCACGAGTATTACGTACGCAACAGTTTCGTGTATACTACTGTAGTATATCATTTTCCAGTGTACAGTGTACCAGGTAACCTGGTACCTGGTGATATTTTGCCTCTGGGACGGTGGGACCTGTTCTTTGAATCTTTTGCGCGCTGGGTTATAGTTTGTTCCGCTGCCTCCCGCTACTGTGGCGTGCCATTGCTTTTGTGTCGGCGCAGAGCAAAGATGCGAGGAGACAGCACTTTCTTTCTTTCTTCACCCCTTGACTGACTGCGATTTTCCAATTTTTTTTTCTTGACTGACGCCAAACTACTGCTGTAGGTGGTATGATACGTAGTGTGGGACACTCGGCTCCACACCCTTGACTGGTCGATGCCCGTTTTCCTTTGGCGTAGAGAGTGTAGATGTGTACCGGTAGACTTGTAGTAGAGACGCGGAACGCCTCGAGGAACGGTCCGGTTCGCTGAGAAGCGTCGTTGGGCGTATGATACTGCCGTGCTATATGCTGCGCTGTATACTGCAGACAGTCGTGCTGTCTGGTGATGCCTATGGTACTGCTGTTGTGCAGCAGTACTATCAATATTGATACTGCTGAATTGTACGGTGCGGTGCTGCACTGCCGTACTCTGTACTGCTGTGCGGTACGGTATTATACAGTACAAAACGAGGGAAGAAAGTGCTGAAATCTTCTCGCGATAAGAATGCAAGGCACGTATACCGCAGTGAGGCGGGAGGGAGAAGAAGAGCCTACTTAGTGACCCCGGATCTAAGTTACGACTAAAGAGGGAGAGAGAAAAGAAGGGCGAAGATAAAAAAACGGGGTGGAAAAAAAAGAAAAAGAAAAACAGCACGGTAAACACCACGGTACGCCGTCCAATACTTGAAAACAACGAGACACGGCACCGTGTTACCTGAACGGTACGCCATTCAATACTTCCTACAAAGGCGTTTTTTTGTGAACTGGATTTAGTCTCGTACGAAGCATGTATTTGTATGTACAGTTGTAAACAAGGTTCCCCTTCGGGATTGATTATGGTTGACTTGGAATCCCGGGGGTGTCGCGAGCTGAAAAGAGAGAACACAGCAAAGCGTTCGTTCCTCGTACCAGCGACTTGGTGCGTAGCCACCGGGAAAAAACGCACGTGAAAAAAAAAAAAAAAAACTTCAAGGCTAAAGAATAAAAAAGTAGCCACCCGGCAAGTAACCGGGCAAGTCATACCGATAAGTTTAAACGAGTTTATAGTTACAGCTAGTAGTTCTATTACCTACCTGGCACATGTGCATATCACCCCTGGGCAGAAACATTGGGACCGTTCGGGTGTAAATATCAATATATAACGGTCCTTACGTTCCGGTCCAGTAGTATATATGTATGTACGTTGTTCGTCGATGACTGCCCGCCAGAACGAACAAGGGCGAAAGTGTTTCCGCAGACAAACCTTAACCTTTTCACACCTCGGCCAGATCATCTACAGATCATACAATCTACAGATCATACAAATCATCTACAGAGCATACGTATCATCTTATGGTCGTCCAGATCATCTGCAGATTGATCATTTAGATCCTATCCTGTCGCTGTGATACATTTTATATAGTGTTCAGGATCCGTGACGGGTGTACAGGTCCAACCCAGGAAACATGTGCTATCATACATAGATCATGCAGATTGTACGGCTCCCACCCGGAAACATGAGCTAGATCATACAGGTCATACAGATCGAACAGATCATGATGTATCTGTAGATGATCTGTCCGAGGTGTGAAACCTTTCAAACCAGTTGAAACGGTTCTACATGAGGGGGAAAACCAGAGGTTCTGGTTTGTTTTCCCGTGCCGGTTGCTGTTGTTGGTGTTGTGGTTGTCGCTGTTTTTATTGTTGCTGCTGTTGTTTTGGTTTTCGTGGTTGTTGTTGTTGCTGCTGCTGCTGCTGCTGTTGTTATTATATGTAACGCTCTCTTTATGTTGCTGTGTCGGTGTTGCCCGAGGGGGTTTCGTTGATGCGAGGGAGGCAAGGCCCCATCAGGGGACGTTGTAACAATGTCCCCTATGTCCCCCATGTCTACCCTCTTCCCTAAAGGCGGATGAGCCAAGAGCCTCCTTTCGCTCAAAGTTGGGCGTTGTTCTTACTCGTGCGAAGCGTGCTCTCGTGCTGATATTTCACCGTCTAAACGGCCCTTCAACTTCATCCCCTCCTTTCCTACCGGATGTTTTTCTCCAACTATATCGTAGTTCCAAGTAGTTCGGCCGCAAGAGGTGGATGGAGTGTTATTAATAGCGTTAGTGTTGGGTATGGAATGATAATCGAGTCCAGATATGATACCGATAAACAAAAAAACGAAACGATATATACGATTTCGATATTTTGATACACAGAAGCTTTCGTTCAGTTTCTGCGTAAAAAACACGGGGATGCCAGGGGACTGAAAAAGCAAAAAAAAACGCCCCACACGATGTAGCGATAGTTCGATATTTCATTTTTCGATGCAGTACGTATATCGAAACTTACGATACGATTCTTATCCAACACTATTAATAGGTTTCGCGTACTTTCCACCTGGTGCGAAACGATCTCTCCTGTGCTAACGCTTCACCCCCCCCCCATACGTTTTTTTTTATCTTTGACGCGTGCTGCTGATTTTTTCAGGGAGTTGGATCCTGTGAAGGAGGCTGATGCGGCTCCGGTGATGGCAGAGGACGTTTTGGACAAGGTATGTTGGCGTTATTTTCCACGTCGCATGTATGGGGGTCCCTTTTGGATCAAGTATATACGGGATTCTGAAATCCACCTTTAGTATAGTTATGTGTGGTGACTTGAACTGCGGGAGTGCATTCTACCACCCTTTTAGGGCTTAACCCCTTGAGAACTGGTCCCACGAATTTGGGGACAAACTACTTGAAATTAGTGTGGGACATTTATTTTCAGTTCTGAATGGGTCAAGAGTTAACTAGTATTAATAAAAAGAACGCTGAGTTCGCACCGGGGTGCGATCGTTTTTCGTTTTTCAGCGCTTGATTTTTTCCAGAACGGGATTTTTTGTTTTTTGCCAAAAATACCGAACAAACGTTTTTTTTTTGGAAAGATTTTGCTCGAGAGCATTTTCGATTTTATTATACAGAAATGTTCGGCTTTTCGTATATATATAGCATCGTTATCGTTGTCGAGAAAACGAGCGCTTTTTGAAGAAGAAAAGAAAAAAAAAACGCACACCTCTGTGCAAACAGACCGCTCTTTCACGGTACGTGTCGAAAGTTGTTGACGGATTACGGCATCTCGGTCACACGAAAGTAGTTGACGATTACGGCATCTCGGTCACACGAAAGTAGTTGACGGATTACGGGTAACTTAACAGGTGGGTCCGAACTCCGAACTGCCACGTAGGGAGGGAGGGAGGCGTACGACACACGCGAGGGGTATGGTGATGGATAGTTTTGCACTGCTGGTGCACGCTCTTGCTGCGTTGCGCCGCTCTCGCGGGTAATATAAGCTGTGTTTTGGTGTTGGTATCAGAGTCCAAACGGGCCTTATATTCTCGGACAGAGTGAGAAAGGCTGATGTATTATATGTGACCGCGTCTTTCGCTTTTCACTCTTTTTTGCCGCTCCAGAAATCGTCCTACCTACACAAATTTCAAGTGTTTTGTACCCAAAAACGTGGGTTCGGTTCTAAAAAGGGTTAAGACAAGCCGTTTAGGGCTGCTTTCCCGTTTTGGCGGCGTGTTTTCTTGGAATTGGAGTCATATTTACGTTTCTGTGCAGTGCAGTACTAAACGCAAAGGGTTTTAAGGTCGCTAATACTTAAACCAAGCCCCAACGGGGTTCGTTATGGGTAGTGACTGCACGTGAACTATATGTGTACGTGTAAACTTCAGACTCCATACACTATTTCGGAGGACCATACGTAGTAAATACCTGGTATTACGGTGGCCCATTGTTAATAGGCAATAGTCGGTCGCCCCGATGGTCTAGAGGTAACCTCGAACGCTTCTGAACGTTGATGTCTGGAGTTCGAATCTCACGTGGGTCGGACTTTTGAGTTTATTTGCAAAAATAAATAAAAAACGGAATCAACTGCTGAGAACGCCAATTAACAGTAGCGTGGGTAGGCACAATTCGATGCGAGTCGACGAGGGAAGGAAAGGCTGAAGTCTTCTCGCGATAAAAATGCAAGGCAAGAACCGTAGTGGGGGAGGAGGGAGAGGAGCCTACTTTGTGACCCCGGATCTGAGTTACGACTAGGGAGGAGAGAGAAAGGAAGGGCGAAGATAATAAATGGGATGGACAAAAAAAAATTGTTAATAGGCCCGGCGGATTTACTTTTATTCGTATCTTCCCAGTTGTGTTTTTAATTTTGAGGCCATTTTTTCCATTTTTTTTAGAAAAAACTACAGAACAGCAGTATAATCCGGACTAATAAATACAAACACAGGCGTACACAGAGACCGCAAAAATCCTCGGTTGGGTTCCACGGATAGCTGTCGGCTCCAGCTTTCCAACGATGCCACTTGAAGCCAAAAGTATTGGGTTGCAAACGAGGTAGAGGTGGACGCGTGAAGTTGGGGTACAGCTCTTCGCGCACTTGTATCTCATGAACGAAAGCCATTATCGCAAAAGTAGGTTATGAAGTTTACAGCCCTAATGGTGAGCTTTTCAGCGATGCCAAATACGCATCTTTCCTACGAGAATGTGGGTCGGGACATCCCCCCCCCGTTCAAAATAGTATGTTTTTGATGACCAATTTTTGCGCACCTCGTCCTCTCTTAGAACCTGATGCGTTCGGCTATACGTAGGATCGTTGGAAAGCTGAAGTCTTGAGGTTTCTGTCAAACCTACCCACATGCTTTTGGTATCCCCCTGTGTGTTGGTGTGGCGATTAATAAGTCCAGCTGTGATACGTTCCTTCATAAAACATAGTGGAAATATTGGGTCATAAATAATGATTCCGAGGCCAATAAATTCACGTATCAGGGCCTATTAACAATGGGCCACCGTAATAGGACCAAATACTGTTAGTAAAAATAGCGTATTTTATAGTTTTTTTTTGTGTGCCGTAGGTCCTATTTACTAGAGTCCCCCGTGTTATTTACTGTCCCCGCCAGCCTTTTTCGGCAGATGCTCACGTCGGGCAGATGGCGGATCCCTAGTTCATGATCTAGAGATATCAGGGCAGATTGAGTGGTGATCTGTATGGTGTTAGCTCAGGTTTCCGGGCGGGGGGGGGGGGGGGTGGTATGCTGTCCATGATCTAGCTACTGCTTCTTGCGTTGCCCTACCCGATATAATTAGTATTTCAATTGAATCCTTACGAGGTGCAGCTGGCTGTAAAGGGAGTTGCAGCAGGGTTGTGGACTACAGTACGTACAAGACCCATTTACTAGTTTTACCCGCACGATAAGTTTGTCCTCGAAATGTGGTGGTGCAGTTACATCAATAGTTTCTCGCGTCGGACAGACAGATCATCTACAGATAGATCATCCACAGATAAACCATCTACAGATATACCATCTACAGATAGAACATCTACAAATAGATCATCTACAGTTAGATCACCTACTGATATACCATCTATAGATAGATCATCTACAGATAGAACATCTACAGGTAGATAATCTACAAACAGATAATCTATAGATAGATCATCTACAGATCTACGGATACACCATCTACAGATAGATCATCTACAGATAGATCGTAAGGTTCTAGCCTGCCGTTCTGAGGTGCTGTATAGAACCTATATAGTACAGACCTAACCCAGGAAACATGTCCTATGCCATACAGGTTGTACGCCCCCCCCCCCGGCAACGTTGCCTAGGTGACACAGATCAATCAAATCTCAGCCTTGAAAAATCATTAATCTCTCTGCCTTCGAATATCTAGATGATGGAAGTGATAATCGATGATCTCATCTGTCCGATGTGCGAATAGCTGTAAGGGTGCTAAAACCTCGAACCAATCGGCGAATCCGTTTTTTTTTCGTTCTGCCTTTTGTTTCCGGTCTTCGTTCGCTCCTCTGCGCCCGCGGTGGTGTGACTGTTTTATTTCATTGCTCATTCATCACCGTCATCATCACCATCATCATCATTTTACTCACATCTCGTATCGCCATTGTCATCATCATCACCATCATCGCCATCATCATCATCATGCTCATCGCTACTATCATCATCACCACGTGCAGTACAAGGGGTCGGGAGGGGTCGGGTTTTTCGCGGGCATCTTCAGGGGAAGCTCGGGAGTCCCGCAGGGGGACATTCTGAGGTCCATCAAGTTCACGGCCGCGAATCGCACCAGTCTCCAGGCCAGCATGATGGCCCTCAGGTTTGTAGTACCGGGGAGGCGTAGCTGGGGCCGGGTGGGGTGGATGGGGAATGCGGCCGGCAAGGGAACGGATTGTTACCAGTGTACTATGTATACTGCCTGTCGTACTCATACTTATGAATAACAGGTTATACCCTGGTGTGTTTACTTGCGTTTGTGTTGATTTGTTTTCGTGGTCGTTTTTTGTTTGTTTTTTGTTTTTTGTTGAACAATATCGCTACGTAGCTGCTACGCCTGAGGGCTATATACACGGGTTTGCCTTATGCTCGTGTGCAGTCTGCTGTCTTGAGTCCGGCGTGCGTTCGCATTTGTACACGATGGTGTTATTGCTCTACTAAGCATTTGCCTATCGGGGACTGCGATCACGCTCTTGGCCCTTTGGGGGCCTAGAGTAGTGGTCCCCCTATAGTGCCGGTTGGTTGCTCGCTATAGTGTCTGTGAAATCGCTTGGCACAGATGGGATTCACCAGTGTGGTAGTGTGCGAAGTAGTAGTGCCGGTGGCCACTATAGTGCCGGTGTGCCGGTATTGTTGGCTGGCGCATACCGGCACTATACAGGGACCATTACGACAGACAGCGACCAAAACAAATATAGGCTTGGTCATATCAACAAACGCCTGCGAGCGCAGCTTAACCCCTCAAGAACTTGCCCAACGTATTTGGGGAAAAACTACTTGGAATTAGTGTGGAGTACGTTTTTCAGTTCTGAATGGGTTAAGCGCCGAGGGTAGGATCTGCATGACATATCTTGCGCCCATATTTTGCCTGGTGGAATCTGTATGATGTCATATCGTACGTGTATCTTGCACAACATCTCATAACGACATGTATATATATACAGTATCTTGGAGCACACGTTTGCCTGATGTAATCTAAGCGACACGCCTCTTTCTCAAGATCTGATATCATAACGATAGTACCTGCTAGGTAAGATCTGCCATTCTGAACCGGAATATAAGGACCGTTTGTATATCAGCATATATAATCGAAATTACCCTTATATTTCGGGTCGAAGGGGTAGATGTTATACCGTAGCTCCGTGAGTTGTTGGATGTGTGTGTACTGCTGTAACCTTTTGTGTGTCTGTCTTTTGTTTGTTTGGCAGGGCGAAGACGGTGGCGAAAGAAAAGTCGTCGGCGATCACCACTCGGGACGGCGTCGTCGTAGTGAGCTTTTTCCTCCCCGTCATCATCGATAAGGCAAGTTTTTTTCTTGTTTTCTTGTCTTGTGCTTGTGCGAGTTGCTGTCATACCGCACCTTCGCCACACCGACGTGTCATCCGGCCTGCCTCGGGACAAGATGGTTGAGAGTGTGATGGGTGACACTGCTGTGGTGGTCGAGGGTCGCGATCAACTGCGATGGTTGGGGGTCGTGGCTGCCGTGACGGTTGGTGGTTGTGGCTACTGTGGTGTTTGATGGTTTTGAGACTGCTGTGGTGGGTGATGGTTTGAGGCTACTGTCTGTCATGGTTGGTGCTTGATACTGATGTAGTGGTTGATGGTTTGAGGCTACTGTTTTGGCATGGTTGATGGTTTGAGGCTACTGTCTCATGGTTGATGGTTTCAGGCTACTGTTTTGGCATGGTTGATGGTTTCAGGCTACTGTCTGTGATGGTTTTGGTGGTTTGAGACTACTGTCTTGTCATGGTTTTGATGGTTTGAGTCTACTGTCTGTGATGGTTTTGATGGTTTCAGGCTACTGTCTGTCATGGTTGATAGTTTGAGTCTATTGTATGTTATGTTTGGTGGTTTGAGGCTACTGTCTGCCATGGTTGATGTTTTTATGGTCAAGACCACTGCGATAATTTATTACTTGAGACCACCGCCATAGTTGATGATTGTGAGACTGCTGTCATGGTTGGTGGTTGAAACCACGATGGTACACACAGTAGGTGGTTTGAGACTGCCTTGGTGGTGCATGGTGTTGACACTACAGTAGTGTCATGGTTTATGGTTGAGGCTGCCGTCATGTTTGATCGTGGAGACTGGTGAAGGCTTGCGGTGGTCGATGATGGTTGAAACTGCTGGGATTCATGGTCGAGACTGTCGGCATGGTCGATGGTTCGATGGTCAAGGGTGCAATGGATGATGGTTGACACTGCAATGTATAATGGTTGACACTGCGGTGGTGTGAAATGGAGGTACCCGCGCGCCCCCCTTCCATTCCCCTTTCTTCCGGCCGACGTATTATTACGGAGGACCATAGTAAATAGGACCACATATTGTTAGTAAAAATAGGTAAATATATAGGTTTTTGTTTGTACCATAGGTCCTATTAACTATGGTCAACCGTAATAATGTAACAATGGAAGTACGCCCCCCCCCCCCTGTCCATTACGTCCCGTTTTTTTTGCCCGTATTTTTTTTCACCGCTCTTTTTTCCTCGCGTTGCAGGACATCGACGGAAACTGGGTGGTGGAGTGGGATTACGAGAGTCTCCTGAGCCTCCACTCTGCCTCGATCGACATGCGAGTCACGAGGGTGGGGTTTTTGCGCTACGCTGACGGCGTGAAGCCTGAGGAGGAGGAGGCGGTGGCAAAGGCGCTGCTGCCGTTTTCGTGCGTGCCCGTGTTCCTCGAGAGGTCTCTCGCGCAGAAGTTTTACCGCGACTTTTGCAAGGTGGGTGGGTGTGTGGTTGTGGTTGTGTTTTTTGGGGGGGGAGAGTTTTGTTTTTGTTTTGTTCTATCTTTTTTTTCTTTTCATTTTGTGGTGACTTACGAAGAGTTTTCTTCTATTTTGTGGTGGTGTACGAGGACTTTTAGTTTTATTTTGTGGTGATTTACGAGGAGGGGAGGGCAAAGGGGGGGGGGGGGGGGGGGGGGGCCTCATTTGTTGCTTGCCTTACTTGAGTCACTTGACCATTGGCCACGCATCCCTTTCGAAACGGAGCACCGTTCCTACTCCTAAGAGAGACACCCCCAACAGTTTGGCGCTCATTACGCTGTTTCCATGTAAACGGGGGGGGGGGGGGGGGGGGGGGGGGGGGGCAGATGAAAACTGGTAGTGCATTGGGTTTGTCGTGTATTTTGTGTCAAGCTGCTGTTTTAGACTGACTCAACACAACAGCCGAAAGTGTACACTACCAGGTTCTTCTTATGTTTACATATTTCGTCTAGTATTAGTAATTAGTATGTACAGGTTATTTATTTATTTTATTTCTTTTTTACTTGCTCGGTGGCCGTTTCGTGCCCCGCACGTAGTTTTTTATCGCGGCAAGTGTGATGTCTTCTTATTAATATTCTAGGGTCCGCTATTCGTTTGATTCGTATGTTTGTTTCGTGTGTGTCCTTGTTTGGTTGCATTTTTCCTCGTCCATTTCTTCTCTTCCCCTCCTCCGTCGGTGTCTTGTGCTGGTCGTTTGATCTTCGTTTGTTCTGTTGCCCTCCTCGATCGATGCCTTACGCCGATCGTTTGATTGCACCGTTTTTTGTTTGTTTGTTTGTTTGCACCAATTATCTAGGGAGTGTTGTGGCCGGTGTTCCATCACGTGGTGGACGTTTACGGAGACCAGGTGATGCGCTTCTTCGCGCAGGACGTGCTGGCCGATCTGTGGCAGGCTTACGCCAACGTCAACCGAAGATTTCGGGACAAGATTGTTGAGGTGCGAAAGGCAGGCGCTATGGGAAAAGGGATCCTTATTAATGTAGTAGTAGTGGAGATTTAGGGACACTTGTGTGGCAGGCTAGCGCCAACGTCAACCCAAGATTTGAAGACAAGATTGTTGAGGTTGCGAAAGGCAGGCGCTATGGGAAAAGGGATCCCTATTAATGTAGTAGTAGTGGAGATTTAGGGACACTTGTGTGGCAGGCTAGCGCCAACGTCAACCCAAGATTTGAAGACAAGATTGTTGAGGTTGCGAAAGGCAGGCGCTATGGGAAAAGGGATCCTTATTTATGTATTAGTCTTGGAGATTTAGGGACACTTGTGTGGCAGGCTAGCGCCAACGTCAACCCAAGATTTGAAGACAAGATTGTTGAGGTTGCGAAAGGCAGGCGCTATGGGAAAAGGGATCCTTATTTATGTATTAGTCTTGGAGATTTAGGGACACTTGTGTGGCAGGCTAGCGCCAACGTCAACCCAAGATTTGAAGACAAGATTGTTGAGGTTGCGAAAGGCAGGCGCTATGGGAAAAGGGATCCTTATTTATGTATTAGTCTTGGAGATTTAGGGACACTTGTGTGGCAGGCTAGCGCCAACGTCAACCCAAGATTTGAAGACAAGATTGTTGAGGTTGCGAAAGGCAGGCGCTATGGGAAAAGGGATCCTTATTTATGTATTAGTCTTGGAGATTTAGGGACACTTGTGTGGCAGGCTAGCGCCAACGTCAACCCAAGATTTGAAGACAAGATTGTTGAGGTTGCGAAAGGCAGGCGCTATGGGAAAAGGGATCCTTATTTATGTATTAGTCTTGGAGATTTAGGGACACTTGTGTGGCAGGCTAGCGCCAACGTCAACCCAAGATTTGAAGACAAGATTGTTGAGGTTGCGAAAGGCAGGCGCTATGGGAAATAGGATCCCTATTTAGGTATTACTGTAGTAGTGGAGATACGTGGCAGGCTTGCGCCAACGTCAACCGAAGATTTAGAGACAATATTGTTGAGGGCGAAAGGCAGGCGCTATGGAAAATGGAATCCCTGTTTGTGTTGGCGCTATGGAATCCTTGGTTATGTATATACCAGTATGAAAGTATTGAAGATTTAGGGACAAGATGGTGGAGGTGCGAAAGGCAGGCGCTATGGGAATTGAGATCCCTGCTTATGTATTTAGGACAGCTTTGAAGATTAACGGATACCGGTACGATTGTTGAGGTGCGAAACGCGGGCATGTATTGATGACATTTCACTGACGATTTAAGGGCAATATTAAGATTGTTAAGGTGCGGAGGCAGGCGCTGTGGGTTTTTGGGATCCGTAATTCGAATGAACTATTAAAACGCTTGTGGGATTACTCGTCAGACATAATATTTTGGACCCAGAAATACCCTCCTGCAGTACGAATGTTTGCATTTTTAATACGTGTCTCCATCTACTTCGAGTACGAGTATTTGTTTATCTCATCATACGTGACGTTTTCTTCTTTCGTTTGCTTCTTTTTTTCTTCCCAACCCCGTTGGCAGTATTTTAATCTCAATCTCACTCTCAATCTGGTCTCAATCTCACTTCCATTCTCAATATTTGTATCAAGTTCAGTATCTATCTCAATCTCGCTCTCATTCTCGATTTCAATCTCCGTCTCGATCTCAAAATCTCAAGCCACCGCCTATTACCTTCTCTCGTGTGTATCGTACATTTCAGTTCTTGTTTATAGTTATGTTGATTCTTCCCTCAAGATTTATAACGAGGGCGACGTGGAATTTCAACCGCACTCACTAGAAATCTCAAGATCGTTCTCGTTCTGAATCTGTATCTCAATCTCAACCGTACTCTCACTAGCAATCTCATTTCCGTTCTCGTTCTGAATCTGTCTCTCAATCTCATTCTCAATCTCATATCATTCTCAATATCAATCTCAACCGCACTCTCACTATGTAGCAATCTCAGTTTCGTTCTCGTTCTAAATCTGCATCGCAATCTCACTCTCACTCTCACTCTCACTCATACAATATCACTCTCACTCTTACAATCTCAATCTCACTCTCACTCATACAATCTCACTCTCACTCTCACTCTTACTCTCATTTCCTGATCTCGAATCTCGTTCTCGCCATCCTGCCCTTTTTTTTCACGCCGAACAATGCAAGGTTTACAACGAGGGCGACATGGTGTGGGTGCACGGGTTCCACCTGCTCCTGCTACCGTCCTTCCTGACGAGGGTTTTGAGGACGGCGCGCGTGGGACTGTTCCTTCACACCCCTTTCCCCTCGTCCGAGATTTTCCGGACGCTGCCTTTCCGGGAGGACCTTCTCAGAGGAATGCTCAACGCCGACCAGGTATTACTCATACCAATCATAGTAAATAGGACCAAATATTGCACGTAAAAATACGTAAACATATAGGTTTTAGTGTCTACCGTAGATCCTATTTACTAGTATTTACTATGCTCCCCCGTAATAATCTATATTATAGGTAGGATGTCGACCGATTCTTCCAAGGGTTTTTACGTTTTTACCTAGGATATAGTGTTGACGGTTACGTTGTGTTCATGATTCGTGTAACAGCCGACCAGGTGGGAATACATAGTTTTTTTCTTGTTTTCGCCGGTTTTTTTTTTACGCATAGTTCAACCTTTGGGGGTTCAGTTCTCTTCCTTGTTTTTTTTTACATCTGAACATATTTTATTTTCACTACGCATGCTTTTCTTTGGTTTTTTGTTTTTGTTTACTTTCTTCTGTTTCATGGGTTTTGTTTGTCTGCTTCATTGTTCGTGTCGTTTCGCTTTGTGGTGTCGTGCTTGTTTGTTTTTTGTTGTTCACCCATGATCCTATGATATGTGCCAGGTATCATTTACTGAAATTGTTTTTGTCCCGTATGATATGCCCCCCCCCCCACGGTCATCGCGGCGGCGATGGCGCTGAACAGATCGGCTTCCACCTGTTCGAGTACGCGCGGCATTTCCTCACGTGCTGCAAGAGAATACTGGGGCTCAACGAGGGGGACAGCAACAACCGAGGTACGAACAAAAACAAAATGGTTGAAAGTTGTCACTTTTTGTTTGTTTTTATTTTTATTTTTATCCCATTCGTTATCTTCGCACTTCCGCCTTTCTCCCTCCCTAGTCGTAACTCGGATCCGGGGTCACAAAGTAGGCTCCTCTCCCTCCCCTCCCCCACTACGGTTCTTGCCTTGCATTTTCATCGCGAGAAGATTTCAGCACTTTCTTCCCTCGTCAACTCTCGTCGAATTTTCACTCTAGTCAATAATACAATAACCGTTTAGAATCTCATGTGAACATCAAACGATCCATATTTTATCGGCCAGAGCGGTTGGTATCTACCACGTATACCGGTATACATGCATAGATATTTTCATGTACAAAAACCAGCTTGGTATATTATATACCGTTGTGGACGGAAATGTAAGGACCGTTGGGTCTTCATATTTGTAACACAACGGTCTTTATATTTCCATCCAGAGTAGTCACAGTATTAGCTATTTCAACGCTTGTTTTCTACTGAAAATGCCCTACACTATTTCCAAGTAACTTATACCCCAACGCGTGGGGGTAGTTCTGAAGGGGTTCCAAGTTTTCATAGAGAGATGGGGTGCTCGGCAAGACTGGGGTGGGGTCGGCAGCTATTAATAGGGGGGGTACTAAAATGGTTCGCGTGGTGCGGTGATTGGTCGATTGGTTGATGGTTTGATTGGTTGGTCAGTTGGTTGATTGATTGTTTACTTGGTTGAATGAATGGCTAGTCCCCTGTTGTACGAAACTCTCTAGTCCTCGTGGTTTCCGTTGTCCTGTTCATTTTCATTTTTCAGTTGTCCCTTGCTCTTCATGGTAACCTTGAGTTTCGTTATCAGTTTTCATTTTCGTGTTCATGTTTTCACTGTCACGTGTATATGATACATGTACGTATGCTGTTGTTGTCGTTGCCGTTTGTTGGTGTTCCGCGGATTTTTATCGTCGTGTCCTGTTCGTCCGACCTGTTGTCCATTACGAACGTATTTTACAACGAGCGGTGCGTGTCCATCAAGTCTATGCACGCCGTCGTCGAATCCTCCATAATCTCTCACATGTTTCGTGTTCTTTTCCACCTTCCTCTTCGCGTGTATCGTGCTCATTTTCGTCACGTCCGTGTTCGTATGCCTTTTCACTTTGTCCACTTAATTTTCGTATTCCTTTTCACCTTCCTCTTCATTTTCGTACTCCTTTTCACCTTCCTTCTCATTTTCGTCATTCATTTTGACCTCACTCTTCATTTTCGTGCTCGCTTTCGTGCTCATTTTCCCCTTCACTTTCGTCTCTTTATTCGTCATTTCGTCATTTATGTTACAGGCAACACGAACGTCTTTTACAACGGGCGGTGCGTGTCGATCGAGTCCATGCACGGAGGCATCGAGCCGTCCATCATCGCAGCCAATCTGTCGAATCCCGGCATTGTGGGGCGGGCGGCGGAGCTAAGGAAGGAGTACCAGGGGCGATTCGTCTTCCTCGGGATCGATAAGGTGCTGCCCTTGTAGTCGTTGGTGGTGGTGGTGGGATGGTGGTGGTGTTGTTGCTGTTGTTGCTGTCGGTGCTGTTCTTGTAGTTGTTCCATTATAGTTGGTGGTTTTGATGGTGCTGTTGTCGGTGCTGTTCTTGTTTAGGTTCCATTTATAGTTGGTGGTGTTGATGGGGCTGTTCTTGTAGTCGTTCCGTTGTAGTTGGTGGTGGTAGTGTTGGTGTTGATGGTTTTGGTGGTGGTGGTGGTGGTGGTGGTGGTGGTGGCGGGCGGTATATGATCGCTGTGTTTCTTCTGTTATCCACGGGGGACTTTATAGTAAATAGGGAGCCTACCGTACACACCAAAAAACTACATACTTCCCTATTTTTACTGTTTCGCTTTCTCTTGTTACTTTGTTCCTCGCTCTTTTTTTATTATCGGTTATTTATTTGCTTTCCCTCTCTTTCTTGTTTTTC
Source organism: Saccharina japonica (assembly GCA_008828725.1). Lineage (NCBI taxonomy): Eukaryota > Phaeophyceae > Laminariales > Laminariaceae > Saccharina > Saccharina japonica. The sequence goes on from MEHQ01003123.1 coordinate 445,755, forward strand.
CTTTATTATCCTTTATTTTTGGTTTTTAACTCGTTGCCACTATCTTGCTCCGTGCTTGTGCTCTTTTCGTTGCCCGTGGTGTTTCTACTGCAGGTGGAGCGGTTAAAGGGTTTGCAGCTGAAGTTCACGGCGTTTTACAAGTTTCTGCTGGAGCGCCCCCACCTTGCGGACAAGATTGTCCTGCTTCAGGTATGATACATGTCAGAGACACTATATAAAGAACGATAGGATCCCACAACATATCGATGTCACACACACTTTCGACCTTGCAGACAAGATTATCCTGCCGCAAGGTATGATACATACCAGTATCAGATACCTGGCATACCCTAGAACGATGTGACACCACAATACGAAGTAGATCGTTACCAGGCATCACACTTTCAACCCTGAGGACAAGATTGTCCTGCGTCAGGCAGTGATATGATCTGTACCGTCGAACGATATTATATCGCATTTTCAACCTTCAGAAGATTTTCTGCTTTTTTGTAGGTCTGATATTATCTTGGGTCTGATGTGATGTACTGCGGATGTACCGTAGAACGTAGAACGATATGATGCCACAATACATGCATGGCAGGTATATCGTCTCAATCTTGTCTTTCGCTTGTCTTTTCGCGTTGCTCGACTTTCGCTAGTCTTTCGTTTGACTTTCGCTAGTCTTTCGCTAGTCTTTCGTTTGACTTTCGCTAGTCTTTCGCTAGTCTTTCGCTAGTCTTTCGCTAGTCTTTCGCTGGCCTTTCGTGTGCCTTTCGCTCGCAACCCGCCTTTTTGCTGCTGCTTCAAATGGGGTTTCAATGGGTTCGGCTTGCATCTTGTTTGGCGGGGCACGACCTTGACAGGTGGGCATCTCTGCTCTCGAGCGGGAACAGGACTACCACAAATGCCTCAACGAGTTGAGAACCCTGGCTCAGAAGATCAACTCGGAGTGTGCCCCCAGCCCCGACCGGCCCGTGCTTGTGCTCCAGGTGCGCTGGTCACTACTTAGTCCCTTCACTCGCACGCAAGTACCTCACTCACACGCACATAGCGCTGTGGTTTTCAATTCCAAGCGTCTTTTTTTTGTTTCTCTCTTTTTTGTTTTTTGTTGTTTTCCTTGGAGAATGCTTGGGCTGTCTTTGGGACCGCGGGCTAACAGCGCGGACTACTCGTAGTATTGTTGGAGTTAAGAGCGATGGGTGAATATGATAACAGCCGTGGTTGGAGTCAAGGCGAGGATGAGTAAATATGATATAGCTAGAATCGTTGTTCAATTTATGGCGAGATGAGTGAATGTTACCAACAAACAAACAAACCACGAACAACACTCTCTGTTCTGTTGGTATATTTCCTCCTTCTGTTCCCTCTTTTTCGAATGGTCTTGTCCTCTTTCCGACCCCCTGTTTGTTGCAAACAAACGTATTAGTCTAATAGTTTATTCTCCCGATTCCATCCCACATCACGCCACACTCACCCCCGCCCTCCCTCCCCTCCCCTCCCTCCCCGCCCTGCCAACAACCAGCTGGAGGATGAGCATAGCTTCACCCTCCAGCAGCGGCTTCCGTACTTGTGCCTGGCTGACTGCTTGATAAACACGGCAGTGCGAGACGGGCTGAACAATCTCCCGCTGGAGTACGTGTTCGTGCACGAGTCGGCTAGGAAGAACAACCCGGGGGTGATGATGCTCAGCGAGTTCACGTCGTGCATGAGGGTCATGCGCGGCGCGATTCGCATCAATCCGTGGAAGGTGGGTGGGACCCCCCCGACATGAGTGGCCAAAACAACAACAACAACAACCGATATAGTGACCAAAACAACATAAGTGACCAGAGCAACAACAATAACAACAACAACAACAACAACAATGACAAGAGGACATCACTATACAGCACCATACAGCACCACGCAACACCAATACGGGCGGGGCATAAGTAGCAATACACAGTAAAAATTAGGGCTGGGCACTGGCACAGTATGTACCGACATAAGTGACCAAAACAACAACAACAACAACAAACAGCAACAACAAAAGTTGGTGTTTTTAAACGTCTACGAGCAGCGAGGGCGCCCAGCACACGGGTATACTAGGGTCATGACGCGCGCCCGTGCTGTATGAAACACTCCTTGGACACCAATCACGCAGTGGCCTTTGGCTGTATTCGTCACTTTATTTCGACAGTTTTTCCCTCTGAAGTCCCTGAAAAATTGGGGACCCATTTCGAGAGTACTGAAGCGACCAACCGACCGACGAACCGACCGACCGACGGACGGACGGACGGACCAACCAATCAGAATCCACCAAACGCACACCACAAGTTGACCCACAGCTGTTTAAAAATATCCCGCCGCTGCTTGCTCGCTTGCCGGCGCAGGTGGAAGAGGTGGCTGACGTGTTGGCAGAGGTGGCTCAACCTATGCGCGTGGAGCTGCGCTCGGAGCGGCTGGCGCAGGGGCTGGAGTACGTCACCTCCAACACCACGTCTTACTGGGCGGCGCAGATTCTGACGGACCTGAAGGCGGTGGGGCGGTCGGCGGACAGGAGCATCCTGTCTCCCGTAGGACTCGGGCTTAACTTCAGGGTCGTAGGTGAGGATGGTGGGGGGGGAAGGGGTTGACAGGCGGAGTGGGGGGAGGGAAGGTGGAGGGGGGGCTGCCGTATAACACGCGAGATAACATACCTCGTACATAATTCGCACGAGTACACCAAACAAATGGTGGGTTTTTGGAAAGACCTCGTCGAGATATTTCCGAGATATTTCCGAGGACGCATCGCTCGGCGTTTGCACCCTCTCCCCCCTCTCGAAAAAAATCAGCTTAAAAATAGCACATTCGTCCGAGGGATACGGTATGCATGTTATGTGTACCCCCCCCCGCAGTGGTTATACGACTACGGCCATGCATGACCTGAGTATACCCTCCTGCTAGCAATGTCTGCCTGGTCGGCGAAAACCCGACATGCTCCGTCCCGGCATTGTAGGGATGCGAGGGTATATGATCATACGACTACGGCCATGCATGAAAATCGTGTACACCCCCCCCGTTATGTTTACATCACCCCCCCCCCTTCCCCTCTTCCTTCCTGCCATCTGGCTACCCGGCCTCCTTGTCTTTCAGGCATGGAGTCTAACTTTGGTCTGCTGGATGTGGCGTCGGTGATGCGCAGCTACCGGCCTGCGAAACGGCGTGTTATATTCCTCGATTACGGCGGCACCGTGTGCGAGACGGCTAAGCGCAGCATCGCCTACTACGCGCACGCGAACAAGGTGGTTTGTTTGGCTGCGTACCTGTAGCGGTAGCGGTAGCTGCTGTAGCTGTAACGACTGCCGTGTATATTGTTAAGGCATTAGTCCGCTGGGCTACTGGTAAAAGGTTCACCAATCACCCACCCAGTCTAAGCCGGTTGCCGCTATAGTGCCGGTGGTTGTTGGGCGGCGTATACCGGCGGCACTATAGAGGGGCCATTATTTGTACGTAAAGATGACGATTGGTGATTAGACTGAAAGTGGCAACGGAATGGGTTGGAATCGAAATCACAACGAAATGAAAATGGACTTGAGAATTGAGTTGGAAATTAATTGAAAATGGACTGAAAATTGACCCATGAATGAAACAATGTCGTAAATAACTTCTTTTTTTCAAGTAGAAATTAACTAACACTAAAGCTGAGCTCTCGCCCGGGAGGCGCGTGGACTTCCTCCTCTAGAGGGGTGTCAGAAAAAGAGACGAACTCAGATAGGGTTAGATACACGGATTGAACAGATAGGTAAATGGACAGGTACTTACCTGGCGATTCACCCCCTACCACCATCCATCCACACAGCCCGCCCAAACCCACATGCCACACGTACACACACACCCAACCCGAAATCTGTCACCACCCCAACCCTCACGCCTACGCCCACACGCAACCCTGCTCCCCCCACCCCCCTATCCTCCCACCCCACTTGACCCCAACCCTCACCTCCACTCCCACCCCACCCCCCACAACACCCACAACACCACCCCAACAACTAATACCCCGACACCCTCCATCCTCCAAACCCCACCCTTCGCGCCACGCCCAAACTTCCTACGCGACCCGCCACCGCCAACCCAAACCCTACCAACACGCACACTCCCCCTAGCGCCCACCCCCCCAGCAAACCCAACGCCCACTGCCACCCCCCAACCCCACCCCAACCCGCCCACGCCAACCCCCACGCCAACCCCCACCCGACCCCAACCCACCCCTATCCCCACGCCAACCCCCAAACCCAACCCCTACTCCAACCCCTGCCCCGAGGCCAACCCCCTTTCCCACCCCAACCCCTACCCCAACCCCGATCTCCACCGCTACCGTGTCTGTGGGCGTGTTCAGTTGAAGGGCGTGGCCATGCCCTCGGAAGGTTTGAAGCAGCTGCTCGCCACGCTGTGCGCCGACCCGCGCAACCTGGTGTTTGTGATCAGTGGGAGGGAGAAGGAGGAGATGGTCAAGGCCTTGGGAGAGATTAAGGTGACTACTGCTGGACAGTAGGTGACTACTGCTGTACAGCAGTAGGTGGCTACTGCTGTACAGCAGTAGGTACTGTTAGTTGGTTTGGGGTGTTGGTACACCTACTGTTGTTGTGCGGGCAATGGTTACTGTTAATGTTAATAGCCCAACCCTGTGGTTGACTGTGCTTAGTGGTACACCTACTGTTGTACAGGCAGTGGTTACTGTTAACAGCCCAACCCTATGCTCCCACACCTACCCTGTTAATAGCGCGACCCTATGGTTGGTTGTGCTATTGGATACACCTGCTACTGCTTCTTCGTTGGACTATTACGGGGGACCATAGTAAATACTAGTAAATAGGACCAAACATGCTTGGTAAAAATAGGGAAATATTATATTTTGTGTATGTACCGTAAGTCCTATTTACTATGGCCCACCGTTACACTGTACTTTATATTATTAATAGTAGCCCAACCCTATGGTTCCACCTACTGCAGTACTGCACGAGTAGTTAATAGTCATTGTCTTACGGTTGGTCACGGTTATTGGGTTCTATTATACTGCTGCTGTTATTATTCGTAGCCCAACCCTGACTCATATTATTGGATTATACTAATAGTAGCAACAGCAGCACAGTTGGGCTATTAACAGTAACCATAGTAACCACAGCGGTATATAGCACAATAGTAGGTGTACCCAGTAACCATAACCAAGTTGTGCTATTACACAGCATTAATATTAATAGTAGCATCTACTGAGTAGGTATAACCGTAGGGTTAGGATCAACTATGTTGGTTGATGGACAGGTAGGCGCAACGATAGGCTTGGGAATAAATATTATGTCACTTGAAGACACTTTTCTCCTTTGACAGACAGCCGTCAAATAAAGCCGTCACGGACAGCCGTCAAATGAAACCGTCGAGGACAGCCGTCGAATAAAGCCATCGAGGACAGCCGTCAAATACAGCCGTCGAGGACAGCCGTCAAGGAACTCCCCTCACGAATCCTAGTATATCAAGTCTACAGAGGCGACGCCTAATTGCAGACCGGATGTGCAAAAAAAAAGTATCTGCACACCCCTCGTGCCTCGCGAGGTGTATGCCATCGTACCAGGTATGGGTTCGTAGTAGACGGGGTTTCGCATAGCGGCGGTTCCGCCGGCTACGCTCGCTCACGAGGAAGGACGGAACGAGACAGATGACAATAAACATGTAGGTGCAAACAGGCGACTTGCAAATGCCAAGAGCTCCATGTTCCATCCAGGAAAACAACCCGGACGCCGCATGCATGTACGTACATACAGTACTTATTTCGATAGGAATGATACGAAAGAGAAACCACAGCGCGGCACAGTACCGCAAAAAAAAAAAAAAAAAAAATGAAAACGAAAATTTGAAGAAAATCAAAATCCATTTACATAGTGCAGCGCTTTTCTCAGCCTCGTTCGCTGTTCGCCCCTCTCGCGACCACCTCGCCACCGATTCGGTCGGGGTTAAGTTTTCCTCCCTCTCTGCCCCAGTGAGCCCCGTCGCCTGCCTCGCGTGGAGCCTGGTGCTCGCCGCGGCCCTCGTTCGCCAGCTCGACAATGTTGGTGCTCAGACTGCCGAGCTCTCTCTCCCTCTCTCTCTCTCTGAACTTCAGCTTGTTCGAAACAATAAACGCCGCTTGAATGTTTTTTTGCACACCAAGACAACCCTTAATAGACTCGTACCTGGTACATCAGTAGGCCAGACAGAGCTCATTCATGCTCCCCTTGTGCCTCGATGGACACGCCACGCCTAGCCACGAAATGGGCGACCGCACTCCTTCTAACCCCCGCTCTGCCCGCCACCGCCCGCTGACGCCCGTGACAGCGCCGTGCTCGCCAGCCTTGCCGCGCTCTTGGTACACGCACCAATTCACACGAAACAAAAAATAAATAAAAAAGGCTCTCGCTGGCGAAGGAAAGAAGGAACTCGAGGATCGATCCGCAACGAATACTTTTTGTTGACACGCCCTCCCCGCAATCCCCCTTGTATATCGCGTTTTTTCCTTTCTTTGTCGTAATGCCTTCACGCTTTTGGCAGAACCTTGGTCTGGCGGCCGAGCACGGGCTGCACTTTAGGTTCCCTGGAGAGCTCAAGACGCCTTCTTCCTCCAGCTCCGGGTATTCCTCACCTTCTGGGAGGTGCGGTGGAATTAGGGGTTTGCATTATAAGTAGGGGCATTTCTGCTCTTTGGGTGGGTGTGCATCAATTGCAACGATGGAATGGGGTTTGCAGTATAAGTAGGAGTATGCCTACCCTTTGGGTGGGTGCGCACCAATTGCAACGGTGGGATGGGGTTTGCATTAGAAGTGGGAGCATGTCTACTCTTTCGGTGGATGCGCATCAATTGCAACGGTGGGATGAGGTTTGCATTAGAAGTAGGAGCATGTCTACCCTTTGGGTGGGTGCGCATCAATTGCAACGGTGGGATGGGGTTTGCATTAGAAGTGGGAGCATGCCTACTCTTTGGGTGGGTGTGTATCAATTGCAACGGTAGAAGGGAGCTTCCCAAATGTCTACTTTTGGGGTAAGAGTCTGGTGTGCATCAGTTGCACCATTTTTTGTTTGTTTTTTGTTTCCGTTACAAGGGTGGCCGAGGTTTAGTTGTGTTCGTTGGGCGTGGGGTACGCAGGGAACGGGAAGGGGCTACGCAGGGAAGGACGATATACCCCGTGTGCTGCGTGTTTTTTTTTGTTTTCGATGAGGCGAGGCATTGCCAGCGTGTGCTGTCTGGCTATAATATGTCGATGTGGACTTTTCATGGTGTTTTGATTCTGTTGGCTTTTGGTGGATTGAGAGCTTTAACTGCTATTAATAAGAAGCCGTGCGGTTGATGGTAGCGTTTGTGTTGTATCCGCGACAGATACTGGTATATACACTGATAAGTGATCGTGTGAATTTGTACGAGGACATCAACAATAACGCTTTTTTGGTATTATTGATACCTGAGCAGTCGTTTTCGGCATTCGATGTAGGTGCACTCTCTACAACGCTCACGGTCGCAACGCACTGCTGTTCACTGCGGAAACCTAAGGGTCACCATTGCTTTCTTTTCTCTTCTCTCTTTCGTTTTGTTTTGTTTATGTTTCGTGTTTGTTTGTTCGTTTGCTTGTGCGTTTTGTTTTTGTTGTTGATGTTTTTTTTGTTCGTTTTTTCAAGGGACTCATCCTCGTTCGTAAAGCGAAAGTGGGAGACGCTGGTGGCGCTGCGAGATCAGAGCTGGAAGCAGCTCACGAGGGTGAGTGGAAAAGAGAAGGAAAAAAAAACTCGCGAGAAATAAATGAAAACTAAAGCATACCGGTAAGCGAGAGGCTGAGAGAAGAAAAGAGGGGAAGAGTGCTTCGTGCTTTGACGCAAGATCAGCATCGAAAAACGAGCGCTGTGGCGGTCTACGGTGGTAGTTGTACATAAAGTCACTCTGTTTTTTTACGGTATCTATCACAGCTTTGACTACCAGTGCTGTGACGCTGTGCTGCGTTAGGCGTACATAATACCTCCTGACTCTGTACGGTGCTTACCGTACAAATGCCAGCTTTTACGACCAGCGCTGTGACCCTGTACGGCAGGTACCGTGCGTACATCAGCTTGGCTTGCCTGTGCTGTGACGCTGTGCGGCGTTAGCCGTACATAATACCTCCTGACTCTGCACGGTGCTTACCGTACAAATACCAACTGTGACAACCAGTACGGCAGGTATCGTACGTACGTCAACTTCGGCAACCAGTGCTGTGACTCTGTATGACGATGTGCGGCGTTAGCCGTACGTGATCACTCTCACTCTGTACGGTATTTACCGTATAAACGTTAGCTCCGGCAACTATTACAGAGGACCATACTAAATAGGACCAAATATTGGTTGTAAAAATAGGTAAATGTATAGCTATTTATGTGTACCGTAGGTCCTATTTACTGTAGCCCCCCGTAATATCGCATCTGCCGCGCAAAATTTAGCTTGGACACCCGGTGATACGACGCTGACGATGTACGGCATTTGCCAGCTTCGGAGGCCAGCGCTGTGGCTCTGTACGGCATTCGCCGTACATTGCTACCTTCTATAACCGGTGCTGTGACTGTGTACAGCGTTTTCCGCTTGTGTTGCTCTAGCTTCGACAACGAGTGCTGTGACGCTGTACGTTATTTACCGTATGTGCCAGCTTCAACAACTGGTTCAACCACGCTGTACGGCATTTACTGTACAACTTGGTTATTCGAAAACTGGTGCTGTTACGCTGCACGGCGATCACCGTTCGAAGGCCAGTTGCGACAAACCGCACAATGACGCTGTACGGCGTTTTGCCGTATGTACAAATACCAGCTTCGACAGCCAGCGCTGTGATGCTGTACAGTATTTGCCGCACGACTTATAGAAGCTGGCTTCGGCACCCAGAGCCGTGGTGCTGCACCGTGGTTACCGTACAAACGATAGCTTCGTCAACCAGAGTGCACACTTCCTCTTCTTTGGTGCGACCCTCGTAGGCAGGAGCGGCGGGTGGGAAGGGGAGAGGGGGGAGGGGAGCAGCCGCCATCCATTATTGTAGGTTGACACCGTCGAGGACATGTGGCGGCGCGACAAGCACTCGACTGCAAGCCCGGACGGTCCCCGGAAAGCGATAACGCCAATATTGGCAACAGCAACCATCACCACGATAACGAAAACGACAACAACCACTGCCAAGAAAATAAAAATAATAATATTGAAAAAAAAAAAACGCTGCAGCGTGTGACGGCGGAAACCGCGACTCTCGTCCGACGCATGCTGCGGTAGGGGTAACACTTTTGAATGACGGGGGTGCTCCTTAACTAAAAAAAAATGTCCCACACTAATTCCAAGTAGTGTGTCCCCAAATACGTGGGACCAGTTCTTAACCCAGTCAGAACTGAAAAAAAATGTCCCACACTAATTCCATGTAGTGTGTCCCCAAATACGTTGTAATGCAAGCGTGAGCATGACCTCCCTAACCCGCCGCCACCCCACCCCCACTCCACCCCGCTCCAGCCCACTCGACCACCACACAACACCGCACCCAGCCCCATCCCATCCCATATTATCCCACCCCACCCCATCTTATGCCATCCCATCGTACCTTATCCCATATTTTCCCATCCCCTATTATTCCATCCCATCCCACCCCATCACATCCCATTCCATCCCATATCATCCCATCACATCCTATCCCATCCCATCAATTTCATTCCACCCCACTGCATTACATTATTTTCCACCCCACCCCATCCCATCTCATCCCATCCCATCCCATCCCATCCTATTATCCCATCTTATCCCATCCCATCCCATCCCACCGTTTTCGTTTGCTTGTTTCCAGACGATTATGAACCTGTACGCGCAGCGCACCCACGGGACATATGTGGTGAACAAAGGGTCGGCGTTGTTGTGGCAGTTCCGAGACGCGGACCCAGAGTTCGGCTGGCTGCAGTCAAAGGAGCTCGAGGACCACCTCACGACCGTCCTCAAGCCTTTCAGGTTTGATTGGTGTTGTCAGCAATGGCGTTGACGGCTTTATGCGCGGTGTGACTTTGGGCCCAATCGTTTCTACACGTCGTAACTGGGGCCTGGCCTAGTTTGTGGGCATAGTTTTTGGCATAATTGGCTGTAAGTGGCGTAAGCAACAAGAAAGCATAAGCTGGAGGTGGAGGTGGCACATGCGATTTTGATGTTGCGTCGCCCAGGGGGTGCCCTTAACCAGCGGTGGTGGTATTTCGAATCTGATTTTTCGATTGTGCCGTTTCGATTCTGATCGCGATCGTTACATTTCGATTGTGGTATTTCGATTACTGGTGTTGTTCTCAAATTAACTCATCGCCAAAAACCTAGTCCTTTATCACAGGACAGGTAGCCTCCAGAAAACTCTGGAGTGAAATAATACCTCAGGTGGAAGAAAAATACAAAACACGAAGCAGTACGATACACATCATAATTGAAGCACATTGTACACCTGAAGCAACAAAACAAAAAGTAAAGATCAATTCAAAGGAAAAAGGAGAAAAGATAAAAATATAAAATGTGATCGATCGCGATTGTGATGTTCTTGGATTGTGCTCGCGATTGTCGTATCTGCAGCGTGGAGATCTTGCGCGGCAGCGGATCGGCCGACGGAGACGGGGGCTACATAGAGGTCCGCCCCGGGGGGGTCAACAAGGGGGCGTTTGTGTCGGGCATCTTGTCCAGACAGGTGAGTTGTCTAATGATTGTTCTGAAGCGCTAGTAGCAGCTGCCACGGTAGTAGTAGTAGCAGCAGGCTGCTGCTGCTGCTGCTGCTGCTGCTGTTGCTGCTGCTATTGCAACAATAGTAGTGACAGTAGCATTCGCCGATATTCGAACCCGAAACAGTTCCGTTGTGGTCACGTACTGTATGCCAGGTACCCTGGTATAAACCTAAAACAACCTACGTGAGTAGTAGCAGCAGCAGTAGTAGTAGCAGTGACAGCAGCATCCGTCGATAATCGAAACCGAAACAGGTCAATTGTCGCTACGTACTAGTGCATATACCAGGTACCCTGGTATACACCTAAAACACATATTACGTGCCAGCCACCACATAACGGTGCTGACAGTAGTACAGCACCGATGGTCGACGCCGCCGAACCGTTCCCCTCGTCCCGCCTAAAAGCATCCCTACGTGCCACCATAAAAGCTACCCTATTTGTCACACGGACTGGCAGGTCGAGATGGGGCTGATGCCGGACTTCATCCTAGCCATGGGCGACGAGGAGTCAGACGAGATGATGTTCGAAGCCGTGAAGGAGTTCAGCCGAGGCGTTAAGGGAGAGGAGCCCGGCACGCCGGACACTGCGGCTGTCACGGCTCAGGGGGCCCAGAACTCTCCCGGGAGGCGAAGGGGATCCTATCAGGTGGGGCAAGGCGCCTTTCTTTGTGTTCTGCTGGCAGGCGTTATTAGTAGTTGTCCCTGAACGTCCTCGACGGTGACTTAAACCAGCTTAGTCCCGTTTTCGGGGACATTTGGGGGGGGGTTACTTGGGTTTAGAGTTAGACTCAAGTTTTTGTGCAGTGCGGTACTAACAGGGTTAAAGTGGAATTGGAATCGGAATCGGATTTGTACAAAATTGTGTTTCGTGGCCTATGTAATCGGATTTGTTACATATTTGTATTTTCTGTGTTTTGTATAGGGTGCTGTAAACACACGCCAAGCAGATCAGATAGCTCGCTTTGGCGGGTGGCAGCCATATCATCTGCATGATCTAGGACATGTTTCCTGGGTTGGATCTGTGCTGTAAAGATCACAACCGCCACGGTGGCAGTGACGGTGTAACTGGAACTGGAACGAAAATCATGACAGTACGATCTGTCTATACACTAAACCCCGTTTTTTGGGAGTTGGTTCCTGTAGCGGCGTTGTTTTAGTGCGTTAAGCATGCCTCAATGCCCCTTTTATGTTGCCTTACGCAATTAAGGCACTGCTGTGCAGAAAACCTGAATGGTCACTAATTCCAAGTAAGTTTGTCCCGAAAACGGCACTGCTTTCCTAAAGGCCCGCTATAGACTAACCCTCCCGCTATAGACTAACCCTCTAACCCACGTACATAACATCAACCCTATCATAAAACCATGTCCTCCCTCTCCCATGGCGACGTTGTTTTAGTGCGTAAAACATGCCTCAATGCCTCTTTTATGTTGCCTTACGCAATTAAGGCACTGCTGTGCAGAAAACCTGAACCGTCCTACACTAATTCCAAGTAATTTTGTCCCCGAAAACGGGCAGTGCATTCCTAAAGGGTCGCTATGACGCTTGAACCTATATAACCTCTCCCTCTCCTTTTTCTTTCTTTTCACCTTTGCAGGTCGGGGCGACGGCGGCGGTCCTCATCAAGTCAGCCGCCGCCGAGCTCAAGAGACAGCAAGAAGAGGCCGACGAGACGGACAGCCTCCAGCCCGCGAGCGCGCTCATGGGAGCCCACCCTTCCTCCGCCCCGGCAGACGTCACCACCATCTCGTTGATGGCGGGGCTCGGAAAGCACGCCGGGGAAGAAAAAACGCCTGGCGGGGGACCCCGGGGATCGGGGATGCTGAGCCAAGACTCAGGGTTTCTAGATATGGGTGGCGCTGTTAGGGGCCGCTCGCAGAGCATCGCGGAGCCGGAGAGGCACTTCAGGCAAAAGTCCGGGACGGAGCGATGGCGGGGGGGTATCCCCGGCGTTGGAGGGTCGGGGGGGGTGGCGATCGGAGCGTCCCCTCTCGGGGTGCAGTGCTTCACGTGCACGGTGGGGAAGAAGCCGAGCCAGGCGGCGACGTACGTCAATGACATCGATGAGGTAAGAGGAGGCGGGGAGAGGGGGTGGGGGACAACAGGGGGGGAGGGGGGCGGGCGGGAGGGGTGTACTCATGGCATGGCAGGCAGTAAGTCCGTATGACCATAGTCCTCGCATCGCCTACATGTCGGGCAGAAGTACGTCGGGGTTTCACCAGCAGCGGGGCGGGGGGGGGCAGGGGGGCGGGGGGGGGTGTACTCGGTATTCATGCATGGCGGTAGTTGTATGACCATAGACCCTCGCATCCCTACAATGTCGGGACGGGGGGGGCGGGGTACCGCAGTGACCCGTGTAATGTGTTGTGAGCTGTAACAAATGCTGCTACATTGATTGGTAGGTCGGGGGGTTGTTTCTGTGCCGCAACAACTTGTCTGTTGTGTTGTGACTCTACGATGTTACTTTTGTTTTTTACTTTTGACCTTGCTCTAAGATTGAGCTTAACCTCCGTCCGCCCTTGGTTCGACCTTTGGTCTGTGCCACCTTCATGTGTTCTTTGACCCTTGACTTTGACCCGACCTTGACGTTGACAATGAAATTGATTTTGAGACTGAAACTGAAATTGACCTTGACTTGGACCTTGACCTTAACCCTTTCAGTGCTGCAAAAATGATCCCGCACAAAATCCAAATTTATTTTCGACCCTGTGAAAACTTAGTTTGCAGTTCTTGAAATAATATTTTGTCGTCGTATTATACGTTCGTCGTATTGCATTTAATTATTTTTTGCCCCACCTACGCCATATGCCAACCCAGGTGCTGGAGCTGTTGAGAGGGCTGGTGAAGGTGTCCTCTTCCGTGGCGCGCAACTACTCCACGTCGCATTTGAGCGACATGCGGACGGGCGGGGCAGGCGGGTCCGCTAACTACGACGACTTGTCCCTGATTTCGGCGCAGTTCCATGCTGAGGTCGGTCGATGGATGGGGCTTTCTTCTTGTGTGGGGGTTTTTGGTGACGGCGATTCCTTTTTTTTGTTTTTCATTTTTTGTTGTTGTGTGTGTCAAGGGGAGATTACCCGAACTTAACTAACCCTACGAACCCCTGTAGGGATAAACCCTATTAATAGATGACGTTTGCTACGATACAGGTAACCCTTTTTGGCGGATTTCGTTTTTGAATTTGGGGACAAACTACTCGAAATAAGTGTGGGACATATTTTTTTCAGTTGTGAATGGTTTATCAACCTAAAATCGTCGGTATTTCATTCTCGTGCTTGAAATGTTTTTCATGGTTCACTTACGAGTCTATTATGGGATTGTTAGTGTTCATCGGGTTATATATTTTGGAGCACTTTAGTTTTTTGCTCCAATTTTTTTTTTTTTTTTTCTTGTGGAGGTCGAGAGCGGCTCAAGGTGACCTCCCTCCCTCAGGAAAAAGTATGGGGCACCTGTGCACCTCTACCGTAGCCTAGAACGGTAAGCCAATCAGACGCAATTAAGCTATTGGTTGGTACTACAGCAGTAGTGAACTCTGTTGTGTGTGCGGGTCTGTTTTTCATGTAGTGGTTGCTTGGTGGTTTGCTTGGAAGGTTGGTGGGGTGGGTTGGGTGGTTGTTTGGTGTACAGGGCTATTTTGTTTTGGCATTACCAGTGTGATGCTGAGCTGCGCGTTGCTGCTTTTGCCCAACACGCGAGATGAACACCCCCCCCCCTCTATTTGTACTACTATTAGGAACAGTTTCTGACCTGTTTTTTTTTTCGCCGATAGATGCTGACAGATGCTGATACGTACGAAGTATATAGATGCTGATATAATCTGACAGATGCTGACATATGCTGACAGATGCTTACAGATACTGACAGATGCTGACAGATGCTGACAGATGCTGACAGATGCTGACAGATGCTGACAGATGCTGACAGATGCTGACAGATGCTGACAGATGCGTCTATCATAAAAATTATTGACGGCATCTTGCCACGTCCGCCATTTTGGAGAAAATCGCCTCGGAAAAAATTAACAATAGGTTTCGTCGAACAGCCTCCTTACCTTCTCCCCCTCCCCATACACGCCTCTCTATCCGATCCTTCCTCCTTCCTCGTGTTGCAGGGATCTGGAGGACGGGATGCATCAGGACAAAGCGTTATGCCGCTAGGACAGGGCGGCGGATTGGCTGTGGGGGTGAGAGCTTATTTGTTTGTTTCCTTGCTTTTTTGCCAAAAAAAAAAAATGCCTAAAAAATACAAACATTTTTGTGTTTTGCGAGCGGCTTCCGAGCGTGCTTTCTCGTTTAAGACCATCTATTATGGGAAATTATTTTTGGGACCTCAGAACTGAGTTTTTAGCCAAAAATACGCGATTTACTCGACGGGACGGCCAAAAACACCGATAGACTCGTCAGGATGCTCCCCGTAGTTTTCGTAGAGCTTTCTGACGTACTTTTTCGTTTCTCCAGGGTCGTAGTTTGATATTTGGAGCAATCAATCAGTTTTCAGAAATAAGCATTGTTGGTCAGAACTGGGGCCAAAAATAATGAATCTTCGATGATTTTTGGCTAAAAAAAATCATCATGGTCGTCAGAACAGGCAAATGGGACGAACAGTCAAACTACGACCCTGGAAAAACGGAAAAGTACGTCAGAAAGCTCTCGGAAAACTACGGGGAGCATCCTGACGAGTATACAGGTGTTTTGGGCCGTCCCGCAGAGTAAATCGCGTATCTTCGACCTAAAATCTCAGTTCTGAGGTCCCAAAAATAATGTTCCCATAATAGATGGTCTAACCCCGTAAGTAAAACTGCAAACCGTTTTTTAGACATGCACGTGGAATTAGTGTTGAGACACATTTTTCAGTATAATAGTGTAAGGGTTGAAGAGGCTGACTGTCTCGCGTCACCGCTTGAGGGTGGCGTTCTATGGAACGAGGCGTCTTTTTCCCCTAGGATACGAGGTGGGTTGGCGTGGTAAGGTTTTTTGAGATTGTGGTTCAGATTTCGAAGCTGCAAAATGGTTGATAAAAGTCTACACACCCTACCGCGTCCACTTAAATAGGTTTGGCCTGCTTATCATTTTTGTTTTTCGTAGTGTTGTTGTTGTCGTTGTTGCTCTGGTTCGTCCCGCCCCCGCGGTGTGATTCGTCCCTGCATTGTAGGGGTGCAAAGGTCTATGGTCGTACGACTACGGCCATACATGACAATGAAGTACACCCCCCTACTCTCGAAAGGGATGCGTGGTCAATGGGCAAGTCACTAAGGCAAGCAACATATGAGTACGCCCACACCCCCCACGCGCGCACGCTTGGTGCAAGCAATGTCTGCCTGGTTGGGGAAAACCCAACGTGCTCCGTCCCGGCATTGTAGGGATGCGAGGGTCCACGGTCATAATACTACGGCCGTGCACGACATGAGAGACCCCCCCATGGTCATACGACTAAGGCCGTGCACGACATGAGTACCCGCCCCCCCCCCACTCCCGCCCCTGTGTGAACACTAACTTTGATACCGTTGTGTGTATGTTTGTATGTATTTGTGTTGTGCCACCGCAGGGCATGACGGGGATGATGAAGAGCTTGTCGGTCGTTGTGATGCCAACGCACCTCCTTCCCATGCGCTCGGCGCCGACGGCACCCGGGACGATGAGCGCTTACTTCGAACAGATCGAGGTGAGGAGATCACTCGCTTGCCACGCGCTCTCCACAGCTGGCGACAGCTCACGCCCTGTCGAGAACTCACGCCCTGTCGAGAACTCACGCGCTGTCCAGAGCTCACGCGCTATCGAGAGCGCGAGAACGCAAGCCTATAACGAGACTCCCCCCTCCCCCCCACCCACCCCCCCCGAAGCTTGACTGTATATAGTCCAACGTTGTGAAAAGACTTGGACCCCCTTTGGTGCCCAGGTATAATGACCTAAAAACGACAAGTAAGTGCGGTGTTATGAAGCTTGTAGGAAGAGCGCGCGGCGTTGCAAGCAGTTTGTTTTATCGTGGTGGCACGTGCGTGTTACAGCTATCTTATCGGCCTACCCCGACAGCCTCTGCTTTGTGCGGCGAATGGTGTATTCGGCATTTTGTTTTTTGGCATTTTGTTTTCTCAAGAAAGGGTTATAACACTAGTTATTAATAATAGGACCGGCGATATACACAAAAAGGCATACATTTACCTATTTGTACTATTAATAACAATATCTGTGTATGTTGAGACCTGCGGTGTACACACAAACCTATATACTTCGAAGTGTACATTTACCTATTTGTACTACTCGTAGTATTTGTTAATAGGACCGTCGATATACACAAAAAAATGTTATACATTTACCTATTTGCACTAACAATATTTGGTTGTGTTAAAGACCTGCGGTATACACACAAACCTAGTATATACTTCGGAGTATACATTTACCTATTTGTACTACTCGTAGTAACAATATTTGTTTCTATTTACTATGGCCCCCCGTAAAACTTGGTTGGTCTATGAGAGGTGTAAAATAGCCGGGAGGGAGGCTCTGCCGACTCTGAAATACCCTCCCAGCTCTCCCTCGACCCTAACGTCCCCCTCTCCTTCCTCTTTCCTCGCATCATTGACCTTTCGCTCACTCGCTCGTTGACTCGTTCGCTCGCCCACTCTCGGGGTTGTTGGTCCGTTTCCTGGCTTGCAGGAAGGAGAGGAGGAAGGAGAGGGAGGCATTTTTTTCTAGGCAAGGCGGGAAAAAATAGAAATTGGGACGGCCACCCCCTTGCGCTCCTGCCCCCCCCTCCCCCCTACACACCTCCCGCGCTCCGGCTTGGAATGGAACTTTCCGTCGGTATTGAAACCGCCGGTCGGTCGCACGTTCCATGAATTCCATGACCAAGTGGTGTGTTGGTAGTGGCGATATGGGGGGGAGGGGGGGGGGT
>MEHQ01000659.1:0-25953 GCA_008828725.1 Saccharina japonica
CGTTGACCACTCATAACATTCCCGAAAGCAGAAAACCACGGAAACAAAGGAAACCTATGCGCAAAGTCTAACTGTTTGGCAGCTCTTGTATCTTTGGTTGTGTTTATGTCCCCATCGTTTCTATTTTCTTCGCCATTATTTGTACTCCTATCAACCTTCGCCGTCAATTTGTTTCCTATTTATTCCTACTGTATTTATTTCGACCCTCTATCATCTCCATTACTACTTGCTTCAATCTGGCCCTACCGCCGTGGGGGCGGGAGGGCCACTTATTCCCTAGTATCACATATCACACAAAGTACATAAAAGGCGAAATAGTTCAGTAAGAAGACTAAACACACAGAGCACACTCAGAGTACACACATACAACAGAAAAAGTGCCTGCACACAGAACAGTACCGACAGCATAGCACATAGCCCATACAATACACAATACACAACGAGTGAGTACACAGAGCACACACAGCAGTTAGATCTAGCTGTTGTGCTGGAGAGCAGAATACACTGGTGCTCGTTTAGAAGCCGAGTACTCGTCTAAGGGTACCCGTCGAACAGCTGGGTACCCAGGTGCCCGGAGCCCAAAATAACGCGAGTATTATAATGTTTTATCCATCCTCGTATCATACTCGTGACGGTTATTAGCTGTTTTGCCGTTTTTAACCGCTGCTGTACTGCGCGATCAGAGGGGGAGTTTTTGCTGGCATAGGATACATCAAACATACACACACCGACACGCCCATACAAAGAAAGACAAAACACAGCGGTACATTATAGTTCGTCTATAGCTGTCAGAACTACACCTGCTGGATCCCCCCTGCTAGCTGTGTGGTACGGATCCTGCGCACGCATACTGGACACCACAGCCGTCACAAAGGTAACAATCTGAGCAGCGGCTACTACTGCGTGTTAAACTTCTTCTGCTGTACTGCTGTGCTGTTCGATATATGGCGCCTTGGTTGCTTTGTAGTTTGAAGTCTAGAAATGCACTCGTAACATTCAGCAGTACTCGTACGTAGTAGTACAGAACCTCGTACAGTACTGCTTCACGTACCAAAATATTCGTCCGCAAGTTGATCGGCCTATCGTTTTACGTAGATAGACGTATTATGATATGCATGCATACGTACTCATCGTAGATCTGTGTACCTGGTATGCATGTACTCACGTAGATTGAAAAATGTTGGGAGCAAATTTGCAGATTTGTATAAAATGCGCATGTACACAGCCAAGAGAGAGATAAGACGCATGCAACGTGGTATCAACTACTGCTGTACGACGCTTTATGTGTGCCTCGTTCATTGTTAAGTCGGTGTGGTCCTTAGTCTTGTCTCGTGCGTTGTGCGTGTGCTGTGTGTGTTCTGTTCATGCGGTGGGTCAGGCCGACTCTTATGGGAACGGAATCCAAAAAAAAAAACAGGTTTTCCCTTCATCGTACAGAAACCCGCGAGCAGTGCCGTCGGTAGTGATGGGCCATTTCTGGACGCAGCCCACACAAAAAAAACGAGTTTTTGTCACACAGCAACCACCGATGCCACGAGTTCTCGCCTCACAGAGCACGGGTCGTGCTAAAACTTCCAAGGCTGTATGCCCCTTTCCTCTGAGCATCCTCGCTGCCGAGTATGAGGGCCGTAGATGTCCTGTGGCTAGAGGTATCGCACATAATGTGAGGCCTAGTCCATTTCTGTCTCAACGTTTTGCTGATCGAAACAGGGCCCGTGTTTCGATCAGCAAAACGTTGAGACAGAAATGGACTAGGCCTCACGTTATGTGCGATACCTCTAGCCACAGGACACCTACGGCCCTCATACTCGGCAGCGAGGATGCTCAGAGGAAAGGGGCATACAGCCTTGGAAGTTTTAGCACGACCCGTGCTCTGTGAGGCGAGAACTCGTGGCATCGGTGGTTGCTGTGTGACAAAAACTCGTTTTTTTGCTGTTTCGGGCAGGTTTTGGGACAGAAAAAAAGAAGCGGAGTCTTGTGCGGGTTTCACCACCACAAAGGGGAAAGGCTGTTTTGTTTTCTGGATTCCGTTCCCATAAGAGTCGGAAAACAAAAACCAGTCGTACGGCAGGTTTTGCATGTTCGTTGCGAGGCGGTGTCAAGTCGGAACGTCTCCCCTGAGTTATTTGCCACAATTCGCGACTTTGATGGTCCAGAGCACGCTCCACGGGCCTCGGCCGGGACCCGCACTTGCGCCGTGATGTACACGCGGCCCCCCTGCGTGCCCCGCGGCCGATAGCGCGAGAAAAGAACCGCGGCCGGAAGAGAAAAGTGAAAGTATTCCGGGAAAATGTCCATGTGGTACCTATACATACAAGGTTCCCCTTCGGGATGTCGATCAACGGATGCTACAAGAGTTTTAGCCTTTTAAAACTCGATTTCCACCACATTCTCCCTCACTAAACCTGCATTTTATCTCTTCGGTGTAAGTCAGAAACCCCGATGAGACTCTGAGTATCCAAGTTTTACCTCCGACGTTTCGGTACTGGATTCAGTATGCAATGATCGCATTGCTCTCATCGTTCCTTTCTGGGTGTTTTCTAAGTGAGTGAGTTTTACAAGTTCTTGAACATGAGATTTCCCCATTTTTTCTTTTTTATGGGATGAAGGTGAGGATCGAACCACCGACCTCACTCTTCAGAATCTCACGCCCTGCCTGCGACGCCATTGTGAGGAAAGTAGACTAAAAATGTCGATCAACGGATGCTACAAGAGTTTTAGCCTTTCAAAACTCGATTTCCACCACATGTCGCATTGAAAATAGATCGCACATTTTTTTTTTTTTTTGTCCATCTCATTTATTATCTTCGCATAGCGATAGTGCAGAGGGGTTGCTCTGCACGCGGGTCCCAGTGACACTTTGCCACCATCGATATGATCGTTTGACGCGCTTACAGCAGTACGAGTACCAGGTACGTACTGTTGTGTGACCCGCTCCCCGCCGCAAAGCCTGTCTGTGATGTGTGTAGTGTTGGTAATCAACTTAAAAAAGGGGTTGACTTGACTGTTGACTATTGCGGATTTTAGTTGATTGATTAATCATGATTAGTTGACTTTTAGGCAAGTTCGTGATTAAGTCAACTTTCTCAAAAAGTTGCCTCTTTGTTGATTATTGTTGATTTTTTGTTGAGAAATATTAGGCGTTTTCATGCCGGGAGTACTTTAAAGCGCCGTTTAGAGCCCACGATGACGATGATAGCTACCCACTCTAAGCCTCCAGTAGCCAAGCACGCAGCACACCCTCGACCCTGTAGAGGAAGTGATTCCGTCGGTAGCGTGCTCGAAGTCGTCGGAAACCACGACCAAGTTGACATTACTCGGCCACGTTGCCCCCCCCAACCCTTGGTTGAAAAGGCCCCCAAACGTGAGTTGTTCCAGGCGAGCAGGCCATTGAACTCCGTCGATCTCCTGGTCGAAGTAGTCACCGAACTCCAGACATACGACTGAGTCCGGCCAGGCCACCGCCTGCACCCTGTCGTTGAATCTGTCGCTGAACACCATCTCCTCGACGTTGGCAAGAGCAGGCATGTAACGAGTCGAGACCGCAGTTGACAACAGGTCCCACTTGACGCTCAGCACTCGGATCTGTGGCACGCGCGTTCCATGAGCCAACCCGTTGTTGTTGGGAAGTGCTTCGCCAGCTACCCCGTTGTTGTCGGGAAGTGCTTCGCCAGCTACCGCAATCGGCAGTAGTGAGGGGGGGGTGTTGTCCAAAACGAACAAGTTTGCGTGAGGCAAGCTTCGCACAGCCGCACACAATTGCAAAGACGCTTCCTGGAGCTGCTTCGTCGATGTGTACCACCTCTCTCCATCCATGTAGTTCACGACGACGAGCAGGGCGGCTTCCGCTGTTCCTGCCATGCTGACGGGGTGGCTATGACCGAGGTATACAGCTATACAGCAATGATAAGTATGAAGTAAAATAGTACCAAAAAATCAAATAATCACGAAAAAATCACCGAAATAAAGTTGATTTTTAAGGCATGACTTTTTAAAAAAAATCATATAATCACGGCAATAGTTGCCTTGATTATGCCTATAAAAAGTCATGCCTAAAAATCAAGTAACTTGACTTTTTGAAAGTTGATTACCAACACTAGATGTGTGGCGATAAGTACAGTCAGTAATAATACTCACCTTTCACTTGTACCTGCTTGTACGGTTATACATGCATTCAATTCGCCATTAATCGCATTAATCGAAAATATTCCGTGTGTACGACGAGCATTTGTCAAGATGTGAAGATGTCAAGATGCGATAGGTACTGGTACGTCGTAAAAAATGTGATGTCGAGCGGCGTAACTTGTTGTGTGCCGTTTCATTTGGCGTTGGCGTTACATTTTCATTTATTTTGAGATCTGAAATCGTCGATTATTGACTACTACTTCACGTCGTGAGCACAGGATAGCCCAGACATTGTACCAGTATACCACAGGTAGAGAACATAACATGCAGGGAAAACAACATTATGATACAAGTCCGCAGCATAAGCACCAGCAGGTAACACCGTGCGTGTGTGACACGCCCATGTGCGATGGACTGCTGTCGCCAGCTGTGATGATCGGAGCCTGCAGTCCGTACTCCACCATCTACATTTTTGCTCTGCTGCAAGATCCGAACTCACTCTGGACGAAATTATGAGGACCGATTTAATTGAGTTTTAGTATTTAAACTGTTATTATTTTCCCGATTTGTTTCATGTTTCTTCCCTGAATCTCACCGCAGGATTCCACGATGAGAGACTTCAGACAACATCAGACAACATGCAAATTTAGCAACACAAACAACGTGCCAGTAAATCATACGTAATGTCCTGTTGTTTGCCCTGATTTCACGAGCTGGTCATGAGCACACACAGGAAAGCGCAGACATATCGGTATACCACAGACAGGTAGAAACAGAACATGCAGAGAGCACAACGTTATTACTCTGCATAAGCACCAGCAACAGGTAACACCGTGCGTGGGTGGCACACCCATCTGCGCTGTACTGCTGTGGCTAGCTGTGTTTATCGGAGCAAGCGGTCCGTAATCCGCCATCTACCTTTCTGTTGTGCTGATATGTGTGACTGACCCACTCTCACTTTGGCCTGAAATGTAATGGTCGCTTTGATCACATAGGAGCACGTACCTCAACTGTTCATACGTACACATATTTTTTGTGTTTCTGTTCACTTCAGAAATCTACAAGACATCAAACAATATGCAGCAAACACAAACGAGGTCACAGCCCCGCCTAGAAGCACAAGCAGCAGACATTCCTGTGGCGGGTCCGCCGTGTACTACTGTGGCTATTAGGGGTTGCTTCATCGGAGGCTTGCATCCGTCATCAGCAATCACCACCACACCTCTCTCTCTCTCTCTTCTGCGCTGCTGCCTGCTGCCTGCCTGTGCTTGCGTGGTGTATGTGCGGCCTGTCGTGCATCTAGCGCAAGCCGCGACAAATAATACTGTACCGGTATTTGGGCAAATAATTTTCTGTAATTATAGTCAAATGGTGACCATGTCCGATTTTGTGTGTGAAGGCTTGAGTTCGATCCTCCCAGCGATGCATGTTTTTTGCTTTTTTCATTTTTTTTGTATTGTACGTACCAGGTATAATATAGGTAAATGGTAATTTGGGGGTATACCCCCTGGTTTTACGGCCATTTGAGGGTAGGGTCAAAATGCGCCCGCGGAACGTGCTCCCGCGGGTCCAAACAGGCCTCAAACGCCATTCCGAAGGCCTGACGAGATGCCCGAAGCCCATGCCAAGCACGCACACAGTTAAGTTTTTTTTTCAGGAATGTCCTTGGGCCTAACGGGACGGCGGCGCACGAGGGAGCAAGCGAAGTCCCCGCTTTGACCACATCTTGGGGGGGGATAACCCGACGTACCTACTAAATGTATCCACTCCCCCCGATTGACCACTTTTTTCACCCCGATTGACCGAAACCATACCCCCTTTTGACCATCTGCGACAGCCTCAAAACCGACTACAGCAGTACGTGTCCACGTCACCGCCCAACAGCCCGAATAGACCACGGGGCGGAACACCCAGAACTTGGAATAGTCGGGATCGCTTGCCTCCCAAACTCTCGGCGAAACTATATAAGAAAATAATTTTTATAGACGATATCAAGACATCGGCTCTTCTGAGAAAATATAAAAATATCGGCTCTTCTGAAAAAACATGACGGTGATGGGAGAATCAGAATACATACGCGTAGTTGCTCCGCGTATGAGTCGTGGGTTGCTGGTTGCTTCGCTGCCGGGTGATCCTACTCAACACACCAGCCTGCCGTCCAACACACAGCAAAGACACCCAGTGGCTTTGACCGTAGAGTCAGGTGGACCAACTCCTTCCTGCCATGTCGAGCCAATTTGGTCTGGGCACCGCTTCTGGCGCTTTGTCCCCACCACAGCACGCAGCATCAAAGTACCAAGCACCCAGCAACCAACGACTCATACGCGGAGAAACTATTGCGCGTATGTATTCTGATTCTCCCATCACCGTAATGTTTACTCAGAAGAGCCGATGTCTTGATATCGTCTATAAAAAACCGCCTTGCTCGAAATCGAACCGCATAGGAAACGACCAAAGGCCGTTTTCTATGCGGTTCGATTTCGAGCTTCAGATTTGTATTTTTCGATCTCAAAAACTAAAGCACCGTCCTATGCAGTCCGATTATGTAAAATCTGACCGGAAATTTTTCGATTTGAGAATCCGATGACCCAAGTGGTCGGATTTTGGGCCAAAATCCGACGACTTGGGTCATCAGATTTTCAAATCAAAAAGTGGCATGGTCTCTAAATTCAAGATGTTATCCACGCAGCAAGCAAGCAGCAGCAGCTGTCACGATCGATGAGTTGGATGGTGACACAGCGACGTTGCTTCGCGCCCGACGCGCAGCTGACGATCGGTGGACCTCTCCGTTGCCAAACTACAGTCGGCTGGCGCGGGCTCGGGCCTAGAGACGAAGGGAAGCGCACTCGGCACGCGCCTCTCCGTACTCGTACTCGTAGACTTTACAGCAGCAGAAGCAGCAGTACAGTACACAGCAGTCAACGCTCGGATGCTTCGTTGTATCAAAATATCAAGTGTTGGATTAGGACGGACAGATGGAGGTACTGGATAGAGAGACCGGCACGGTTTTTAATGTGAAGACAACAACAACAACAATACTAATATCTTTTGCGGTTCGTAAGCTTTCCTCGGCATATCTTGGTACCTCACAGCCACTCTCAGCCTCTAATTGCCGAAGCAGAAGTTACTTGTTTCCCGAAGTTCTTTCTTTGCTTTCTTTTTTCTTCGCATGTTCGCGATTATTGGCTTTGCCTCCAGCTTTTTTTCTTACTTTTGTGCTCGTGCTTGAACACGGCAACGGGGAGGAGCGCGGCGCTATCGCGGGTATTGGCGGGCGCTGCCCAGTAGAGGGGGGATCGGAAGGAGAGCGGTCGCCGTTTTCGTGGCTAGGCTTCGCGTGTCCATCAAGAGGTGGTCGCGAGGGGACAGGGAGCTTACGAGGCTGATAGCACCTCAGACGTTCGAAGTTTTTTTCGCGTGGTTTCTTCATGCTCCCATAAAAATATTATACGGCTGTACGTTTGTTTTTCGTTCATTTTTTGTGTATAGACATATATACGTTCCTTGATGCTCGCTGTGGTGCTCCGGGGCCTCTTGCGCTCTCTCTTCGCTTCAGACCGGACTCGCACTCGGGACCCGTTTCGACGGCCTCGCGTTGGCTTTCTCGCCCGCTCTTCTCGAGGGTCGCGCCCCTCAGCCTCCGCCCGTGACTTTCCGCTCGCGCGCACTCTCGATTCAAGCGCCGCCGCCGAGCGCAGCGACCTCGAAGTGCGCGGATCTTGCGGAGATACCTCGGCTCTACTGGCCGCTGAGGATGATACGCGTGGTGCTGTTGCTGCTGAGAGAGATATATGTGGTGCGAGTCTCAACTCAAAATATCTCGCCTCAATTAAAAAATCAAAGATCCACGGAGGAATGAAAACTCGGCTGATTTTTTTTCGGGTGGATTCAGTACAACAGTACTGTAGCTTATTTTTCAGCGTAGAGATATTACTGCTGTGCCTGGCTATAATACGTACAAGAACAAACAACGGCAGTACGCACGAGTAGTACCAGGTACGAGTACTGTATGTACGACGTAGCGAGTAGCTGGTGTGTATAGTATTGCTGAGTGCTGTTGTGTAGTACGTACTGCTGTACAGCAGTACTACTGTTTGTTGTAGTGTACAGTGCTAGATACGAGTCTGCTCAGACACACGAGAGTCAGAGAATAATTGAGATTTCCCCCCCGTTGCCTCGACTTCGCATATCCATGCGGAACCGCTTGCTCGGCACGGAGTGTTTTTGCCGCACGTGCCAAAACTGAAACTGAGCCCGCCACCGGGACCTCGACTGGTGCATTTCTGACAGAGACTGAGAATGAAGTTGCGAACTGAGTATCAGCAATTACAGCAGTAGTAGCGTTTCCTTCTTCCTGCAATAACACCTGGCATTGCCTTGATTCTGCACGTAGTATGTGTCAGATGTCAAAACACGAGCGAGCGCCATCAGATTGTTGTTGTCGTAAATCTCACAAACTATCCTGATGACTGAGACTAGTATCCAGGGAACACCGAATGCGACTGATTGCCTTTCTGAGACTGACTGTTGAGACTGACAAATGAGGTTGCGAACTGAATATTTACAGCACGCAGCACGCAGCAGTTCCTTCTTCCTGCAACCCTTGGCATTGCCTTGATTCTGCACGTAAGCGTCAGATATCGAAATACGAGCGAGCACCATCACATTGTCGTAAATAATAAGGATGGTACCAAATAACGAATGTACCAGGTAAATCTCCTATCCGAAGCATGGGTGCCGGCGAATGCCGGCACCCATGCGGAGCCCTTGCACTGCATTACAATACAGCAGTGAGTGGTAGGCGGGTACTATACGTTCGGTTGTACGTATGTACAGCAGTAGGTGTTGCAGCGCAGCGCTGTTGGGTGCCGTGCGGTTCCGTGGCCTACTGTGCGGACAGTGCTGTACCGTGATGTGCCGATTCTTATTCAGTTAATCTTACAGCAGCAGTAATAGTAGTGTCGTTTCTTCCATAATGTGACTTGTTCATCTCGTGCATGAGTGAGTACGTTTACGATACAGCGGTAGGCGGGTGCTATCACGTTCAGTTAGTTGCGTACAGCAGTAAAAAAACATTCGCTGCCTTGAACCATGAATCTCTATTGGCATTTTTAAGTCGGTCCTTGCACCACATATCGTGGACCTCTTTTGCCCCTTTCCTTTCGTGAGCGTAGTGGGCGGAGCGGAGCTTTGCTTTCTTCGCGATCTTTTGTCGTGTTGAAATATACTGTAGATATTATCATTATCGTTTATGTCCCGTATTTGCCGTCATACATATATATGGAGCTCTTGGCATTATCAAGTCGCCAGTTGCAGCTTTTCACATTTGGTTCCATTCTTCCTTTCGCGAGCGTAGCGGGCGGCGTTAGCCGCCCGCGCAGCGGAGCTCTTGTACGAAACACCAAGACAGGTCGACTCGAGCGCACTCGGCGCGTCGCCGCCAGACCAAATGCAGCCAGCGTGGCTTCGAACGCTTGGGTTCTACGCCCAGTACAGCGCACTCGGCGCGTCTCTTCGCGGCGCCAGACCACAACAACAACAGCAGTTGGTCTTGCCGTTTGCTCAAATATCTGCACGTATGATACAACAAATCCGTGTTTTCTCGCATAAAGAAGACTGTTTCGATTTTCGAACTAGCTCGCTGAAAAATCGATCAGACCATAATCTGAAGCTCAAAAATCGAACCGCATAGGAAACGGCCTAGACCTCGAAACAGAGTTGAAAAGCAGGGGATTTGGGAAATTCACAGGTGGCCATTTGGGTACGTTGCGAGACGTTGTGGCGAAATCACAACCTCAGTACATTGGGGCGACGCACAAAATGTACCGCAACGTACGAAAAGGCCCTTCGATTGTGAGATCTCCTCTTGATATCTTAATACAACGTGTAAGGTTGTCGTCAAGTTGGCAGATGTTCTTGCAACGTTAATATATTTTTGATATGTCCAACACTTTTGAAAATTTCGCTCGTTTCGCTCGTTATCCAATTATTGTACGCATTGACAGTATTAATTGTGTAGTACTCTACACAACCAATTAGTAAAAACATATTTTTGAGGTAAACAACCGGATTTTGAAGGGCTGAAAAACAATACTTGAATCTAGTATATTTTGATTATAAGTCTTCGGCGTTCTCATATCGATGATAACACCCATACCTAAATGGAGGTAAAATTATCATTGATAGACAACGTTTCACTATAATAACACTAAAATCAAGTCAAAATATGTTTGAGGCAGTCGAATTTGTCACGGAAAGTTGTTGACAGTGACAAATTTATTTTTTGTGTCTCAATGAAAATCCATACTTTAACCAAGTAACTTTTTGTACGAGTTTTCTTTTTTCTTCTTGCAGAACAGAATGGACTACGAATATGAAAACATATACTCGTACGTAGTGCACATTCGTCTTACCTGAAAGCGTCTTGTGCCCAATTTTTTATTTTTTTACTCAATTCTAACACACGTTTTAGCTGTTGTTTAAATAAGAGCATTTGTTGCAAACGAACATGGTTTCGTGCATTGCGAAACAGTGGGCGGGATTTTAAGAAGTATATAAAAAACACGAGCAACGTAGTTGTTGGTCATATCATACAACGCGAGTGAGCTGTTGAGGTGATATTTATTTATAGTTTTTTATGTATATTTATATGATACGTACTCGTACGTACACATAATATATGTACAATTTTTAATATTGTTTCGTGTTTCGATGTTTCGCGCCGATTTATTTCGTATGGTTTAACCCTTATAGGACTGGAGTCCCGTTTTGGGGACAAATTACTTAGAATTCGAGTGGTTTGTCCCTGCAGTTCTAAGACCAAACGTTATCGTACCACTTTGTGGCTCTTTTTTCTTCCCGACTTTTATTTCGGCAAACAAAGATAAAGGCTGTGCAGCAGCAGTGCCTATGGCCAAAGCAACATAATACTCGTATGTATTCAAAACATGGTACGTATCGTTTTCGTATACGTACTCGGTGTACGTCATACGTACATATTATACGTATCGTTCTCGTATATAGTGCAAGGCATGTATTATCGTATATATTTGCGGAATAATAAAAGAGCCAACCAAGATAATGGCGTATTGTGCCTGGCATCATCTCAGGGGTCAGATGATGATGAGACACCCCTTTTTGTTGGATTTTTCAATCTTGGGGAACATAGTGGCCAACTTTATGCTCCATACGAGGGGTACACCCATTTTCTTTGGCACTATGTTGCTGATAAGATTATGAACGAGCCACAAAGTGGTACCATAACCTTTGGTCTAAAAGGGTTAAGTTCAGATTTCGATTTTTCCCCGATTTCTTTTTTGCGATTTATTCGATTACTTGTTTCGTCGTTTTGTGTCGTGCCTTTAGGGCCCGTATTAACGAACATTTGTTTTCGTTTGTTTGAGTTTTTGTTTTTCGTTCGTTTGTTTTGATTTGACCTGATTGGTCGAAACGTGAATAACCAGCAAGATATTTCGATTTCAAAACTGAGTAGTTCAATAAAACGGAATTCCACAAGAAGTCTTTTGGGACTTCTTTTGCTCTTTTTTTTCTGTTGAATTGGGAGTTCATCCAACTCGGCGTGGCGTGTTCCATGAAACCGAAGGAAGCCACGCAAACTTGAGCCATGTCGTCGACTGATTCAGAGGCGAGATCCACCATTCCCGAGAGGCACGGCCACCGGATCAGCCGCAGCGCGAGGTCCGACGGGCCCTGGCATAGGGTAGACCGCTTGCGGTGCCTAAAAAGTAACATAGGCCGTCGCAAATCCAATTTTTCACCCCTCTTTGCCTCCCAAACCACACGAGCACCGACCAGGTCGCGACTTGGCGTAGAAGTTCGATCGCTGTATCCCCGTCGCTGCTGCCCGCGTTGGGCTTCGGGGCTGCGCCAGCCCACCCAAGACATCCCTAGAGTGATAGCCTCCTAGCCGGTGCTGGCAGACATAATTTTCCGCTGGCAGCGGCGCCCCGGGGAGGACACAGGCCGTAGGTCGCCTCGTTGGTTACTCACGGGTGTTCGTTGACCCTTGTGCGTTATTCTCATTTTTTGACGCAATACACCATTCCTCGATAAGACCCAAACACGTTTTTTCAGGGAAATCGTATTCAAAACAAACGAAAAACAAAAATTGTTTTCCCATTTCAATAAAAAGCGATGTTCGTTAATACGGGCCCTTATTTGTTTTCGCGATTTTTGTCAAACGGTACAATAAACACCACGCAAGCTGACGCAAGAAAAGAAAAAAAAATGGACACGTTGGGACCACATTACCCAACCTGGAGCAGGTTGTGGGGGTATACGTTGTGCAAACAGGGACTTTGGCATAATATATGGCCAACCTCATGCCAAAATCAGATTGTTAAGAACCCCACCCCAACGAACCCAAATGGCCACCAGTGTAAATAATTTCCGCGACAGAGCCCAGTAATAATAGTTACAACGTTCCCCTCCGGGACGTGCCTAGGGGAGTGGCGCAAGGACGAACATGAAAAGCAAACAACATATATATATATATTAATTGACTTGGTTTTTGTAAGCGGGCCGGAAATGACTTGGTTTCAGTGTGGGTTCCAAACCGACTCGTTTTTTTGTGGGTGGTATGCATTGACTTGCTTTTTAGTGTGCGGGCAGGAAATGGACGAAATGAACTCGCTTTCAGTGCGGGGGGTCGAAATGGACTTGATTTCAGAAGGGATCGAAATTAGCTTGGCTTCTATTTTTTCGTTTGCCCCCCGACAATATGCAACACGAGCTTCAATATTGATCACTCATAAGCATCCTCGAACAGAAGAAAATCAAAAGGCCACAGCCAAAACGAAAAGGAAACCTGTAATATAGCATACATGGATATGTATGAAGTCTCACTCCTTTCTTTAGCATACGTAACTGCTGTTTTATTTAGTGTCTCGATCGAAAGTGAGCTCTTTGTAGTTTTTGTTGGTAGGCCGGTAATGACTTGGTTTTAGTGTCGGGATCCCAATCGATAAAATTTTAGTGTGAGGATCGCAATCGACTTGGAGTTCGTGTGGTCAGTCGAAATTGACTTTGTTTTTGTGTCGGGGCATCGAAATGGACTTGATTTTTAGAGTTGGCATCTAAAAAACCTTGATTTGAAAGTCGGGATCGAACACTTTACTTGATGGGGTCGAAATCGACTTATCGTTTATGGGTGTGGTTTAGTGTCGGGATCGAAGTCGACTTGGTATTTGTGTGGGGGTCGAAATACTTCGTTTTTGGTGAAACACCTACGTACTAGTATATACCTACTACATTCTAAACGAAGTAAGGGAGGAAACGAAAAAAACCCACACCCAACTACCGGTACACACAACAAATCAAACAACCTTTTCGTCAAATTGAGTCTCTAGCTTTTGATTGAGTCTCACGTATAACACGAGTACGTTAAATAAGCGTGTTATCATAAAAAATGAAACCCATTGCTTAGTCCCAACATGCGAATCGGAGTCACTTTTTTTAACGCATTTCATTCATTATTATTGTTGTTCTTGACAGGCGGAATATCGACTACAACAGGTATCGGTACGAACAACGAACAACATAATATGAGCGGTATATTATACGCAAAAGTTACTTGTATCATATTATACGTCTCAGTTGTACCTCTGCGAGTGCTCGCGGCCAACGAGTACTTGCCAAATCCCTGAAAAAATATCCGGGTACTCATATCAGCTGTTTCTTGTTAGGCTTTCAGTCGGGTGTACATAGTGAACGCCGTTTTTGTAGTGTCTACTATGATAATTAGTTTAACTGCCATATCATACATACGTACAACTATATATATGCATGGGTTTTAGTATTACATACTACACGCCATACAATTAAACAAAACTATTATAAATAATTACAGAGGGCCCTAAATATACCCACTCGTGCCCGTTATACGTGTGCTGACAGAGATTCCCAGAGTACTAATCGTACGTTCTGCTGTAGTAGTCCTCACGAGTACTCGGGCATTTGCTGAAAGGGATAAAGCTCCATAATAAACAGCTGTAAAGAAACAACAGCCGTACTTGTATACATACCTGCATGCCAAATAACGAAAGGAAACAGAGGAAATGTCCGGGTTTCGAACTCACGTTTTATACTCGTAGTCGTACATGTTACGTGATCATTTTCCAGAAATAAACATTGTTTGTTTTTGGAGTAAAGCCGCCCGAAGACCGGTACGATCTCATACGTTGGCATGCAGCATGCAGGGCACACGCATGACACATGGAAGACACATGGAACCCATCAACAGCAGCAACAAGCAAGAGAGAGGTGGTGGTGGTGTGGTTTGGCGATGGATTGCTGGCTCCTATGAAAGCGACGACTCGAAGCAACAACAAAGTAGTGCATAGCACAGATCTGTTTCCGAGGCGCACAGGCCTCTCTGTCCAGAAGTGTGAGGACGGTTGGTATGCATGTTTAATGAACAAACGTTTCTTACATTTCGGGACAGCGGAGAGATTCGTATATGAGCATCAATCTGCAGGTACCACGAGTTTGGAAGATCGCAGGCTCCGACAAACGCAAATCGCCACTATTGCACAGCACGGATTTATGGCACGCGCATGCATGGTGCGATGCTTGCTGTGCTGCTGGGCGGCAGGGTTGTAACAATGAGGTTGTGCCGTAGCATGCTCTCTGCAGTGCTGCTGCTGTGTTCTTGCCTGCTCCCAGTGCTCCCGGCAAGAGACACACAAAAAAACGCATGATGGAAAAAAACCAGCCGTGCTCTCTGCATGTTCTGTGGTCTACCTGTGATATGTCTGGGCTCTCCTGTGTGCGTAGAACGTTGTTACTTACTGGCACGTACGTACAAAACACGGCATCATGCAGACTACCCGGGAAATCGTCTTGTCCACTCCCGCGCGAACAAAAACTTTGAGCGCCCGCCACGCGAGCCACAGAGCTCGGATCGAGCCCAAACCTCGATCAATGTGTCCGGCCGGGCCTCCCGTGTCGGGGTACTTAGCGTTTTGCCGAAAAGCGCTCGCGCGAAGAGAAAAGTTGCGAAAAGTGCGAAAATTTCACAAACATAGGTATACATATAGCGCGCAGAGGGGTTGGTCTGCACGCGGGTTCCAGTGACACTTTGCCATCATCGATATGATCGTTTGACGCGCTTACAGCAGTACGAGTTCGTACTATTATTGTGTGACCCGCTCCCCAGCGCAAAGCCTGTCTGTGATGTGTGGCGACAAGTACAGTCAGTAATACTCATCTTTCACTTGTGCGGTTATAAATGCATTCAATTCGTCATCAATCGCATCAATCGAAAATATTCCGTGTGTGTACGACGAGTATATGTTGTTGTTGTTGTCTTCACATTAAACTCGTTTCAGTCGCTAATCCCTAAAGACCGGTCGCCCCGGTAGACCAGTGGTCAGCTTCAAAGGCTTCTGGCATTGGTACCCAAGTTCGAGTCCCACCGTAGTGAGATTTTTACTTTATTTGAAAAAATAAAAAGGAACCAATTGCTGAGAGCGCCTTCGTGGCGTGGGTAGGCGGAATCCGACGCAAGTCGACGAGGGAAGAAAGTGCTGAAATCTTCTCGCGATAAAAATGCAAGGCAAGAACCGTAGTGGGGGAGGAGGGAGAGGAGCCTACTTTGTGACCCCGGATCTGAGTTACGACCAGGGAGGGAGAAAGACGGAAGTGTGAAGATAATGAATGGGATGGACAAAAATAAAAAATAAAAAAAATAGTCTGATCTAGCAAGATCACGGCCCGTGGTCACAAAAGTTCTAGAGCCATCAGAGAATCCTAAAGAATACGCACACTTAGGAGGGAAATAATACACAAGTCCGAAGAGGTACACCTGAAATCCCTACAGCATGTTGCGTGTCCAAAACTGAACTACACGTATATGTCAAGAATGCCAAGATGTCAGGCAGTATGATAGGCACGTCGTTAAATATGTGATGTCGAGCGGCGTAACTACTTGTTGTGTATCGTTTCATTTGGCGTTGGCGTTACATTTTCATTTTGGGATCTGAAATCGTCTATCATTGACTCCGACTTCACCGATGATGGCCCATGGCATGGGCCAAGAACCATGCGCGTACATACGTAGAGGTTACATATCGCGATTGATTGTGTGCTTCGTTTTACACACACGAACGACCGTCTGTCACACACATCAACGGCAGTATTCGGACCCACTCCGCTTCCTGACGATCCCATCCAAAATATATTCCACGGACACGCGTACAGAAGGTTGGTAGCTGGGCGGGGCACGGGGGTCGGGGCTCCGCCCCGACCCCCGCTCCCCGCCACCTCGCCTGTGAAGTATGATTTATTGTTGTAGCTTGTACAAAAAGCTATGCCTGGCATTCATCATGTACATACAGCTTGTGTACACTCGAAACTCGGCCTATACCTGTTGCTGTGTCTCGCCAATAATAATGCTGCCTGACAGCGTCCTCCGTCTATATGTATGTATGTACGCATACAGAGGGTTGGCAGCTGGGCGGGGCACGGGGGTCGGGGCTCCGCCCCGACCCCAGCTCCCCGCCACCTGGCCTGTGAAGTATGATTTGTTGTTGTAGATTGTACAGAACGCTATGCCTGGCATTCATCACGTACATACAGCTTGTGTACACTCGACGCTCGACCTATAATACCTGTGGTTGCTGTGTCTCGCCAATAATGCTTCCTGACAGCGTCCTCCGTCTACATATATATGTACTCGTCAGGTGCTAGCGCACACGCAGTGTAAATCAGCGTCCTCCACGTTACCGTCAGGTGCTACAGTAGCGTACAACGCAGCGTATGTCACCTCGGCTTAGCAGCAGCAGCAGCACAGCAGCAGCAGCCGCCCTCCACGTTATCGTCATGTGCTACAGCGCACAACGCAGCGTGTCACCTCGGCTACGCCGCCGTCGCTTTGAAAACCTAACTGCTGTACTTACTTGTATAATAGGACTACTCGCGGGCATGTGATGGACATACATGCTGACATCCGATTTAAAGCTCAGTACGAGTACGAGTACGTCCGACACAATCATCGACTTGACCCATAGCTGATATTACCGAGTCGGGTATCGAATTTGTATAACTTTACTAGGGAATAAGTGGCCCTCCCGCCCCCACGGCGGTAGGGCCAGATTGAAGCAAGTAGTAATAATGGAGATGATAGAGGGTCGAAATAAATATAATATAGGAATAAATAGGAAACAAGTTGACGGCTAAGGTTAATAGGAGTACAAATAATGGTGAAGAAAATAGAAACGATGGGGACATAAACACAACCAAAGATACAAGAGCTGCCAAACAGTTAGACTTTGCGCATAGGTTTCCTTTGTTTCCGTGTTTTTCTGCTTTCGGGAATGTTATGAGTGGTCAACGCTGAAAGTCTCATGCTGCACATTGTCGGATGGCAAAGATGATGATAATAATGATAAGATATAATACGTTCAAAAAGACAGGAGA
The DNA here is from genome assembly GCA_008828725.1 of Saccharina japonica. NCBI lineage: Eukaryota > Phaeophyceae > Laminariales > Laminariaceae > Saccharina > Saccharina japonica. Next base: position 17,563 of record MEHQ01000659.1, read on the forward strand.
AGGCAAGAAACAATAACGAACATATAAACACAAGAAGACTGTCAACCTGATAACTCCGGAATTAAAGAAGAGTAAACAACGTCGACAGCTCTAGCACAAAGCGTGTAGGGGCAAACCTATCCTCGGTTGTCAATATTACAATGTCGGCGGATTTCCGAAGTCTAGATATAGGCCAACATACGAGTATAAGCATCCGTGCATGAACACATCCCTGCGTAAATATAAACGATCTTGCTCAACGACTGTGGCCTTGGCTAGGGTGAACAGTCACCGTCGCCAGTGTACGAGAGAGTGCTGTGTGCTGTCTTACGTACTCATATATCACTCGTATACCTGCACATACATACTCGTACGAAGTGCTTCTTGGAGCCGGGTCGTGGATACCAAACAACAACACATATACTACTGTACGTCAACTCAACACTACTATGATACACCATCATCAGCACTTATACGAGTACCATCACCAGTGTGGTACGAGAGGAGAGTGTCTTATGAACTCGTATACTCGTACATATGATATATACCTGCACATACATACATCTTGTCGGAAGCGCCCGGTAACATCTTGTCGGAGATCACCGTAAGGATCTCCCATGCAAGTATCACCAATTCACCCTGTCATAAGATCTCCGTATCTTATCGTGCAAACCAGATCTCGTGTGATCAACAACCTGGCGCGTCTCTTCGACGCGTACACAGACAAGAAGGAAAGTGCCACAGGCTCAAGCTGTGAACCTGGAGCCCGTATTCATACTTGTATTCATACGAGTACGCATGTACGACGGGGATGCGTAGTTGATACCAGGTTCGTTCATACCAGGTACCAGGCAGCACATACATACATACTCGTACATACGTCAAGTACTCGTACGACGACGGGGATACTTGGTTTTTAATACCAGGTACGTATCATATACAAGACATTTTGACATATCGATCGACAAACCCAACGACTGCGTCATAAACTCTGAACGCATCGCGCTGGTGAGGACCTCCGATCCACCCTACGAGCGTAGTGCCACAGTTCTCACGCCTCGGTCGATGATATGCGGAGGGGGAGCAGAGCAGGCGTCTGACGAAAACACAGTTGGCAGCTGAGTTCAAAACAGAACACGAAAACTCTATCTGATCGCAAGAACGAGTGTTTTAAGATTTTTCGACGAAGACCGTCGGACGCCGCAAGCAACCGCTCGCCCCCTAGACTTCGAATCGTGATGATACCTTCGAGGCCGCTATGTACACTTGCTGGCCTTGCCTGGTACGAAGGTTGTTAGTCGTGGACTGAGTCTATGTCGAGATCGAAGGTCAATCGTCGCATGCAGAAATATGTTCTATTTGTGGTTGATTTGGGAATTGGGCATCAAAGCGAACTGCTGTACGAAGATTTTTTTATTTCATCAGCGCTACTCTAAATTGCTATGATAAAGTGGGCATCAAAGATCACTTGATTAAAGTATTGTTTTTTGGGCATCAGACGAACTATATATAATAGATAGATCTAGCCAAAGGCTACAGAGTCAAATGTTTATGCCAGGTGTAAGATGAAGTAGAGGGATTGATGGGCTACAGAGCGAAATCGTGTTTGGAGTTGAACTGGTAAGTAGAGGAGGGGTTTTACTAAAAAAAAGATGGAATTAGACCTCGAAACAGATTTGAAAAGCAGGGGATTTGGGAAATATCAGCCGCGTGCAGGGCAGATGCACGCCGGTCCCAGTGACGTAATTCCGGGGAGGCTATGGACAAGGCGGACTACTCGCGAGCAAAAATGTCTGTTAACGATCACGAGTGAAGTTTGTCATCCACCACCGCCACCTAAGTAGTATATAAGGGGGGGAGGAGAGGTTCAGGTACATTGTTGGACTATAAGAGGGGGGGAGGAGAGGTTCAGGTACATGGTTGGACAAATGACAAACGATTTTTTTTTGCTAAAAAAATGAAGAAAAGGAAAAAAATACAAACACATGGAAAACATGGAATAAAAAAAACACTAAAAAAAATGGAAGAAAACACAAAAAAAGATATGAAAAATGGGAGAAACCACCAAATTCAAAAAGGGAAAATTCAAGTACTACTACAGTACTGTAAAACGTGTACCAGTACGTACCTTGTAGATATGATGATCATCTACCAGGTATGCACGTAGCATGCACGTCGTGCTTCGTACTCGTACGAGTACGTACCAGGTCTTTATATACGTATAATATCTACTCTTTTTGGCCGGTGCGTCGAAGTATTACGAAACGGATTCCACGTTGTGCAGCTAGCTCCGCACTTGGCAGCACACACACGCCGAGCTTGTAAAAAGCGAGCCAAACGGCGATGCAACGCGCTTCGTTCGGTCGCGCGGTCGGCTCTGCGTTCGCTCCCATAGCCCTCCCGTTCCTTCTCCCGACGTCGCTCTTTCTCCTCCCGACATCGCACGGTTCGTTTGTGCCTTCGACCTCTTCGTCTCTCTACGTACTGTGTACCAGACTGCATAATTCGTACCAGCACACGTCTCTGTACGTACGACACAAAACAAAAACAAACCAGCCAAACGCTACTACAACAACAGACACAGGCGCCATGCTTTCACGGGTTCCTTCACACCTGACGTAGGCAATGATCGCGCGAGCGAGCTCTATCATCAACAATGTAGATAGAGGAGCCAAGGTCTACGAGTAGGGCTATCAGGGTTCGTCAAAACCGAAGAGGAGCTTGACGATAGCATGCTGCAGCATGTTTGCCGACCGATTGCTCCTCTATTCACCACTATCAAACACCTCCAGCAGCAGCAACCACCACCACCACGGCCACCACCGCCACCACTACCACCACCATCACCGCCTGGATCACCACCAACACCACCACCCACCGCAGAAATTGCTGTAACAGGACAGCGATCGATCATTGCAGGTCATGACGTAGGTGGGAGCCGGCCGAAGAGGAGCTTGACGATATAGCATGCTGCAGCATGTTTTTGCTCCCTCTCCCTCTGCTCTGCTACTACACGCAGAATACCACGCGCAGCCCGACACCGAACCACCGAACACTTTCAACACAAACGCCGCCCCAGTCCGTATGCGCCAGGAGGGTTATTCGCGAGCAGAGACGTTGCCTTGGGCTGAGGATGGGTGTGGTCTTGACGAGGGTATAGGCGTAGGGAAAGAGCTGGGTCGGCTGTGCAACCACCGTGGCAGCGTGTGGCGTGTCCGGAGTCCGGAAATGTTCCCGTTGAGTGTTTGTGCCGGTTCCTCCGTGTATGTTACGTCATGTGGGCATAATTCGGCGACTTTGATTCGTTAACAACAACGCCGACAACGCCGCGAGGACCTCGGTGATGACAACATGATACTTGTGACATGAACCACAGCCATCGGGATGTGTTCTGACGACAGATAATCTTGTGAACACGCCCTATCACCTATCATACGTGTAGAGTGTAGAGCGCTGTCGACGAAGCGTGCCAAATCGTTACAGAGTATTGTCTACGAAGCGGCACATTAGAGAATGAATGTGGATTTCCATCTTCATGTTTTGCATTCTGAATTGCACACGTTTGTCGAGCTACAAATGTCAAGGCTGTCTTGTCAAACTATTTTTTCGTGGGTTGAGAAAACAAACAATGCATGAAGCAGTATTTCCTCGAGTATCTCCTGTTAAATGCCGAAGAGGCGTCGTGCTTAAATTCCCTGTAACGGTTACAACAACGCCAACAATGCCACGAATCTTACAGGTATATGAAAACAACATCGATAAGGTTGACAATCTTCAGGGTACCAACCACGCTAAGGCTCAGACCCCGCTAAGCGTAGTCATGACGCTATGTCCGACCTTGACTAAGGCACTGACCTCGGGAAGTTGAAATGGTTACGACCTTTCCGGGTACACAGATAAATCAGGGGACTACCTTTTCAAGTATACACCTTCCGGAAGGTCGAAATATTTTCGACCTTGGCGAATAGCCGAATGGACACATACTACATGTATGTGTGAAATGGTGCAAGACAGGAAAAAACGGGGGGCAAACATAAATAATGCCGTAGAATGCACGCCAAAGGATGCAGACACAAAGAAGGTGAACAGTATAGACAGCAGCATACCACGCGTCCGAGATAGGAAGCCCATCGAAACGCAAGAAGCAGAGGTCGTTTGTTGTTGTTGTGTTTTGATTATTAACGAAAATAGCCGCCCATGACACAAGCAGGCCACCGGAAAGACACGCTGGAAGACGATGTGCGTGTGCAAAAAGCACCAGCAAGGTACATCATAAAAGGGCCTGTAAAACAAACATGGAGCGGTACAAACAATAACGACAGAAGCGAGGAGAATGTCTGCCTCAATTGGGAGCAGGGTGGGGATCCTGCCGGAGGTTCTAGCAGACCTCACAGGCCCGCTCGGAATCAAAGTGAGGAGGGGGCTCCCAGGATCGAGCACCATTACTCAGCTTGGATCAAGCTTGCGGGAGATCCGCGACACATGGGGGGTGACCAAGGAAGAGATGGCGGGCATCGTCCCTGAATATTGGCTGGTATGGGCTCTCGGGGCAGAGGGGGGCCTGGCACCAGAGGCCTACATGCTGGCGGCGCATGACGCCGTAACCACCAACTCACGAAACGCCCAACAGAAGCTGGGCAAGCTGGTGAATCAGGGCCGGTACGTTGCCCACACTGCTTCGCTGGAGGAGCTACCGGAGATGGCTCGCCCCCCCGGACCAGTCGACCCGCTGGGGGGGACCGAGACTAAGGCCTTCGCAAAGGCTCGCTATAGGAGTCTACAGGGGGCAGGAGAGCTACCGGAGACGGCTCGCCCCCCCGGACCAGGCGACCCGCTGGGAGGGACCGAGACTAAGACCTTCGCCAAGGCTCGCTATAGGAGTCTACAGGGGGCAGGAGCCACGGCATGCCTTCGGGCAAGACCATTGGATTCACTACGTGTCATACCCGCCGCAGAGTTCGTGGGCATGGGAAGACATTTCATCGGGATCGAGGAAGCACGTAGCAGAGAGGTGCCCCTGCTGTGATGCAGTCAACATGGACACCCGCCACGCACGCATCTGTCCCAGGGTAGGTGCGCAAGTGAACCAACATCAGCCGCTCGTCCACGCGATGTACCGCACGTTGAAGCGTCTGGGAATTCAACACCAAGTAGAGAGCGGCGAACCGTTCACTGTAGACCGAAATCTGCGGATGGACATTGTAGTCAGGAGAGGAGGTCTCCGGGATGCTCTAAACAGGGAGTACAGGGAGAAGTCTATCCTGCTGGACGTCACCCATGCTGACCCTCAAGCGCAGGTACACCTGCGAGGAGGCAGTGCTGATCACGATGGATCAGCTGCCTCTACCTCCGAGGCGCGCAAGCGCCAACACTACGCTCGTCCGGGACATGTGTCCTTCGACGAACGGAGTCACAAACTTACCACTTTAGCGGTGGAAAGCTTTGGGCGTCTCGGGGTAGAGGGCAGCACTTTCATCGACCAGCTGGCTGCTAGTGTTGTGGGGGGGAGGGACGGTGGGTCGATGGCTAGGAAAGGGGTGGTGAAATAACGCCTGTTGCAAATTGTCTCGGTGACCACACAGGTCGCCATTTCCAGGAGGGTTTCACGCTTCAAACTTCAGCTCAGGGGCCGCCAGGAAGCGAGGAGGAGCAGGGGAGGGGGGGGATGACAGGCCCACACCGATGGCGTGGGGATGGAGCTTGGATGCGGATTAGGACTTAATACTTGAACGTAAAGAGTGCATATTGGGAAGAAGGAGGGAGCAAGGACACCAAACGGAATATTGTGGATAAATCTTGGCGGGAAGCAGACATATAAGGGTGTTGGGGCCCGTATTAACGAACATTTGTTTTCGTATGTTCGAGTTTTTTTTTTTTTTCGTTTGTTTTGATTTGCATTTGATTGGTCGAAAAGTGAATAACCAGCAAGATATTTCGATTTCAAAACTGAGTAGTTCAATAAAACGGAATTCCACATGAAGTCTTTTGGGACTTCTTTTGCTATGTCGTTTTATTGAATTGGGGAGTTCATCCAACTCGACGTGGCTTTTCCATGAAACCGAAGGAAGCCACGCAAACTTGAGCCATGTCGTCGACTAATTCAGAGACGAGATCCACCATTCCCGAGAGGCACGGCCACCTGTGATTCGGCCTGGCGGCGCCATGACGGCTCAGACAGGCGGGAAAGGGTTGCACGGGAGCTGCGAGCGACTGCTCATCAGCGAGACATTAAACCACGTACTTATATTATCCGTTCGGACCGCTACGCACGGGCCACGCGTCGCAGGCGCACCGAGCAAGTCAAGGAGGCAAGCCTCGAGTCAAGGCAGCCCACAGTCAAGGAAGCAAGTCAGGGAAGTCACCAGCAAGCCACGAGACCTCACAGATGGAGAAAGCCTCATCAAGTATATGAAGTCCCTAATATATGAAACCGTCATCATACCTGCTGTATCGAGTACCAAGCACAATCAATATCCTCCCTGCTTTGCAATCGATGCTGTGCGACACCATACATCTGCAGTATGCATACCGAACAGGTGTACAGTCCCATCAACTAATATCCTCCCTGCATGGTGAACAGCATGCCAATCAAGCATCACAATATCGTAGCATGGTCACACCTCATAGCTGTCCCGAAAACCACAAATCATCATCCCGAATCAATATCACACATTCCAAATTCACGTACCGAATGTGGACCACAATGTCCCAAACCTTCAAGCAAATTCAAAGTACCGAATACCACAAGATTAATAAAAACCTCAAGCAAATTCAAAGTACCGAATACCAGAAATTCAAGCACATTCATTCAAATTCAAATACCACAATCTAAACCATACTGGCTCAAACTTCAACAATCTTCCAAGACACTCAGCTGCCGTAACTAGGGCATAAGGCCTCGGTAATCAGACGGTCATCAGCTCGGTGTCAACAGGTCGATACAGGTTTGTCCAGTAGTACTAACTTCAGAGACCAAAATCTAAACCATACTGGCTCAAGCTTCAACAATCTTCCAAGACACTCAGCTGCCGTAACTAGGGCAAAAGGCCTCGGTAATCAGACGGTTATCAGCTCGGTGTCAACAGGTCGATACAGGTTTGTCCAGTAGTACCAACTTCAGAAACACTGCACGTTGCAAGAATCTCGAAACTCTGAAAAATTCTCGATGCAATTCTCAATACCGTACAATGTATTCTCGGAACTACCAGACCAGCCGTTATCATCATTGAATATCTCCCTGACAATCAACAATACAGCTCCCGATCACGGTTCGACCAAGAACAGTATATACGCACAGCAGTATCCACTATTTTAATCAGTAAACAGGCAGAATTTTCAATGCCCGAAAACCATCAATAAAAAAACACAACCCAACCTTAACCCCACCAGCCCAATCAGAAACTCATTCAATATCCTCCATTCTCGAATCCTCGTTTAATCAGTCAACCAGTCAATCAATGTATTTTCCGAACTATCAGAAAAGCCGCCCAGACCAGACAGCCAGAGACAGTATCACCATTGAGATCGACTCTAAAACTATAAGTAAATCTCAGATCCTCATTTCAGTCGGTCAACCAGTCAATCAATGTATTTTCCGAACTACCAGAAAAGCCGCCCAGGCCAGACAGCCAGAGACGGTATCACCATTGAGATTGACTCTAAAACTAAAACAATAAATCTCAAATCCTCATTCATACGCAAACGTAATTTATCCGACCGCGTGGTATGGTTTCAAGCTTACAGCAGTAGTTATTACGCCAACTTATCATCGGGGAAACGTGATCTCCCCTTGCCACGAGCTGCTGGTATAATCAAGAACCTTCGAGCGATTTCCACACAAGGAAAGCTCTGAAGTGTACTATTTTATCACCAAGCAACAATGCCTCAAGATCAGCGTTTTAACCAATCAATAGCAGTGCGCGGAAAGACAAAACGCATTCATATATATATTCATCAAGATTCGAATGGCGCGATCAGACAACAAGTGCAAGTGCATATTTCACATCGCCAACAAAGAGCACATAGTAACTGCTATATGATTACGTGTTTAAAGCACCTACTCCACTTATACTCCTCCTGCTTTTAAGTACGTACATAGCATTTCTGCTACATGATTGATGATCAGAACCATCTCGTACCTATAACTGGTTCGTTACGGAGGGAGGGAGGGAGGGAGGGAGGGAGGGCGGAAGAGCACACATACAGCAGTCAATCTGTAACGTCCAAAACTATTTTCACTCAGTATCAGTACTACAGTACTCCATTCCATCGCATATCATATCACAACGCCCCAGGATATTCCAACATCGTACCAACCATGACAACCTTATCTGAGCAGTAGTACGTTCGCAGTTGCTTTGTACCTGGTACCTGCATACCGGGTATAACGCAGTGTCTTATATGTATGCATGG
>MEHQ01002249.1:0-22565 GCA_008828725.1 Saccharina japonica
CCCCCCCCTCCTCCCTATCGCCCCCCCCAGCGAAAATATAATAGGGGGGTCTCTAAAATCAAGTGCAAAAAAGGAACAAAAAACAAAAAAACAAAATCGATTTCTCTCATTTCGTCCTATGATCACAGCGATCCGGTTTGTTTTTCATTCTGACCTTCCCACAAGTGTGGTGTCGTTTTCTCTTTTTTTTACGCCCTTGTTCTAACATATGTTAGGTACATGACGTACGTGATCGATAAAACACTAACCCTGTGTTGAGGTGTTAGCTGATATGCACATGGTGTAGAGTACAAATGTCAGCAGCTCATGTACACCCCTACTCTGACATTACCACTATGTTCCTGCTGTGTCTGCTCTGACGTACGATTGTATTCATTAGGTTGAACAACGTTATATATTGATAGCCTACTAGCGGGGTATCCTAAATAATTGAGTCGTTTTGTGTTGGGATCCTCCACAGTATCCCCTGTTTTGATTATGAAATAATATGGAGGCGTTGTGTACCCGAGATGATGTCTTCCACATATCCTCTCGCGGGTTTGTTGTAGGTGTCCCCGGTTTTGATAAAACGTACGCAATATTGCGACAGTACGTTACCTCGCGACCCCGCTTGAAGTTTAACGCCGGCAGCACATGTTATATACACAAGGGAGCAAAAGTGTACCATATTCGTTGCAACACTAAGTTACCGCAATGACAGGTCCAACCCTGATTTTGTCAGTACATATTTTTTACCTAAAGAGACCGAAACGGTCACAAAGCAAAAATATATTAAAGTAACGACAGGTCCAACCTCTACGTAATCACGTGAAGTCAATCCCAGTTCACATTATGGGTACCGTGCTAGTAGCATACCTACCCAACATTACACATGGTCTGCCGATGGTAATGTCCAGCATTGTTCTACAGGATAAAGTTGTACGTCGACAACTTAATCGGTTTTGTCCGTTCCTTCCGTTCCGACAGAGTGCTATTGAGGAAGCTCTGTCGAAGTCCTTGGCGGAAGCTCGCACCGCGAGGAGGCAACGAAAGCTGAACAAAATCGAAATCCCTGAGGAGCATGTGGTCATCACGGACGAACTGCTGGGAAAGGGCGGATTTTGCGAGGTGTTCCTGGCAGACTACAACGGCCGTAACGCCGCTGTTAAGGTAATTACTTGTGTTTTTGACCTAACTCTTGGTTGAGTGGGCTCATGTGGCAATGTCAGCAGAGGCGTGGCACGGAAGAGAACCCTCCCGATTTCTCTGGATGTCCTCGCCTTGGGAAATCAATACCTCAACTAAACTATTTCGCACGAGAAGCGCTAACCGGTTGCGTGATACACGTCCCAGAACCAAGATATATCGCGAAACAAACCGCCAAACGCTTACGCTGTTCCAACGGCATTGGGTGATGCGGCCTTGCTTCCAATATTGTATTGCTACGTGCCTGGTATAAGGTTTTGTGTTTGCTTGGGAAAACAAGTGTCGTTTCCACTGCATATCAAACACTACCGGTTTAAGATGGCCAATTAATCGTGGCTTACCGTAAACGGACTACCTAACAAACATTAGATCAGACAAAATAGTCGTCTGCCTTTGGTCAAAGCCGACCGTTACCCAGCCCCATCGTGGTTGCACTCTCAATAAATCTAAATTACCGTACTTGTGATTGTGGAATACGGCACTTCGTTAGATACATGAATCGATGGAATTAGGAGTGGTTGGCATTGTCTCAGAAGTTCAAAGTTAAACAAAATCGGCTGCTAAATAAACTTGACGTTTTTCAAGTTGATACGTGGACGACGGAGTGCTATTATAGCGTTTGTGTTTGATTGGGATTGCCTGTACGAAGATTGTATCTAACGTGTCTGACCGTAAAACAAACACGATGGGGGTGAGCGTATTTCTTGTTCAAAGATATACCGCATTTATATTTCCAATTTCGATTCAAGAGGTATGCGGTGTTTCGTAGGGCACGTGTTACAGTGAGTGCTAGAATAAAGGTATACGCTATAAAACGTATTTGGTACCTGTTGCGGAAGGCTTTTACTTGGAACCCTTAAGGACCCCGGGCAGTAAAACAAATCGTCCAAATTGTGGTATACGTTCTCGTAGCATGCATCGGGGTACTTTCTCCTTCATAAAATTACTGAAATCTGAAGCTTTATAAACCAGTATCCCAAACTCGACTTCGAACAAACGTTTTGGCGCATTCGAAACAATAAGCATACATGTTAGGAATACAATGAACACCGTAATTATGTTATATGGTAGTCGTTGGTAGGTAGGTAGGTGTTGTGTTTTGGTTGGGTGGGTGGTGGGTTGCGGATGCCTGGACACGTTGTGCCTGAAAACGAAACACCAATACAGCAGAACCGAAGGCGCAAATATTCTAGCATAACGAACGGGCCGTCGACAATGAAACGGATGGACCGTTGGCGGAATGTATTCTGCCCGGTCATTTAAACGCGACTTCCCTTCGCTTGCCGTAAATACACGCAGAAGTGCAACGGATATTGTCCTGTGAGTGTTAGTACACCCGCCGCGGTGAATGCCTTCAGCATGTACGTTGCTACGCTCGATCCGCGAATAATGTTTGATGAGCCACAAGGTACTGGTAAAATATATCGACATTTCCATGTTGCCGTAGTAGAAAGAGGCTCTGAATGGGTTAATGTTTTCTAGCTGGTATCAGGTAAATACATGGTACACGCTTTACACGTTAATTTAGGGGTTTCTGAAATAATAAACTTTAAACTCAAGACGTGTATACATGTGTAGTAGAGGTTATAGTCACTACGAGCGTGCTTGGCCGTGTCTGTTGTTTTGAGAACCATAAAAGTATTACCGTCGGCCAGATTCCGACAGTTCCCATTGAGGTGAGTTCCGTCACTACGTATATGTCAATGCTGACCCGCAGGCGAGGTCACAACGAGACGTGGTTTCCGGCGCCAGTTGGCGGGTCAATGTTGATAGTCGTTTGTTTATCGATTGCCGAAAGAACACGAAGATATGGAAAATATGTGCCTGTACGTAAACAAAAGAGGGAAAACGACACCACACACGTAGGAAGGTCAGAATAAAAAACAAACCGGATCGCTGTGATCACAGGACGAAATGAGCGAAAACCATTTTTTTTCCGTCTTTTGTTCCGTTTTGTCTAACTTGGTTTTAGAGACCCCCCCTATTTGTTTTCGCTGGTGGGGGGGGGGGGGTAATTAAAAACAAAATGACTTATTGTTTTCTGGGATCACAACGGTCCGGCTTCTTCCCTCCAATATAGGGGGGGGGGGTGTGGGGTATCTGGGATTCAGATCCGCGCATACACTCGGCCTGTACCAACACTAGATGCTGTACCTGGTTGTTCCTGCAATTTCTCTGCCGAACCGAATGATCGATATTCGTTGTTCCTATATATATATATTCCTCGGACTTAGTGTTTTCTTGCCTTCTGGTCTTGATCCCTGAAAAACACACAGGTAATGCACATCGACCACGAGTTAGGAAGACGCATCGGGAATGACGTACTGGATGGGTCAACGGTGAGGCACCGAGTAGGGGAGCGTGCGAAAGAGCAACGCAAGGCGTTTCTGCGGGAGCTCGAAGTAATGATCCGCCTCCGGAGCCCCCACACAGTCAACGTGTACGGGGCTATCACGTGTATGCCCGACCGCCTTGTTCTCGTCATGGAGCTGCTCTCGGGAGGAGACCTCCGAACGATGTTGGGCAAATGTGACATCCCCCTTTCCGAACAGAAGACACGCATGATCATCGAAGACATCTGCGCGGGGATGGCTTTTTTACACAGCAAAGAAGCCGTCCACGGCGATTTGAAGTCGGCAAACGTGCTCCTCGACGCAACAGACAGGGCAAAGGTGGGGGTATGGTGCTTGCTTCCGAGTGACATTTGACGAATCTCCGTGGGTTACGGGTCACATTTGACAAATCGCCTACTAGGTATTCGGCACGAGGGCGATATACATGTGATTACTGCGTGGTACTAAGGTTTTCCTGGCGTGCGTTCCGGCAAGGCCGTGCAAGTATATTGCCACTCAATGGCTTTAAACAAGTATGGCATCACTGGTAAACACACCATGATTGTTTCGCGACGTTCGTCGTCCTCCTTGAACAGTATATGATGCTGTTAGGTTCGACTACTGTAGTGTCTATACAAAAGCATTGTACTGTGACTTGTGGAAATATCTGTCGTGCCGTGTGGCATCATCCTGACGTTCCAATTTTTGGTATGCTGGCGTTGTCGCAGATCGGGGACTTCGGCACCTCTAGATGGATGCAACACACCATGTCCACGGGTCTGGCGACATTCACAACCAAGTCCAGCCTGAACACACAAATGAGCCTCGCCTGGAGCGCTCCGGAGGTACGTAATGTGTCTACGTTGCGAACGTGCTTATCGTATTGCAAGCGGGACAGCGATTTCTTGCGTTTATCTTCAAGGCCTCATCGGGTCTCCCTTGTGGCTGACGGAACCTGGGTACTACGACCACCGACCAATACCTACCTACAGAGGCGTACGGGTAGCTCCAAAATCTTATGAGGCTTGTTACTCGAGGAGCCAGCTACCTCACCGACATCAAGTCGAACAATCCCATGACGTTTGTGTTCCTAGCGTCAGGGATGCATATAATGACATGGTACAGTATCAGGTAAACAATATATTGGGGGTACGGTTGCCATTGTACGACGGAACAAAAAGTAGCAAAGCCAAACACCATTGGTCTGCAGCTTGCTGCGCGGTAAACACTTCATTGATTTGATGTGTACCTCCGTGCGACCCCCAAAACGTCTGATTTCACAGTCCGCCGGGTTTTCTCCGCGCCGAGTAACCCACGAAGGCGAAAAACGTTAGGGCTTGCAACATGTACCAGATCAAAGCCGGCCTTGCAGGTGCTCTAATCCATCTACCGTTTAGCCTCCTTCGTCGAAGCGCTTGCCACCTCGGTCCCCGTTTAGGCCGCACGTGTACTGCTTACAGTACACAATGGATTGTTTTATTCTATACACCCGCAAACTTTCAGAGGGGCACTAGGTCTGAAACTATGACCACATAATCGGCCGGTTGGACCAGCCTTACCTGATGAATTTAGGGACGTGCCTCAACTGTAACGAAATGGGCTGCACGACTCGGGCACGGGGCTATACTTGTCAAGCTTAGCCCTCCTCCAAAATGTATCTTAGCTTCGGTATCAATAGAACCAAAAACCACGCAAAATCGCGAAATATATGTATCCACGTCCCTGATGATAGAAAGTACCATGACTAGAGTAAGTCACGGATGTACCAATGACTTTCACCGAAACGTTGCTGCTCTCATAGCGGATCGATACAACTAGCAGCGTGATGTAACCGAAACACGTGCGGAAACTAGAAATCCGTTCCCACCATAGGGGGTAAGGTGCATTGTCGTCTTTAAGCATCAGGCCCATAAGAGGACCCAAATATACACTAACTCTGGATTATTGCTGTGTTAGGCATGTTCATGGACAAAAACAAAATAGACACTTGTGCGCTACTGCCTCTACGCTGTTTTGAAACAGCATGAAAGTTTTAGAGGTAAAGAGAAATTCGACCTACCGCGCCTACTCGTGCCTGCCATGTATTTTACAGCAGATTCGTTAGTGTTTATCGGTGATCTTGTATAATCATTAATAACCTCTCCAGTCGACCTCTCGGAACATGCACACCGACGTGACACTAAACCATTGTGCCCTTTATGCACTTCCCGCTATTCCCTCCTATTTGTCGCAAAACGTCCGTGTTATTGATCGAAAGGTGCTTGATGAGCCAGGAAGCACGTACGCCGGCGACGTTTACAGCTTCGGAATCGTGGTCTGGGAGGTGCTTTCACGGAAACTTCCGTGGGCGACCGAGTCACACCCTAGGAATATCTACATACGCGTGGCGCTGAAGGGGCAACGGCCTGTTATTCCAGACTACGCCCCTACGGACATTGCGAACATCGCAAAGGTGTGCTGGGCCAAGGTACCCGGAGACCGCCCAACATTTAGTGACATTCTGAAACAGATGAAACCAAGCGGCTGGCACAAGTAGAGTCAACTTCATGTGTCACTTTGGTTCTCAGAAGACATCTGAGTAGCGTTTTATATAACCTGACGAGCTACGGGAATGTTTTAGAAGAACCACAACAAGTTATACCGCAGTACACTAATGATTGCGTATCTGTGGCCTTTGTGTTCTTGGAGCTTTGCCATAAACCGTACCATATAATTTGGCGTGTTGCCGGGGACAACGTAGTCTTGACACCGTAGCTGAGGATCATAATCTGGTCGGAACTTCTTCGTACCATGTGGAATTGAATATACTTAGTCCGAAAACAATTGTTGGATTGGAGATCTCACGCCTGTGCGGAAAACGTTTTCTAGCCACGTTAGCAGGCCCGCTTGTTTTAGGCCTTGGGTACACCACTCGCCATCCTTGAATATTCTATATCGTACACAGTTAAGTATCCGTGCGATTTTCCGATGTTTTGAGTTTAGTTTCAGTATTCATCAGTCGACGACTCTCGGCTCGGTGAGCATTCCCGTTTGACGATAGTATTTTGGGTCCTGATTTTGGGTCCCGAATATTTCTGTAGTCTAGCGGCAAACGTTCGGTATTCCGTAACTCGTTCGTTGTGTCACGTATGGATGTTGCGGTCG
Organism: Saccharina japonica; assembly: GCA_008828725.1. Classification (NCBI taxonomy): domain Eukaryota; class Phaeophyceae; order Laminariales; family Laminariaceae; genus Saccharina; species Saccharina japonica. The sequence goes on from MEHQ01002249.1 coordinate 6,663, forward strand.
ACTGGCGGTTCATCTATCCACCTGGCGAGGCTACACCCCAACATGTAACACTTTGCAGTGCAGAAACCTGTTAACCCAGGGGTAGTTTCTGCACGATGGTAGACGTGTTGCATGCTTTATTTATTTCTGCATAGTGTCTGGGGTAGGCTCGGCAATTAATATATCTTACTAGAGATTTCGTAAAGAAATGCATGTCTTCAGTGAGATACGTGACCCGCGTAGACACCACTCACGCCGCCTACCTAAATATATACTGGGTGAGTGTATCTTCCTGATTATTGTTTGTCTGGATCCATCATCCGAACCAAGTGTAGGGCGATGGCGGCCATGCGCTCCTGCCGAGTTCCGGAGGGTACGTGTGATGGTCTTTGTGCCTCACGTTCCCGCTGAAACAGTTCGCAAGTATTCCATGGCGCAGAGAGCTAACGTATCAAACATGTTGACAGCGTCTCAGGCGACAAACATGTTTAAACGTATACATTGGAGATGTTACACGCCAATTACCCGGGTACCCGCGAGTATCACCCGGCTTTCTATATAGAAAATCCGCCACAGGGATGGGTATTTAGGCCCTGGGTACCCGGGTATCCGTTGATTTAGGTTGTGAAGTCCGGGGCTGATACCTTATCATTCCCAACTGCGTCTCCCCTGGGTCGATTTCGCACATATTCTCCACGAAACCCTTTTCGAAATATAATCACTGTCTCACAATAAGGTGTTAGCGGAAGATACTACAGTATAATGGTTGAGTTTGCTTGCAAAGGTTATTCAGATGATCAGAGCCGAATCGGGCTCGAAACAGTGTGCGATGACGGCGAGGGACATGGAGATGAGAATACTACAGATGAGGATGCAGATGGAACCGGAGGATATCCAGTAGGAGGAGAAGTCGATCCAGCAGCAGGAGGTTATATGGCAGCAGCAGGAGAAATGGTTTCAGCCTCAGGAGTGTCTACACCAGCAACAGGAGCAGCAGCAGCAACAGGGGTACCAGCACCAACACCAGCACCAGCACCAGCAGCAGCAGCAGCAGTACCAGCAGCAGCACTACCAACAGCAACAGTACCAGCAGCCACAGCAACAGTAGCAGCAGTACCAGCAGTACCAGTGCCACCAGCAGCAGTACCAGCAGTCACAGCAGAAACAGCAGCAGAAGCTTGAGGCTGAGGTGGTTATACTCGCGCATAAGCAAGAGACACTGCTTCAACCAGGGAAAACGAGAGAGATGTAGGAGGTCGGTGAAAGGGTCGAGAACTACACGCGGGCAAAGCAAGGACCGTTGCCCGGTGAGACAGAGCAGAGTGCTCCTCCGAGCCCCCCAACCATCGCTGATGCGAGAGGGAAGCCAGGCGTCTCTTGAATGACTGGTAACACAAGCTTGAGGCACCCCTCTTTCATTGTGATAGCTTCGACGACTCACCCCACAGTAAGGGCGTGGCAGAATGTTTTGAGCTCCTCACGTGAAGAACTCAATATATCACCCGAACCATGACCTTGGAGACATTCGTTCACGCAAACCGATCAAACATTTCAATGCGGCAGTCCAACGAAAAACGTCCAGTAAACAAATACCAGTATCCGGTGGCTACTAACGTGAGGAGCTGAGCGGGTCAGAAAATATTGAGCCTAAAAGTGGTACCCCTACCATGGGTTTACTCCGACATCTGTCCGGAAGAAATATGGGCATGGCGTACCTACCCCGATACTACAGTAGCCTTGCGTGGACCACACCTACTCGAGGCTTCCCACCCTCGTTGTGAGGTAGTACAAAATGAAATATGAGTGTCTACGAATACGGCGACACGCACCTTCGTTTCTCGGGGTCTCTGCACTTGAAGAGCTCTATACCTCACCCAGGCCGGTAACTTTGATATAACATCAAACATTACACAGATGGCTTAGATGTTCAACAAACAACGTGTGACACCCCATGGTATTCCAACGACACGCTAAATTGTGAATCAACGACGGTCGGGGATATCTGAGGCGACAAACTGGCACCCCTATCGAGGCGCGCGTCGATGGGTTTGACTCTTTGCCGCTGGATTGGGCGTTGAACTCCAGTAGTAACCATCTGAGAACGGTACTGTTTTTTTGTGGGTTCTGCCGATGGCTGTACTGAAAGAACCAAGGCGACAATTCACACGCCGGTTGTGTCCAACAATGCAAATGAAAATTCGCGTTCGCGTCGATCTTTATATTTTTCAGTTTTGCTTTAGATATAGCCTTGAAAGGCTATTTTCGGTAAGGATTGCAAATGGCCAATTTTCAATATATTTAATTTCGGCTGGCTCAGGAAACCATTCTAGACCCGATATTGAAAATGTGTTCCCGGAGGATTGTGGTGATTAGCTATACGATCATCATACAAGTTGTATTGTAGTAAAATATCCATTTTTGACGGCGCTGAAAAAGTTTCCGTTTTGGGGTTAATTCCTTACTGTCAGTAAGGAAAAAAACCGAAAACGGAAAAATTTTCAGCGCCATCAAAAATGAATATTTTACTACAATACAACTTGTATGATGATCGTATAGCTTGTCACCACAATCTTCCGGGAACACATTTTCAATATCGGGTCTAGAATGTGGTTTCCTGAGCCAGCCGAAAATAAATATATTGAAAATTGACCATTTGAAATCCTTACCAAAAATAGCCTTTCAAGGCTATAACTAAAGCAAAACTGAAAAATATAAAGATCGACGCGAACGCGAATTTTCATTTTCACTCAGGGCATTGTTGGACACAACTGGCGTGTGAATTGTCGCCTTGGTTCTTTCAGTACAGCCATCGGCAGAACCCACAAAAAAAAAAGTACCGTTCTCAGATGGTTACTACTGTAGAACGGAAGCAGAAGTAGACGGATGAGCCATGTCAAGGCTACGACGTGGTTCTGTTCTGCCCAAAGTTTTCGGACTGACGCAGATCGCCGTAGCCGAATACCTGCACTGCCCTGACTTGCAGTGAAACTGATGTTAGATGTATTGAATAAATGCCCACAATATAGTTCAAGCTGGAAGACCCAATATTTGTCAGACACGAGTGTCGCTTGCACTATATACTCGAGTGCCTTATATTTCGAACCATTCTGACAGCCATCAACATTAGAAGGGGGCTACATAACTTGTTGAGGTTTTAGGGCTGGCCCTAGCGCCCAACATGTGTCTCGACCGACCACGGGCCTTAAGACAGACAGAAGAGTCATCCCACGGTAGGGGCGCAGCAGAATTTTCTGAGCTCCTCACATGAGGAGCTCAATATTTCACCCGAACCATGACTTCCGAAACATTCGTTCGCGCAACCCGACCAAACCTTCCAATGCGGTAGTCCAAAAACAGATATACCAGTGAAATAATAATAGTATCCGGTGGTTACTCACGTGAGGAGCACAACCGGTCAGAAAATATGGAGCCTAAAAGTGGTACCCCTACCGTGGGATTGCTCAGAAGCGGTCAAGGGTTGCCGTGGGAAATACGTGTTTTTGTTACCTTGTTGACTTAACGAAACGGTTTAAAGGAATTCAAGGAATGCATGTCTGTGAAAGACTTTGCGCAGATGACACATTATACGATAGAGGTGCACCATGTTTTTTCTGACCTCCTGACTTAAGGAGGGTCATATCTCACCGACAAAATAATGTTTTGAGGAAAATAGAAGTGCTGCCGGATGAGAAATGTCATGACCAAAGTATTCTCTGAAACATCATTCGTCACAGAAATTAAACTCCGAATAATTTGGTTTAAGGAGCGCGATCGTTCCGAAAACGATTCAGCCAAACAGTGCTACCTCTACCGTAGCACGCGTCAGATATTTCGAAATCTGGGAGCGTAGGGCGCATAGCAGGCAATTTTCAACGTCCACGCCTGATCGTATGCTGAAACCACGTAGTGCCCAGGCGACTGCAACATACGCATGTTTTCCGCACAAACGCCTATATGGTCACGACGTTCTGAAGCGAAAGCCCCTGAATTTCAGCACTCGTGGTATTTGACCCCCTGTCGACGCATCGAGGCATGTTTTTTTTTCTGCTTTATCTTGTTTCTTGTCGGGAATTTGGGGTTTCTGAAGGCTTCAAAACCAAAAACCAAACACAGTACCAGACGACTAATACCAACACAACCCCGTCCGTCAAAGAGTTAGATAGGTTTATACAATAGACGCATGCTACGATAGAGGTGCACCATGTTGCTTCTGAGCTCCCCACTTACGGAGCGTCATACCTCACCTAAAAAAATATTTTGGAGGAAACTAAAAGTGCTGCCGGATGAGAAACCTCATGACCGAAGTATAGTCTGAAACATTATTCGTCACAAAAATGAAAGTCCGACGAATTTGGGTTAAGGAGCCCGATCGTTCAGAAAACGATTCAGCCAAACAGTGCTACCTCTACCGTAGCGCGCCTCAATACATGTGCGTACATACAAGAATCATCTCCCAAAAATAGCATGCCCTGCCGACTTTGAAATTATTTGGGTCGTTCAACTTGCACCAGCTTGTATGAGCCCTTCAGGAATGTTTACGGGGTTGAAAAGGAAACCTTCACGAATCTTAATGTATTTTTCTACGGTACGCGACGGGAGTCTTCATCTTGTGAACCTGCTTCCAAAAGTATTTCTGCGCCAGGCTCCAATGTGGCATGGCCCTAATACTAGTACCCCCCAAGCTCTCTCCAATTTTTGACGTGTATGGTTCAAAACGACCCAGGTAAAACATATATTGTACACACACAAAACTCAAACTATGGCAATAGTTTAAAAGTTGTTATCGTTTAAGTGACTAGCTACAGTACGTAGGTAGCAACTATACCCATCCTATAATGTATTGTCTCGTCTATACACGAGTTGTATATCGGTTCAATGGGGGGAGGGGGGGACTCATTTGTTGCTTGCCTTAGAAATCTGACAATTGGCTACGTACCCAGTTCGAGACGGAGCACTGTTGGAATCGTGGGGGGGGGGGGGGGGCTAGCTCACGCAGCTCATTTGTTGCTTGCCTTAGTCCTTTGACAATTGCCCAAGCACCCCGTTCGAGACGGAGCAGTGTTGGAATCGGGGGGGGGGGGGGGGGATACCATTCTCTTGCCCGATGATTGATATCGTTAGTGATCGGTGTACACATAGCACATCAATCCCAACACTATCAAGGGACTGGACCTATAAGGAAAACACTGCAGCTGCCGCGCATACACCGTGGGTCTTGAAAAGAACAACTGGCCAGGGCTGATCGATAAACGGCAAAGGAAACCAATCTAAAAAAGAGAAAGCACGCACACATTAGGGTCCACCTTGTGCCATATCAGATTCGTTTATCAGTGTCGAGTACCCTGATACTTAGCTATCGACTATCTGGGTCGAGTACTAGCGGATCCCACTGTGAGAATCGGACCCGCTCAAGTAACAGGAATGGTCCGTTCGATAATAAGTTTAGTGTCTAACTGCTATACTGTGAGCATATATATGGTTGATACTTAGAACAACTCAAATCGAAATGCCTTCGTCAGAAACTTGAGACACGCTTCATCGATCATGGCGGCCTCCTCGACGTATGCGCGAATTTTAACCACCGGCCATATCTACTCAAGCGCTTTTCGAGGTTTTGTCAGACCTCCCAATTCCAAATTGGGCGTCATATATAAGAAATGCATTTATGTATGGTGTCTAAACCTCGAATGGAAGCAGAGATATGACCTTAATCCATCTCATCATGGAGAGGGGGGGGTGGGGGGGGGGGCTTTTGTGCCCAGCCATCTCCGACTGGAACAGTTCCTCACCTGAACAGCTTAACTACCTTACCCTTATACTCGCAAAACAATCTGTGGATCATAACCATTAGACCGAAAGCGCAACGAGTCCAGGGGATTGCTCATCGAATAACACGTACAAGTTTTCCAAACTCTTTGTTACCCTATGGTACAGGATTTCTTCGCGTTGAACCCTGTTACGTAGTAGACAAGGTATCTACCGTGGGCTGACTATGTTGCTCCCTACTGCTTCTTCAACTCCAAACAGTACGGTGATGAGTAGTGAACGAATTCACTTTAAGGGCCTTACATAAACAACCTACGAATGTCAATAAACTTGGAATATTCTGCCATTGAAGTGACCACGAGGTGCCATGTTTTGCCGCTGGTCCGCTCTTTTCGTCTGGCGTATACCCACTTGGGAACCCCGGCGATATATTTAGCGTGTCCCTTAATTGCGGCCAAGAAAGAAGAGCTGGGAACCTACTACTCGTTCCAGCCATTTTCATTCATATCTTCCTTGAGGGAATCAAACGTTGGGCGGTCTTCGGGCTTGCTGACCCAGCACGCCCTTGCCACGTCTGCGATCTCGACAGGGGCGTCATCTGGAATAGTAGGACGCAAATCGTTCAACGCCACTCGTATATATATATCCCTGGGGTGATTAACGGCTTTCCACGGAAGTTCGCGGGACAACACCTCCCACACAACGATCCCGAAGCTGTAGACGTCGCTGGCTTTGGTGCTTCCGGCCGCATGGAGCACCTTCGACCGAGAAGCAGACAGTTGGAGAGGCAGGACCGTGTGGGGGGGGTATGTTTCGTACGGGCGATCGTCGGTTAGCCCGGCGTGCTATAGTGTTGGAGGGGCTGGCGGCAAGAACCCGTTGGACACAGCCCTCAAACAGGAAACCGATACATATCATCCAAATATATATACATGATTTCGGAAGGACCATCATGTCCTGCGATTCCCGGGAAGGCAGCGGAGTCTCAGCCAGATCACCCGCACGTCTAAGGCCCGCATTGGTCTGGAAGGTATATCGGGCGCTCACTCGGACCATTCAGGATACGTTACACCTCGATGGCTCCCCGGAAACGAAACCAGGCCAGCATGTGTACTACAACACGTCGAGTTTTACTTCGACGTCCACATCCAAAGTAGAGTTACAAGATCTCGATGTAGGGTATATATGCTTCTATGCTCCTTACGACTCCACCTCGTCCTGTTTTCGAGATGACGCTTATAGGTACAAGGGTTGGCCATATTGTATTATTTTTTAACTATCGCATAGCAGTATACGTTCAACGCCCGTCAAGGCGTGGTCGGTGATGGATATGTTTGGAAAATTCACGTCGACGAAGTTGGTGAATAGTCGTAACAGTCGGCCTAAAACCAACTCCTCACGGGTGCCTATTGGTTTGCGAGCTGTTATAATGTGACTTCGCGTTCGCTCGAGCTGGTTCGCGAAGTGGAAGGTGTGCTTACCTCGGGAGCTCTCCAGGCGAGGCTCATTTGGGTGTTCTTGCCGGACTTGGTGGTGAACGTGGCCAGGCCCGTGGACATTGTGTGTTGCATCCATCTAGAGGTACCGAAGTCCCCGATCTGCATTAACACAAATACATAAAAATAGGCAATGTACGAATAGCTTCACATGGTCATGCGAACCATGCGATGCAAAATATGTTATGTTTCGCTGATCATTAAAAAAACGTGGGGTCGTAACATGCCGGAAACACGGGTTACATAGGATCACGATTGAATAATGCTTCATTTCATAATTATTTACGTTTTATTTATTTCGTTCTTATTATTTTTCTTGTTTGGTTCGTGTCGTTGTGTTCCCGTACCCGGCACATTGTCATTTCACTTGCTTTACCCACTATTTGGTTCTAATTTGGTTTTTTGTTCGCACTGTCTCACAGTATGTGATCACGTAATTTGTATATCGCTAAGATTGGGAATCAATATAGACACTGTGGGTACTGGTGTGGTTGAGTAGAAATAACGGGTTTAATTTGAAGACAACACACACGAGGTACAAGACTCACTCAACTCACGATATTAACGTTTGATCCCGTCAACAAAGTCACTATTTCGTATTACAAAACTCGCATGCCCCTGGTCGAGGTGGAAACCAAGTAGCGCCTGTACGTCTTGCCTACCGACCAGTTTCACGACCTCGTGTGGACAACGTAGTAGTCCATTGGTTTACCACCATTGTGGCCTTTCTCCACACGCCATGGACACCGGCAAAACCGTGTTTTGTCTGCAACAGAACCATATGTTCTCACCTTGGCCCTGCCTGTCCCGTCCAGCAGCACATTAGCGGACTTGATGTCGCCGTGAACGGCCTCCTTACTGTGCAAGAAGACCATCCCTGCGCAGATGTCTCCGAGAATCTGCCGTGACTGCTGTTGGGCGAGTGGGTGCTCACAGGTGCTCAACAGCTTTCGGAGGTCGCCGCCCGCGAGAAGCTCCATGACGAGGATCAGGCGGTCTGGCAGGCATGTGACTGCTCCGTAGACGTTGACCGTGTATGGGCTGCGTAGGCGGGTCATGGTGTCGAGCTCGCGCAGAAACGTCTTGCGCTGGTCTTCCTCCTTCCGACTCTTGAGCTGTCCCGTGGTTGTCCCATCCAGTACATCATTATCACCCCCTCTCGGTATAACTTGGGTGATATATAACACCTTTATCGAAATCAAAAAGGAAACGAATGGGATGAAACACAGGAGTCGTTGTGAATGCAACGTCAAGCGTTACCTTTTCCTCTTGCTGTTGCATTATTATTCCCCTTTTCTGGTTTTCCTGTTTCATTTCTTAACTTTATTGTCTTCGACATTCGTTTGGTATACTCACGTGTTTCCGTTCCTTGCTGTATAACGTGTTCGCGTTTATTGCTTTCGCTTACATGACCAACTTAGTGGTAAATATATTTTCTGTTACTCTTGAGACAGCATTCAAAATGTGTATCATTATTTTTAGTACGGATGCTGATCTGACATATTGTTTTTTGTTGGGGGCATACGATGTTAGCATATGGACGTTGAAACCCATACGTGTCTATTGTGATGTGCAGTCACTAAACACTCATACGAGGAGATGAGTATTTTCGGGTAAATACAATATGCGGATATATTACGAGTTTGTCTTACTCGTAGTGCGCCGTATTGTATGTCCAAAGCAATTTCACCAGGAACGATGCCGAGAACCTTGCTAGAACGTTACTATATACTTGTAGAGAACATTTCAGGGGACGGTACACACTACGGTAGGATGTTACTGTCCATACCATGTGCACTGTACCGAGCTGATCAGGTGCAGGCATCCCCCACCTCGATCACTCTACTCTACTACTCTAGTATGCTCCTTTTTTCTCTCTTCTCCTCTTCTCGTCTCCCTTTCCATTGATTTCCCTGAAATCAATCTTCTTTCCAATATGGATAAATAAGAGTCTTTTCAAACAATGATTTTCTCCTTATTTAAAAGAGATCATCACAGACACTTCGGTGCCACCTATGCCAAATCTCTCCACAGAGACAGAGCATCAACACACGCGCCATTATTTCATATGTACGACTTGTTGCAGTTATTACTGTATGTGCTAATTGTTTTCGGTTTATGCTTGTTTGTTTTTCTCACAAAGGTAGTACTCTACTACAAAAGAGTTACAGAAAACTTCCCTGTGACAACAGACTTGCACTGTGACGACATGATTATTTCACAACAATACCAACAACAACAACAACAACAATCGATCAAGTGTTCGGGTTAAAAGTGTGAAACAAGTTTCGGCACTATAGTTACTTTTGATACCGTTTCATATTTCGGCCTGTGGGTGCGCTTTGGAGAGGAATCAACAGCATTTATTCAGGATTGCCTGTCCAACTTTACTCAGTAACAGCGGGGTACGTAGTGCAAAATTCCACCTCGGTGTTGTTGCTACAATAAAAGACACGGAAAAGACGGGTACGCTTGTCGCACTTGGCATTGATCCGACAATCCACCACAAATAGTATTCAGCAACACCCGTCCGTAGTGATTATAGAGATATGAACCCTAAACTTGGCTATGAAATACGCGCCCACGATGAAAAAACATAACCTACGGCGGCCATTAGGGCGTTACACCCTGGTACGAGTAGAAACAATACGAACTGCTGTACATCGTGTTCAGACCCGCGCGTACGGCGAAAAAATGCTTTGTATACCTACACAGACCCATGGATGAAAGTCAACAAACACATGCTTTCTTGGGCAGTTGTACTACGTATGTATATATATTCTCTTGGACATATATCTTGGACGTGGGCATCTTCCTCAGGTTGGAGCACGCATTCAGGACAATTCCAAAACCACCTTGATGAAAGGTCGGCAACACAAAATGCATGTACGTTATACCACAGGATGCATAATTCATAACGCGTGACACGTTCTGCGCCGTGAGTAAACAGCATCAAAACGGAAAAACCAAACAAAGCGACGGTTTAATTTCCGACACGCGTCCGAAGTGCAACACTATAATCACAGTCCCAGCAGACACATCTCTTCGTCCTTCACTCGTCTCTTCTGATTGAAGCAAGTCACAGCCAACATTCGGGATGAGGCCCCCACATGTCTGAAAAACACTGCGTTTCATTTCAGGCCCGCGGGTATCTCACCAACGCAAAGGGTATGACGACGTTTTCGTCCTCACGGCCCATCTTGAAACATAAACCTCTGCTCCCTCCGTTTATGTTTGCTTTGACGCCTTCAACACATTCCAAACGGGTTTCCCAGACACATGTTGTACACGGATGCGTCGTGTGTGTCGTGAACGGACTTGTTCGCTTCCTCGAAGAGTTTAACTTTCGGATAGGCGGGTCAGGTTTTCCCGTAGTAAGCGCGTGTTTGAGCATCAACCCTCAAACCCGGCCTGTTAAAGCACTCGCTTATACCGATCGTCCCAATCACGGTGTTTGTGTTCGTAGCCAATAGCCACCAGTAGTCTATTTTACCTACAATGGGGAGTACCACTGCAGAAAAGCATGCAGTACTGTTGATAACACAGATACGTGGCAGGCAACGTCATCCTACCGATGCACCTACTACTTCGAAGTTGTACGTGGGCCCACTCTTCTGCGACAATAGCTACGAGTAACGGGCTAGATTAACGCTCCAGACGCGTGCTATGATAGAGAGGTAGCAGGTTTTGGCTGGAACGTTTCCCGCATGACGGGGCTCTTTACCTTGAAATCGCCGAAAACTGGTTATTGTGTTGGAAACAGTTTTCGTTGTTAAGCATAAGGCCACAGGACTGTTACCGGGTAGCATTTATGTGTTCGTCCAATACCACTGTTTTACTCACTATTAGTACAGAGCACCCCAAGTGAGGAGCCCCATAAATGAAACTGGTGCCCCTTTACCGTAGCACGTGTGTCCAATCATGCCGTGAAAGGCCCATCGCGTACGCACAGTTATCATGCGGGATAAATATATCGCGTTGATCATCGGAACGTTGGACTAGCTCATATTATGAGAAAAAACACCCAGGAACTTCTAAGTAGGTCACTGCTGTTCTCTGCACCCTGAAGGATACGCACGTCTGTGTACAGGCGCATATTTGATGTCTTCATGCTCACAAGCCTCTCTTCTTGATTTGGTTCCGTGTTCAGCAAAACCGAGCCCGTTTCGACGTGAAACCTCTTGTGAAAGTTTCAAAACGGCGGCGAGGTACCTCACGCGTCACCAGTGCAAGCCTGTGCTTCCACGAGGCAAGGGTAAACAATACAACCAGGGTATGGAACTCGAATAGTGCGGTGTACCCTGCGGGTTCGATGGAGAAACATATTTGAGGAACAATATCTGGCTGCAGGCTAATTAGGACTGCTGCATGTACGGGCGAGATTACCAGGATGATCGTGAGAACATGACGAAGTCAATAGCAGGCTTTGCACGACTTAGATATCACAGCTGCGGATATATTTACACAGTTCTAGAACCAGCGCGTGCCACACACGAGACGGCTTCAGCTAGCCCGAGGGTAAAAAGGACGCTTTTAGGGCCAGCCATGTTCAGGACATCAACTATTGTAATAATTGGACAATATGTAGAGGGTAAAAAACGCTTAAAACATCATGGCGACGAGTCATCCCACGGTAGGGGCGCAGCAGAATTTTCTGAGCTCCTCACATGAGGAGCTCAATATCTCACCCGAAACATGACTTCGGAAACATTCGTTCGCGCAATCCGACTAAACCTTCCAATGCGGCAGTCCAAAAACAAGCATACCAGTAAAATAATACTAGTATCCGGTGGTTACTCACGTGAGGAGCACAACCGGTCAGAAAATATTGAGCCTAAAAGTGGTACCCCTACCGTGGGATTGCTCCGACATCGCAAGACCGTTTTCACAAACTGCGAGAGTGATTGTCCCTCGCATGGTTCGCGACCTTTGTGCCTTTCGGGCAGATTTTCGAAAACTGTCAAGACGTTCGGAAGGGGACGAGTTAGTTGTGATGCTTAAAATACCTTATCATACGAAGTATGGCATTACAGGAAGTGCTCACCAAGAAAGTTACCGCCGAGAAGGCAATGGGATCCCGGATAATCACTGCTACTATGAATACATCTAGACTTCATGTAGAAAATTCTCCGACATAAACTACTGCTGAAGTATCACGGTCACTTAACGTTCTACGAATCATCTTGCTGCTCAGTAACCCAAGCAACTACTCATTCAACCCATGGCCGCCATGATCACACCGTTCAACTCATCAGTGACTTATAGGCATGTCGCTCACGGCTTACCGAGACACTCAGGAACCATCGTCGACAGTTATTTTTTTTTCATCCTCATCTTCGTGATCACCGTCGAGCAATCCCACGGTAGGGGTACCACTTTTTGGCTCAATATTTTCTGACCGGTTGAGCTCCTCACGTGAGTAACCCACCGGATACTATTATCATTTTACTGGAATGTTTGTTTTTGAACTACCGCATTGAAAGGTTCGGCCGGGTTGCGCGAACGAATGTTTCCGGATTTATGTTTCGGGTGAGATATTGAGCTCCACATGTGAGGAGCTCACAACAAATATGCTGAGCCCCTACCGTAGGATGAGTCCGTCGTCATCACCATCATTAACAACATCGCGGAGACCAATACAAATACCATATCGGTAAAATCGCACAACAAGGACTGATACAGCAGCGACTACTGAGGCGGTCGTTGCTAACCCAACGATACCTACGGCAGCGAGTTTCCGAGTTATCACATTCCGAGACCGTAACTACAGCGGCGAGAATAGCAGCATTCGAGGGAGCTACAAAATGATGAAATTATGTTCGAGTCTAACCAGCGGCTATAGCTACCTCAGTTATACCATCTGCTTATGGGGCATCCGCTTCGTTTTCCGCATGAGTGGTGGCTTGGGTCGGTATATTGGGTGGAGCATAGGCCGTATTGGGAGAATATGTACGAAAGCAAGGCGCGCTGTATGTCACGAGCGCACTATGTAGGTGGGGTGTAAATACAGCACATATTTTTCAGATTTCGAGGTTACTGCAACACACGGTAGACATTACGACACTTCATTTGGTCTTTCGAAGGCATTCGGTACAAAGCACGTGGGAGGTTTAGGGAGGTCAGTGACGTTGTTCAACTGGCATTTGTAATTCCGAAGAATCATTGTATCTCAGGCAATATCATGATTTCGATTGGACCTACGAACGCAACGGAAAAAACACGAAACCACTTTTGATTACGTTTCATTGCAAAAACATTGGCTGAGGAAACAATGCAATCGTCGAGAAAGCAGGTTGGACGGTGAAATGGCTCACAAATTCTAAATAAAGTTTGATGCACAAGGGTATTGGATTTGGAGAAAGCCCCAGGATAACCCGTTCAAACATCGACGACGTTTTGTGCATAAACAGAAGCTGCAGAGGCTGTATACATCCGGGCGGAGTGTTGATAACAAATGGGTAACTGTAGCTTTTTGTCTTAAATCGCTCCCTCGAATGTCTGCACTCTAGTGGGCTTATCGATTCAAACATAGGTATAATGGAATAACAGTATCTAAGAAAAATCTTCGCAGTCAATATTGTGTGATCAGTGTTCCTACTTCTTCGAAAATGATATGTAACAAAAATGCGGTAAAATTAGGTCCAACCAAAAATGCTGTGCACTGACATTATGCGTATGCGGTTCAATTTCCATTACATTCCGTAACAACCAGCAAATACTGGAAATACCTGGTTGATCAAAAGGAGTAATATATGAAATGAGCTAACAAGACCGAGCATAGAAGATCGATAAAGTGTAAGTCGCCAGGGACCACGACCCGTAGACTACGAATACTTATGCTGTACGTAGAATCGTCCATTCGCCTATGAGTTGTTCGATGTCGGTCGTCCACCCGCAAGCATCACCCACAAGCAGCACCTTTTAACCTTTCAATCAACGACATAAATTTGGTAAACGCCAGCCAGGGATTTTAACCTCTGCCGGTATCAGCTCAAGTATGTTGCTATCACGTGCGAAGGGTGTACCAAGTGGGTACTAGGGAACACTTTGTGATGTTCCTACAGTACAACGGAGTAGGTTGTTCGTGACATTCAGCCATAAATCAAAGTATTATGTAAGAAAGCTGATGTTGGATCGTGGAATACAGTAAAAGACAAAGCCACCACAGCACCTTCTTGGGTGGCAGAAAATACATTTCCGTCCACAGTTTGGGTTGAAAAGGAACATATAAACATTCGTTCACGCGACTTAATGGGAAACAAAATGTTTTTTGTACATGAAACGTATTTGTTTATACATTAACAACCATCCCTCGAAGTACGTAGTGAGGCTGCTATTTTGGTTGCGCGTACAACTTTTTTTGAGCCTGGGGTGTTCGGTGTTCGGTACTGATATGAAGAGCTCATCATGTGAAAATGACATCCACAAACCAGGAACCCTTTGTGAGCATTAAAGCCCACCCATTCGCAACTACCGTTCGAAAGCACGGGTACCTTAGCAGCGGCGTTGCGGCCGTTGTAGTCGGCCAGGAACACTTCGCCAAATCCGCCCTTCCCCAGCAGTTCTTCCGTGATGTCCACATGATCCTCGGGTATTTCGATCTTATTCAGCTTGCGTTGCCTCCTCGTCCTACGCGCTTCCGCCAAATATCTTGACTGAGCCTCTTCGATGGATCCCTACCAAAACAGAAGCAGCGGCAAAACACGAGCGGTCGGTGGACGTACCACATGTACTTGTATTGACAAAATATTCAGTATCTCACCAACTGGAAACTGTGTTCTACACGGCATACACGCCATCGACATCCCTTAATCATTGGGCTGAGCCATGGTAACCGCCGCCAGAACAGTAGGTTCTGGCTGCGTCAGAAGACCCTATACTGGACAACTTCGTGCCAGGCCCCTGCACTACGGCCTCTCCCGGTAGGAGAGCGGGCCCCGCAGGAGGCGTCTCCGAAAGGTCCCGCTGGGGGTCACTCCGTCCGAGTCATCGTTATACGTGATTTTGTTAAAGGTCTAGGTTGGGCTATGTTTCACTATGCGTTGGGTGGAAGGTTCGTTAAATATTGGAAGGAAGGGCAGAGTAAACGAAGGGTGGGACGGGAGCATCCTCAGCACCCCCGCCAACAGTGTGTAACGGGCTCGTGCATCAAGTTCAAATGTCTCTCCGTGACTGCTTATGTACCCTGTCTGACGGGTGCTATGATAAGAGGTAGCATTGATGACCTGAAACGTTCTCCGCATGACGGGGCTCCTCAACCCCAAATCGTCGAGAAATCGTCATTGTGCTGCAAACGCGTTTTGGTTGTAGAGCTTAAGACCAGCGGAGTGTTCATCGGGTAGTACTCTTGTTTTACTCCAAAAAATGGTTAACGGGTGACTTACTACTAGTGCAGAGGTTCTCGAGTGAATAGTCGCAGAAAACATATATGGTGCACCTCTACCGTATCATGTGTCGTCTGTTCTCGGTCGATTTAGGGGCCTCTTCGACGCGCGCTCTGGCGGGTCTCACGACGTGCCTATTGACGTGTTTTCAAGGGTTATGCGATGCGTTGGTTCGTGAAGTACGTAAATACCCATTAAACTGGCTACATTCTCAGCTCTCTCCGGCACTACAGCAGTGGTACGGGCAGTACTCACTGGACGAGGGCCCACTCCTACTG
>MEHQ01004013.1:0-94063 GCA_008828725.1 Saccharina japonica
AGTGAGCACACGTGCGTACGTACAAAAGGGGAGAGACGTGAGAAAACCAGAGTAGGTCGTTGTACCCGCGTAGGGTGCCTAACTAGGCTAACGGTATGCATACGTGATGTGCGCGGTTCGTTGAGCAGGCGAAGCTGTAAGGCTGTATTGCTATGCGGTTGGGACTCGTACGGCGGAGTCCCTTGCACGACGGCGCAAGTCGGGTGAGCGGTAGGTCAAACAGGCTGCACGTACAACTTGAAGGTCAGGGTACGGCAAAGCTGTATGGAGTTCAGTACCCATACTGTAATCCAGTAACCCGAATTGCATGCGCGGAAGGCCGCGGCGCAAAAACAAAAGTGCTGGGTTATTCAACAGCAGAAGTGACATGAGCTGTAGTGTAGGGTGCAGCAGGGAAGGGCGTCAGTACCACGGCTTGTCGCTTGCTCATCAGAGAGAGCGTGAGTGCATAGAAGAAGCGCGGCTTCATTGGTAGACGAGCGAAGAGGGGTGTATGCCCTGTTGTTCGAAGCTACGCAGGGACTCTCAATCGGGAGGTCTTGCACCGGTACATGTATGTATATGTAGAAAGAAAAGACGCCCGGTATCCAACAGCAATTCGTAGTAGTACAGACGAAAAAAGCACCCAAAGAAAGAATCGCCTGTATTGAAGCTCCTATATAAACAGGCTGTACGTACGAGCAGCTGCTTTGTTGTACCGGAAAAATAATCGTGACAAAAAAGTATCCCGTCGAGAGCCGCCTGTCTACGCCGGGAAGAAACACAAAAGGCAGTCCTGCGTCGTGTGTGCGGGCTCAGGGAGCCGAGGCTACACGCCTGCCGCAGTGTAGTACAGAGCAGCCTGTCGTAGCGCAGCGCTGGTAGTCCGTGAAGGATCCCGCAGAGATCGGCCCGGCTCGATCTGCAAAAACCAAAATCTTCGCGAGGCCTCTCAGTGGGCCTCGGAGAGATGGATTACTTCGTCACGAATTATCTTGGTCTTGAATCCAGTATGTACGCCGAGGTACGTAGTACGCTGGGCAAGCCAGGTGTATCGAAGGGCACGTACGGTGGCATGTCTGGCAGCAGAGCGCCGGGCAAGCCCAGATGTGCTGGGGACAGAGGCGATCTTGAGGCTGATACCGGCGGTCCGCAGAGCTGCACGAGGCAAGCTGGCGAGGCGCGGGCTGAAGAGCCTGCTGAAGGGCTTGCATCAGCATCTCGCGGGTTGCTGAGCAACCGGCGGAAAGCGGAGAAATCGAAGGGCCTGCCTTTCGATGTCCGGGATGTCCGGGATGTACTCGTACAGCCGTCTTGAGTCTCGAGGAGCTTCGCTCCGAGATGGAGCGTCTTCTGCACGAAGGCCGATGTTGTCGTCCTTGGCCAGCGTGCATGCGACGACCAGCAGGAGGCCCCTGCCGTTGCTCTGCTGTAGTGGTCGCCACTGGAGGGGGAAGAGGACCCACTCCATGTTGAGATGCCATCCGAGGGAGACAGGGGCAAGGCTCGATGGGATAGATGATGCCACTTTTCCGTGTGTACTCGTACGCGAAACTCCACATGAAAAGAAAGAAACAAAACCCGAAAGGGTCGGACCAAAGAGCTAGAAGACTAGTCGCAATGCCAAAGACGCCACGTGTGATAAGACTGGGTGAGACACAGAGTATCCCCTTGCAGGTTTGTCTATTAAGCATCCTTGGTGTTACTCACTTACCGTAGAGTCAAACGTAGAAGAGAAGCAGCTTATATTAATCCCCGAGCCAGATGACATCTGCCTCGGGATGGGCTTCAAGTATGGCCCACAGATACTATAAATACCCCGAATACCGAATACGAATGCCATCCAAGTTATACGAAAACGGACCAATTACCTATGCAGAGGTAATTACGGGCCTTCCTAGCCCATACCATTACATATACCCGCGATCCACTCCTCCTGTACAAGATTTTGCGCTCACGCACATCGCTTGACTAGAAATGTTGGTGGATGGTGTTTGGACAACCGGCCAAGGGATCAACCGAACCACCCAGCTATTACTCTCTCACCCACAACCCACAACGAACCCCCACCAACCTATACACTTGCGCATGAGCCAAAAAAGGTTTATGTGCTGACACAAATCGCTTAAAATACAAAACGATCCAATCAATGTCAATTGCAGGAACACAGCAAAAAGAGAAAAACCGCCAACGCAGTAGCTTAATGCAGTTAGGAGTTTGACCACTTGAAGGCGTCTGTCACGCTCCTCATTTCCACCGTTCTTGTAAGCTTGCTGAGCTCCATCGTAGTTCGTGCTCCCAGCCTCCTCGATACATGGTAGGTGATAAGTCACACCAGACCACCGCCGGGCATATATTCCTGGTACGTACTCGTACAGCAGCAGCAGCATTGTATTGTATTTATTTATTTTTCTATCCGATTTTACATATATTCCTGGTACGTATTCGTACAGGAGCAGCAGCATTGTTTATTTGTTTTTTTTTCTTCGTAATTTTGTTTCATTTTTTCACGATAACTTCACTTATCTTGGTCTTGCAACGATTATACCAGGTACTTTTTTTTTTTTTTTTGCATTTTGCTGTTGTAAGTATTTGTTTTTCAAGTATACCTACGTATCATACGTATTTGAACCTATATAGTAAGGAGCGAGAAGGGAAGGGCGATAACAAATGGGATGGAAAAATAAAATAAAATGACCACGAACACCGACACCCCACGGATCCGCTCATGTACAAGGTTTCGCGCTGACGCTCATCGCTTTACGAGAAATGTTGGTGGGAGGTGTTGGGACAACCGGCCCTGGAATCGACCGACCCACCCAGTTACTCGCTCACCCACAGCCCCCAACGCACTCCCACCAACCTATATAGTCGGGCGTGAGCCAAAAAAGGTTTATGTGCTGACACAAATCGCTTAAAATACAAAACGATCCAATCAATGACAATTGCAGGAACTCAGCAAAAAGAGAAAAACGGCCAACGCAGGAGCTTAATGCAGTTAGGAGTTCGACCACTTGAAGGCGTCTGTCACCCTCCTCACTCCCACCGTTCTTGTAATTAGGCATGCACCATAGGTCGAGGGGGGGGAAGATGGGGTGGTGCTCTATAGATTCGAAGTGCTGTACAGGTTTGAAATCCTTGAACTCGCAGCTGTTGCTTTTTTCATGTTCCAGGAATTCTGGTCCATATTTGCAAGGTCAGGTTCTGTAGGGTACCTACAGAACCATACCCGGGGTATTTACCCGGGAAATACCCTATAGAGAACTTCTGTGAGTTCTGTAAGGGTTTTATACCCGTACCTGGAACCTCTGTAAGTTCTGTACGACCTTCATACCCTACAGAGAACTTCTGTAAGTTTTGTACTCCCCGTTTCACAATGCCCGGGGTACCGGTACAACGTGTTTGTACCTGCCCGGAACTTCTGTGAGTTCTGTACGCCCGTGCCACAATACCCGGAACTTCTGTGAGTTCTGTAATAGTTTTATAACCTAACCCGGAACTTCTGTAAGTTCTGTAAGACGTTCATACCCTACAGAGAACTTCTGTAAGTTCTGTAACACCTTGGGCACAATACCCCGGGTAAGGGTATTCCCTCGGCACAATACCCTTTGTGCCGGTACTGATTAGGGTATCGTTGAGGATGTCAGAAGACGGTCAGTCGAGGGGAAATGGGCATCGGTCAAGGGTGTGGATTCGAGTGTTCCACACTAAAACTCAGTATTTTGGCGTCAGTCAAGGATGAAAAATGAAAAATTGCCGTCAGTCAAGGGGTGAAAGTGCCATCTCCTGACATCTTTTGAGGAGTGATGTTATGCATTTTGACGTCATGTCTCATCAGTGACACACAACTAGGCCCAGGCCTTTAAGGCATGCCTGAAATAATGCCTGAATGACCTTTTCTGAAAACAGCGTGCCTGAACGCGATTTTCGTGCCTATCTTGCCTATCTTTTCTCAGGCACGGCCAGGCATGTCAAAATGACAAAAAATGCATAACAAAAAAGGCATAAAGCCGTTATATTGGAACTCCCAAATTTAGGGGAAAGGGGGTATTTGTTGTGTTGTTTTTTGCGGTCACGCGTCACACAGTAGGGCATCAGTGCACGCACAGACGCACAGCGCACAGCCAAGGCATCCCGCACGGCCACAGCTCTGCTAACAGCCAGGGATGGTGTCGTCCCAGAGTATCACGATACACCTTCTGGGTGGCAGGCACCATGTCCGGTAAAGAAGGAAGCGGCACACACCACCAGCAGTTTCGTAGATTGCGGTAGAGAGAGAGGGGTCAACGGTCAACACCAATCGTAGTGTGCCGTCAAGTGAGGGTCATTGGGTGACGTAGAACACACTCTTGCTTGGACGTCTTCTGATACGCAGGCTCTTCACGGATACGATGTAGACTAGGCAACGGGCTTTCAATGATTTGGATGGTGCTTTCTTGCTGGTTTTTGTGTCCGATGAATCGACCGATCATATCGCTGAAGGGTGATGGGGCAGAACAGAGAACCAACGCTGGGGCTTGATGATCTTGCTCGCCCGCGCATGCACAAGGTTTGGATTCGAAATTGATGGTTTATTTTTTATTAACAGTCGCGAATCAAAGCTCGTTTTGTTTCATACATATTATAGGAGTTATGGCTTTAGAGAGCGTCCCCTGTTCCATTATTAATACGGTAACGCAACACTTCGCGGAAGCCAAAAAACACAAGCTGGAGTGTAGCTTTCCCAAGCCGTATACAACGATGAATGATGGCATAACCGTACGATGGTTCACGTTGAGCCAGTACAAAATACCTAGTCGAGTCTCGAGGAAATTTGCGTAGCGCCGTACACCATTATTCTGGTGAATATATTGCTACAGTAGGTAACGCGCACACCTGCAGCCTTGTTTGCTGTTGTATATACATATGTTTTTAAGCTAGTAATCGTATTACTAGCTATTTTTTGCCATTTCGTTGCTCCGAAACTTCAATCAAGTATCATAGGAAAAACGCAGTTGTGCAGTTCCAAAGGGAAAATGCGAACTAATTCTAAGTACCAGGTAGTTCGTCTAGTGGTTCGTCTCCGAAAACGAAGCTGCAGTTCAAACCATAGTGATTAGCGTTCACTATAGCGTTCGATTTCGTGCTTCAGATTTGTATTTTTCGATCTCAAAAACGAAAACACCGTCCTATGCAGTCCGATTATGCAAAATCTGACCGGAAATGTTTCGATTTGAGAATCCGATGACCCAAGTCGTCGGATTGCCAAAATCCGACGACTTGGGTCATCAGATTTTCAAATCGAAAAATGGCATGGTCTCTGAATTCAAGATGTTATCCACGCAGCAAGCAGCAGCAGCAGCAGCAGCACGATCGATGAGTTGGATGGTGACACAGCGACGTTGCTTCGCGCCCGACGCGCAGCCGACGATCGATGCGCCTCTCCGTCGCCAGACTACAGTCGGCTGGCGCGGGCTCGGGCATAGATACGAAGGGGAGCGCACTCGGCGCGCGCCTCTCCGTACTCGTATTCGTAGACTTTACAGCAGCAGCAGCAGCAGCAGCAGCAGTCAGTCAGGCAACCTGCTGGGCTCGGATGCTTCGTTGTGTCAAAATACAAAATACCAAGACAGGTCGACTCGAGCGCACTCGGCGCGTCGCCGCCAGACCAGGGGCAGCCAGCGTGGCTTCGGACGCTTGGGTCCTACGCCCAGTATAGCGCACTCGGCGCGTCTCTTCGCGGCGCCAGACCACAACAACAGCAGTTAGTTGGTCTCGCCGTTTGCTCAAATATCTGCACTTACAATAAATCCGTGTTTTCTCGCATAGGAAGGGTGTTTCGATTTTCGAACAAGGTCGCTGAAAAATCGATCGGACCATAATCTGAAGCTCAAAAATCGAACCGCATAGGAAACGGCCTTACAGTAGTCGCGTGTTGAGCAAGATATATAGGCATTTATGTCTAAAACCCTAAACTACTTGAAATTAGTGTTGGGTTGAGCAAGATAGGCATTTATGCCTGAAACCCATAAATATTTGAAACTATTACGGTGGACCATAGTAAATAGGACCTGCGGCACACACTAAAACCTATATATTTATCTATTTTTACTAACAAAAATTATATCTATTTTTCTATGGTCCTCCGTAATAGTGTGGATTGAGCAAGATAGGCATCTATGCCTGAAACCCAAAACTACTTGAAATTAGTGTGGATTGAGCAAGATAGGCATTTATGCCTGAAACCCAAAACTACTTGAAATTAGTGTGGATTGAGCAAGATAGGCATTTATGCCTGAAACCCAAAAGTACTTGAAATTAGTGTGGGATTGAGCAAGATAGGAAGCAAGATAGGCATTTATGCCTGAAACCCAAAACTACTTGAAATTAGTGTGGGATTGAGCAAGATAGGAAGCAAGATAGGCATTTATGCCTGAAACCCAAAACTACTTGAAATTTGTATGGGATTGAGCAAGATAGGCATTTATGCCTGAAACCCTAAAAATACTTGAAATTAGTGTGGGATGTGCCTTGACGGTTTCAGGCAAGTTTAAGGCATTATTTCAGGCATAGATAGGCACGTTTAAGGCATTTCAGGCATTTGCCTATCTACGTGCCTATTTCATTTTTTTTCGCCTGCGGCGGGCCTATCTCCATATGCCTATTTGCGCCTGCGGCGTGCCTTGAAGGCCTGGGCCTACACACAACCCACCTCGCTCACAACCACACATAAATCGAGCACACAAGTACGTGGATTTTTATTTGGAGGGTAAATGTATGACCGCGGAAGTCATTCCCACGAAGTTGGAACGGTCCTTACCGTGAAAATCGTGAAAGACAGCTATACCAGAAATTAGCTGCAATGGTACATGCATGGTATATACGCGTTAGTACCGGTAAAGTGTGTCATGTTTGAAGTACACCAATCGCAGTATTTCGAAACGCATTTTATGTATACCTGGTACCAGGTATTTGTTTAGCAGTACATTTACAGTTTTTTCGCCCTCTTGAGGTGGGTATTTACCGGGGTGTCACCGGAACTTCTGTATGTTCTGTACGCCCGTGCCTCAATTGGAACTTCTGTGAGTTCTGTACGCCTGGGCCAAAATCGGAACTTCTGTGAGTTCTGTACGACCGGGCCACAATAAATACCCGGAACTTCTGTAAGTTCTGTACGCCCGTGACACAATACCCGGAATTTCTGTGAGTTCTGTGCGACCTTCATACCCGTACCCGGAACTTCTGTATGTTCTGTGCGACCGAGCCACAATACCCGGGGTACCGGTACAACGTGTTTGTACCTGCCTGGAACTTCTGTGAGTTCTGTACGCCCGTGCCACAATACCCGGAACATCTGTGAGTTCTGTAAGGGTTTTTTACCCGTACCCGGAACTTCTGTAAGTTCTGTACGACCTTTATACCCTACAGAGAACTTCTGTGAGTTCTGTACTCCCCGTTTCACAATACCCGGGGTACCGGTACAACGTGTGTGTACCTGCCCGGAACTTCTGTGAGTTCTGTATGCCCGGGCCACAATACCCCGAACTTCTGTGAGTTATGTAAGGGTTTTATACCCTAACCCGGAATTTCTGTAAGTTCTGTAAGACACCCATACCCTGACCCTAAATCAACAAACCCTACAGAACCTGACCTTGCATATTTGTATGCAAGGAAATTTGGCACCAGCCGTATAATTTCACGTACGTGCTGGGCTGTTCGGATCTGCACGTACTTCTGCGCCATCTATACCCTTGCTCCCACCCGGACCTGATCGCATTTGCCACCCGGCTCCCACCCACAAGGCGCAGAGATATAACCAGCTCTCCGAAGGAGCCGCCGGAGGCCCACCTGGCACCTCGATCCCATTTGGTACCCTTGTAGGTCATACATATCTACAAGAACTCCTGCTATACACATACGTAACCCTATTGAATTGTTGTTGTTGTCTTCACATTAAAAAACGTGCCGATCTCTCTATCCAGTACCTCCATCTGTCCGTACTAACCCAACACTTGACACGCTCGATTCCCGTGGTCACAGGCTAACTTACCCAAAAAAAGGTATACTGAAATACAAGTGGAACCCGTGGAACCCGAAGGGTCTGCAAAGCGATCGAAACCAGTCAAAAACAGATAGTCTGGAGCCCTCTGCTCCCCTCTACACGATATGTGAAGGTATTCATAAAACTGGAAAGGTCAACATCACCAATCGGGGGTATACGCTCCCTGATTTTATCTTGGTGCCCCTATAATGCCGGGGTGTTCGGTGCCGGGTTCACGCCGGTCAGGCGAACAAAATCGAGTCTTCCACCCCGATTATAAACGCAGGCATTGTACGGGGAAAGGGAACTACGGTCCCGTGCGACTGATGTATCCCCGGCCTGCGAGTGTATAACTGAAAAAGGTCAAAAACAACGAAGGGAAAAAGACAAAGGAAAAGACAAAGAGACAAGTCAAAAGTACAAGCCAACACTTAAAACAAACACGACCACAAAGACAGCACAGACACGTCATCAGGGGGTGGTGCAATGGTGCGGCGGTGGGGGGAGGGGGAAAAACAAAGCAAACAAACAAATAAACAAAGAATCCAGGAGAGTCAATCCGGCACATATCGCGCCACTCGGTCCGCCATTTCTCGCGTGTTTTCTGAATGTACGTGCAAATTCTGATTGCCTGGCACGTACGTGCAATTTTTCCACCGCTGGAAATTTGGTAGATAGACTGATCAAGGAAAGGGCTTGCAGTAAATTGAAAAAGGGAAAGTGAGAAATGTTGAACGGACTGCTGTACGTCGTACATATAGGGATAAACACTATATAAAGCTACACTCACATCAGGTTTGATAACATGTACTCTCGACTCGCTCGGTCTGGCTAGTCTCACTAGCGAGGCACTGTGGCCTTGCTCGTTGTCCACTACAATGTGATCACAAACAAAACAGGTTCTTCCGTCTTGTACACGTGTACAATATTATGCATTTCTGCTTGGAGTGTGATGAGATGAGATTGACAAATCCTTTGAAATTGAGCTTCCTTCATCTTTCTTCTTCACTGGCCGCCTACAAATCCTTTCATACTGACTGCACTCGCCTGATACTCGCTTACAACTATCTCACCCGACCCCGCCGGCTGACCATCTCGACGTTCGATCAGAGAGGACTCCAGCTAGCAAACTTCTGAACAAAAGCGTGCGTTCGTGCAACTCGAGACAACTCAAACTTATCTCCTACATCTCCTACCTATAGGTTACTTTCTTTAACCAATCATATCGTACCGGTGTTGTTCATCCATTTATCATATGATACGACGTATTCAAACTTTCGTCCTCAAATACTAAATGAATGACCCAGCGTCCTGAATAATGTTATACCTATCCTGGACTGTTTGTTTGTTTGTTTGCTTATTTGTTTTGTTCCCCCCCCCCCCCCCGCCGCACCATTGCACCACCCCCTCGGGATGACGTGTCTGTGCTGTCTCTGTGGTCTTGTTTGTTTGAGTGTTTGCTTGTACTTTTGACTTGTCTCTTTGTCTTTGCCTTTGTCTTTTCCCCTTCGTCATTTTTGACCTTTTGCAGTTACACTGCTCGCAGGCCGGGGGTTCATCAGTCGCACGGGACCATAGCTCCCTTCCCCCGTACCATGTCTGCATTTATAATGAGGAGCTAACGATGCGAGCAGGCCGAAGGCCGACGAGCATCGATTAGATGCTCTTCTAAAAGGGGTCATGTGTGTGGGTAGGTGGACACGCGGGGGTACACGATCGGCACAAACGGACAACAAACAGTTTCTGAAAACTGCCACAGCGTGCCTATATATACCGGATTGCTTAATATTGAGGTTAGTCTGTCCCTCGTCTGTCCCTCGTCTGCTCGCTTTGCTTTGGCCGTGCGACGCGTACACCGAGCCGATTCAGACGCGCTCGGGACTGATGAACGCCCGCTATGTACGCTTAAAGTTAAGTACTGCTCGTGTCGAAAGCTCTGCCGAGATCGCAGAGCTAGGCCGCAGAGTGACTGCCCTAGCTAACTCTTACCTGTGTCAATTGTCACTGGGATTACCTACGCGCTCTCTGCCATGCACCACGGTCCAGATTAGCCCCTGCAACAAAAAAAGCAACCCGCACCACGAGTAAACGCTATACACCACCACCACCACCACCACCACCACGACCACCACCGCCACGCCCACCCCACCAGCCGAAGGAGCACTGGAAGCTGTTGTTGCTCGTAGTAGCTGGTGGGCGTTGGTGGGGTCTTCTTCCCGTGGTCTGGTGATGGTGGGGTGGTGACAGCGGTGATGGTGGCTTGCCTTGCGCCGTCGTCTCTCGAGAACAGTCCAGATTTGTACCTTCAACAAAACAAGCAACCCGCTCCACCGCCACCAAAACCCACCACCACCACCACCACCACCACCACCACCGCCACCCCCGCCCCTCCAGCCGAAGGAGCACTAGAAGCTGTTGTTGCTCGTAGTGGCCAGTGGGCGTTGGTGGGGTCTTGTTCCTGTGGTCTGGTGATGGTGTGTCCTGCTGCTGCTGGTGCTCCTGCTGCTGCTGCGGCTGCTGCTGCTGCTGCTGCTGCTGCTGCTGCTGCTGCTGGTGTACACCAGGTATATGTCAAGCGATGTAACTCGATGTACGAGGTACTCCTTGGATTGGTATACAATACAAGGTTCCCCTTCGGGATGTTGGTCACTTGAAATCCCGGGGGTGTCGCAAGGTGAAAATAGATCGCACATGCTTCATAGTTTTATTTTTGGAGCAAACCTGTGGCATAGACTGTAAAAGTAGCAGCGACGGCCATTCCAGAACAACTGTAACGAGATGATATCGTACCTGAGGTACAGTGGGCTCCCGGTGTTAAGAACCTTCAGGTTGGTGTCCAGGCTCAACGAATTGTTTTGTTTCTGACGTCGATCTTACTATTTTTTGTAGGATTTAAAGTCGATCCCACAGTGGTCCTGCAGTTATCACGGCTGTTCTGCGCTGTCCAGCTGAGTATACAGAAGATAGGTATGACAGAGATGTTGCCCGACAAGTCCCGCCCCGGTCCTAGATAAGAGTATTCACCCGTATGTAATACCTTTTTGGCGGGTCATGTGTGTGGGTAGGTAGACACGTGGGGGTACACGATCGACACAAACAGACAAAAAACAGTTCTGAAAACTGCCACAACGTGCATTTACCTACCGGATTGCTTAATATTGAGGTTCGTCCGTCCTCCGTTCGTCCTTTGTCCGTCCTTCGTCTGTTCGCTCTGCTTTTGCCGTGCGACGCGTACACCGAACCGATCCAGACGCGCTCGGGACTGATAGACGCTCGCTATTTACGCTTAAAGTTAAGTACTGCTCGTGTCAAAAGCGATGCCGAGATCGCAGAGCTAGGCCGCATAGTGACTGCCCTAGCTAACTCTTACCAGTGACAATTGTCACTAGGATGTTTCGGCAAAGGCAAACTGTAGCAGTTGTACGTAGTAACGATGAGCATTTCCATCAGCAAACACACCAAACAACTCATCACTACCACCACACCACGACCACCACACGACCACCACACCACCAGCTATATAGAAGCTTCCCAGGCTTGATAGTGATGGTGGCTGCAGCAGGTGGTGATGGTGATGATCGATCGTGTTGGTGGCAGCAGGTAGGCGGTGATGGTGTGATGATCGATCATGATTGCGTGCTTGCGCGATGATCGGAGAAGAGGAAGAGCATCATCACACACACAGATGTGCAACCACCACCACCACCACCACCACCACCAAACACCATCACCACCCGCACCGCCACTACCACCTAGTAGCTATATGGAAGATGCGCAGTCGTGCAATAGCTCTGTCCTGGTGGTGTTGGTGTGGTGGCAGCATGTGGTGTGGTAGTGTAATGGTGTGGCTTGCCTTGTTGTGCTCTCCTTTCTCGGGAACGCTGGTACCACCACCAGCAACACGGAAAAACGACAGTAGTACCAGCAACCATCACCACCACCACGAACACCAAAAACACCACCGCCACCAGCCGAGCAACAGGAGCACGAGAAGTCTGCTGCTCGTGGTGGCTGGTGAACGTGGTTTAAGATGGCTAAGCTTGGTCGTAGTTCGTGCTCCCAGCCTCCTCGATGCATGGTAGGTGATAAGTCACACCAGACCACCGCTGGGCACATATTTCTGGTACGTACTCGGTACAGCAGCAGCACAGCAGCAGCAGCATTTTTTTTTTTTTTTTGGCCATACCATTCATTATCCTGCTGCTGCTGCTGCTGCTGGTGCTGCTGGTGTATACCAGGTATATGTCAAGCGATTGTATATGTCACTTGATGTACTATTAATAGATACTCCTTGTATTGGTATACAATACATATAAACTGATAAAATAACTCCCCTATTGATAGTCGTGAATCAGACCCGGGGTCAGAAAATAGGCTCTTCTCCATCCTTCGTCACTACGTATAATACGTGTACGATTCTTGCAATTCGAGTTTTTGTTTGTTTTGCATCTTTGTTAAGGTCTTAGTCCGTTGCGCTACTGGTAAAAGGTTAACCGATCGCCTACCCGAATTAAGCCTTAGAACACTCTCCCCCCTTGGACCGGCGGGGTATTCAAGACAGACCTGATATACGGGTCGTCGTGTCATCGCCAATTGGCCTCGCGGTTCCAATGTTAAGGGGACCCAGGGAGAGTATTTCCCAGGTTTTTGACATGAGGAAATTCACTTTTATTTCAAAAGTGTTTTAAAGGTGGAGGCGAGATTCAAACTCACGGCCAGCAACTCATGTCTTGCCGTCGTCGCCATATGTCAAGGTCTTAGTCCGTTGGGCTACTCGTACTAGTAAAAAGTTAACCGATCGCCTACCCGCACTAAGCCTTATACGAGTTGGGTCAGCCAAAATAATGTTTTGAAAGCAGATTGGCCATGCCCCGACCAAATTAACGAATTTGGACGTGGAATTTGGACACAGTGTAGATCATGTACTAACCAACACACTTGCCGCCTGCCCTTTTTTTTTTTTTTATCCTCGAGAGAGATACGACGATCCAAAAATAGAAAAAAATGCCAAAGCGATCAAAACTACTCGGGAAAAAAAACAAATCAAAGAGGGCAGGCGGCAGGTATTTTTGCACGTACGGTTCAAAGACGTGGTTAAAATGTCAGAGTAAAACTCTCAAAATTGGTCGGGGCATGGCGGAAATACCATTTTTCCGTAATTACTTGACTTATATATGGAATCGAGTTTTGGTCATATCTCTTGATGGATGGAGAATTGGGCAACGAGACTTACATCGATCTTCTCCTTGTGTTCTCAGCATTGTCTTAACCAAATTTCATGTTGATCGAAAATTACATTTTTTATACGAAATTTGAATGAAAAAAATGTTGTTTTCGAGGTTTCGCGGATATCTCGGCGAGATCGAGTCGAGAAAAAAATATGTATATAATTTTTCATATACCGTTTTTTTTTGCACAAGCACTGGTATGTCAGGGTTGGCGATTCAAATTTGTGTAGCCTAGTTCGCAGTGGTGCACGAGATTCGACTTTAGGAAGCTTTGTACGTTTCTTGGCTGGCCCAGCTCGTACCATTTGGTATTCAATTGTTTCACGTATACCTATGATACGTACGTACTTGATGTGCCGAGTACACAATAGGATGCCCTACGTTCCCGGCCGCTGCTGCTGCTGCTTTCCTTCTTAATTTTGTTTCATTTTTTGGCGATAACTTGATCTTGGAACCATTGTACCATTTCGTGTTTTTCACGAAAACCTACCGATCCACTCCTGTACAAGGTTTTGCGCTGACGCTCATCGCTTTACTAGAAATGTTGGTGGATGGTGTTGGGACAACAGGCCCAGGGATCAACCGACCCGCCCAGTTATTACTCTCTCACCCACAACCCACAACGAACCCCCACCAACCTATACACTTGCGCACGAGCCAAAAAAGGTTCATGTGCAGACACAAATCGCTTAAAATACAAAAAAATCCAATCAATGTCAATTGCAAGAACACAGCAAAAAGAGAAAAACCGCCAACGCATTAGCTTAATGCAGTTAAGAGTTTGACCACTTGAAGGCGTCTGTCACGCTCCTCAATCCCACCGTTCTTGTAATCGGGTTGGAGGACTCGATTTTGTTTGCCTGGCCGGCGTGAACCCGGCACGGAACACCCCGGAATTCTAGGGGCACCAAGATAGAATCAGGGAGCGTATACCCCCGATTCATGATGATGACCTTTTCAGTTTTATGTTTACCTTCACATAGCGTGTAGAGGGGAGCGGAGGTCGCCAGACTATTAGTTCTTGACTGGCTTTGGTCGCTTTGCGGACCCTTCGGGTTCCACTTTTATTTCAGTATACCTTTTTTGGGGTAAGTTAGCCTGTGACCACGGGAATCGAGCGTGTCAAGTGTTGGATTAGTACGGACAGATGGAGGTACTGGATAACGAGATCGGCACGGTTTTTTATGTGAAGACAACAATCTTCGGATAGTCTTCCCGCATCCTCACCTTCCTACAATAAACTTCCAAGCAACTTATTCCAACTGTGTTTTGCTCAGATGCATGTTGCGCACTTGTTACAACACACGACCACACAGCACGAGGCCTAGAATATAAAACTTTGGAGCAATACGATGAGTTTTACTCAGAAACTAATTTCGGAGTTTTTTTATAAATGGTCATTTGGGGGTATACTCCCTGGTTTTACGACCATTTAGGGGTAGGGTCAAAATGCGCCCGCGGAAAGTGCTCCCCAGGTCCAAACAAGCCTCAAACGCCATTCCAAAGGCCTGGCGAGGTGCCCGAAGTCCATGCCAAGCACGCACACAACTTTTATTCTTTTCAGGCACGTCCTTGGGCCTAACGGGACGGCGGCGCACGAGGGAGCAAGCGAAGTTCCCCCTTTGACCACATCTTGGGGGGGATAACCCCACGTACCTACAAAATGTATCTATTCCCCCCGATTGACCCCTTTTTTCACTCCGATCGACCGAAACCATACCCCTTTTGGACCATCTGCGACAGACTCAAAACCGACTACCGCAGTACGTGTCCAGGTCACCGTCCAACAGCCAGAATAGACCACGGGGCGGAACACCCAGAACTTGCGACTAGTCGGGATCGCTTGCCTCCCAAAATCTCGGCGGAATTTCGTATATAAAAAAATATATATATATATATACCAGGTAGACGATACGAAGGTATCGGTTCGTCTGAGAAAATATGAAAATATCTGCTCTTGTGAAAAAACATGACGGTGATGGGAGAATCAGAATACATACGCGTAGTTGCTCCGCGAATTAGTCGTGGGTCGTGGGTTGCTGGGTGCTTGGTGCTTCGTTGCTGGGTGATCCTACTCAAACACACCAGCCTGCCGTCCAACACACAGCACAGATACCCAGTGGCTTTGACCGTAGAGTTAGGTGGACCATATATTTCCTGCCGTGTCGAGCCGATTTAATCTGGGCACTGCTTCTGACGCTTGCCCCCCCCACAGCATCCAGCATCAAAGCTACAAGCACCCAGCAAACCACGACCCACGACTTATACGCGGAGAAACTACTGCGCGTACGACGTATGTATTCTGATTCTCCCATCACCGTCATGTTTTTTCAGAAAAGCCGGTATTTTCATTTTTTGTCAGAAGAGTCTATATCTTCATATTGTCTATAAAAAATGTTTTTTATATAGTTCCGCCGAAAGTTGGGAGGCAAGCGATCCCGACTACTGGCAAGTTCTGAGTGCTCCGCCCCGTGGTCTATTCGGGCTGTTGGGCGGTGACGTCGACACGTACTGCTGTACTCGGTTTTGAGTCTGTCGCAGATGATCAAAAGAGGGTATGGTTTCGGTCGATCGGGGTGAAAAATGTGGTCAATCGGGGGGAGTAGATAAATCTAGTAGGTACGCGAGGACGATGGTATCATGCAGAACCTAGTGTTCCTGAAGGAGGAGACGGGAGCGGGGACGGAGACACCACTCGACCGCGTACGGAGGGCGGTGTGGGGGATGCTGTATGCCGATGACGCCGGCGTTGTATCGAGGTCCGCCGACGGACTGGCGAGGATGATGACCATTATCGTGCAGGTGTTTGGGGAGTTCGGGCTGACGGTGTCGGAGAAGAAGACGGAGACTCTCCTGATGCGCGTAAAGGAGAAGCAGCCAACACCGCCCCCGCCGCCGCTGATAATCGAAGCAGCGGGGCAGAAATACACCCAAACCCACGAGTTCCGGTACCTGGGCGGCCTCGTCAACGAACATGGCGACCTCACCCGGGAGATCAACATCAGGAGCAGATCAGCGTCGGCGTGCGTCAGGAGGTATGGCCCGGAGCTCTTCGATAGGCCGGGAGCACCGTTTCGACTCAAGGCCCGCCTGCTTCACGCGGAGGCGATGGAGGCACTGCTGTACGGTTGCATGACATGGGCCCCACGTCGCGACCACTACCGACTGCTGCGGACGATACACCACCGGCTGCTGCTGCGAGTTATTGGGTACCAGCGCAAGCAAGGCACCTACCGGCAGCTGTCCTACGCCCAGGCCCTGAAGAGGGTCGGGTGCCAGAGCGTGGAAGCCACTGTCCGGCAACGGCGCTTGTTTGTGTGAGTGTTTGCTTGTACTTTTGACTTGTCTCTTTGTCTTTGTCTTCGTCTTTTCCCTTCGTTCTTTTGACCTTTTGCAGTTACACTGCTCGCAGGCCGGGGGTACTCATCACACGGGACCATAGTTCCCTTCCCCCGTATCATGTCTGCGTTTATAATCGGGGTGGAGGACTCGATTTGTTTGCCTGACCGGTGTGAACCCGGCACGGAACACCCCGGCATTATAGGGGCACCAAGATAGAATCAGGGGGCGTGTACCCCCGATTGGTGATGTTGACTTTTCCATTTTTTTTTTTACCTTCACATAGCGTGTAGAGGGGAGCGGAGGGCTCCAGACTATCTGTTTTTGACTGGCTTTGATCGCTTTGCGAACCCTTCGAGTTCCACTTTTATTTCAGTATACCTTTTTTGGGTAAGTTAGCCTGTGACCACGGGAATCGACCGTGTCAAGTGTTGGATTAGTACGGACAGATGGAGGTACTGGATAGAGAGACCGGCACGGTTTTTAATGTGAAGACAACAACAACAACAACAACGCGGGGTTATCCCCCCCCAAGATGTGGTCAAAGAGGAAACTTCGCTTGCTCCCTCGTGTCCCGCCGTCCCGTTAGGCCTAAAGACATGCCTGAAAAAAAAAAAAAAAGATGTGTGCGTGCTTGGCATGGGCTTCGGGCATCTCGCCAGGCCTTCGGAATGGTGTTTGGGCCCGCGGGAGCACTTTCCGCGGGCGCATTTTGACCCTACCCCCAAATGGCCGTGAAAACAGGGGTATACCCCCAAATGATCATTTCCCTTTCTTTTTTGTCCATCCCTTTTATTATTATATTCGCCCTATTTTTCTTTCTCCCTCTCTCAACCTAGCTCAAATCCGATCCGGGGTCACTACGTAGGCTCTTCTGCCCCCTCCTCATTAAGGTACGTGGCTCGTACTTTTATCGCGAGATGATTTCAGCGCTTGGTTCCCTCGTCGACTTCCGTGGGATTTCCAAGTGCGCGATACCGAATCGCAGCTTATCGGTACAAGTATCGTACAAAATACATATCATATTTCAAGCAGAATATCCACAAAACATCCACTAGTAAAAGAACGAATGACTGGAGTTATCCAGTAGATGTTGTTCGAGGATTCTTGAACTCTATAATATTCACAGCATGTCTATATATTCACTGGTATGTGTGCTCCGCCCCGCGATGTGCTTGCTTCGGCCACTGGCAAGCCGATTCTTCATGATTGGTATTATAGTCGACATTACTATTCTTCATGACTACAGTAGCTCGGCCTAAATACCACCAGCAGCGGCAGCTGTACTGTGTGTGTTCTTCACATTCAACCGTCCTTTCTACGCGGACATCCAGCACACCCAGTGTCTGTGCCGATGTTTCATCCTGAAGAGGTACCAGGTACGTATCAATTTTGTGTTCACAGAACAACAACACAGAGATACTACGCTCCAGGGTAATAATTAGTGGGTCGGGGTCTGTTGCGCGCAGCGCAACAGGCGACTCAAGGAGTGTTGCGCGCACCGCAACACGCCTGAGGCGCGTGTTGCGCGCCGCAGGCGCCGCAAGCCCCGACCAAAAAGCGAAAAAAGCGAAAAAATGGCGATCTTTGGGCGAATGTACGCCTAAAAAGCCTAAAAGATGTCCAATTACGACCAGTTATTAAAAAAAAAAAGACCTCCAATATGTTTTTCCTCGACTCCGGCGAGAAAAAAAAGCGCAACATTTTTTTTCGATTGCGGCGAAAATGTTGCGCGCCCAAAAAGGCGTGTTGCGCTGCGCGCAACTAGCCTCAAGCAGTGTTGCGCGCCGCGCAACACGCCTGTGGCGCGCAAGCTCCCCGCAGGGGCCCCCGGAGGGCCGCCGGAGGCGAAAAATTTGCGATCTATGCGCGAATATATGCCTCAAAATTAAGTTAAAAGCCTTTTAATTTATTTTTGCCTGCGGCGAATAGCAAAGGTGCCTAATTTTTTTTTTCGACTATGACGAATAGGGCAAGGGGCCTAAAAGATGTTCAACTACGACTAATTATCAAGAAAAAAAGACCCCCAATTTTTTTTGTCGCCTCCGGCGAAAACAAAAACGCGCAACAATTTTTTTCGCCTGCGGCGAAAATGTTGCGCGCCCAAAAATGCGTGTTGCGCTGCGCGCAACCAGCCTCGCGGCGACTGTTGCGCAAAACGGTTATTTTGCCCAAATGTTGCGCCAGCGCAACAGCGCAACACCTAATTAGTGCCCTGACGTATATATGCATAACCGGTCGCCCCGGTGGTCTAACTGGTAGCCACGAAGCCTTTTAGGCCGGATGTCGAGGGTTCGATTCTCCCCATGGAGGTTTTTATTCTCAAATGACACCGACTGCTGTCGAGAACGCATTTATAGCTTGGGTAAGAAAAATTCCTCGAGAGTTGACGAGGGAAGAAAATGCTGAAATCTTCTCGCGATAAAAATGTAAAGCAAGAACCGTAGTAGGGGAGGAGGGAGATGAGCCTACTTTGTGACCCTGGATCTGAGTTACGACTAGGGAGGGCGACAGACGGAAGTGCGAAGAAAATAAATGGGATGGACAAAATAAAAATATACATGTATACATCAACCGATCGAGAAACAAAAAACAAGGGTAACTGCCGAAATCAGGTATACCTGATCTATTTGAGTCAAACTCAGGGATATATGGTCAGTGCAGTGCAGTTTTTTCAATCTGTTTTCGGCTAATAGCTTTTGAAATACGACGAGTTGCAAGAAACGCTGAACACAGTCGTGATCACCAGGGCTGAGCGAACAAATAATGTTTCAGCAGTTTTGTTTTTCGGTCACTCTAATATCAAGTAAGTTACAGGTTGTCGAGGGCATGATCGTAGCCAAATCACCTATTTTGAACAAAATCGTGAATATTTAGCGACACACCTTCCAGATAAAAAAAAAAAAAGTGTCCCCTGCAGATCGGTGAATGGAATCGTTTGGCAACCACTATGTCTATTTTTTCTGGGTAGAAAAAGAGTCCCATTGACCCGGTGGGCTAGCAGGTAACCACGAAGCCTGTAAGCGTCAAGAAAGCGAGTTCGAGCCCCGCCGAGTGCATGCTCTTGGGCACTTTTTCTCGCAAAACAATATCTTGACTAGCAGAAAGCGCGAGAGCGTGAGTTAGCAAAATTCGATGAAAGTCGACGAGCGTTGGAAAGGCTGAACCCTCTCTTTGTTTTTTCTTTTTTTTTGATTCCCATCCCATTTATTATCTTCGCACTTCCGTCTTTCTCCCTCCCTAGTCGTAACTCAGATCCGGGGTCACAAAGTAGGCTCCTCTGCCTCCTCCCCCACTACGGTTCTTTCCTTGATTTTTTATCGCGCAGAGGGTTCAGCCTTCCCATTGCTCGTCGATTTGCATCGAATTTTGCTAACTCCCGCTCTCGCACTTTCAGCTAGTCAAGATATTAAGCGAGAAAAAGTCCCTACGAGCATGCACTCGGGGGGGCTTCCACTTGTTTATTTTGTAAACCAGGTCTTGTGGATTTTCTCACTTTTTGGCGGTGACTCCGCCCGCACTTCCTTGGCACTGGCGCAGTTTCTTGCTTGGACTGGCGTGCGAGCTTAGCGGCCACTGCCTCATTCTTACGTCCTGTCGCCTTCGCACTGCTTGGCGTTGGTTCCACCTAGTCCGACCGTGTTAAAGAAGAGTACGCTGAAGAGGTTTTCGTCGGCTCGGGAAAACCCTGCGGTTTCCCTGTCACCATTTGCTCTTCTTTGTGCGGCCAGCTCCGCACACATCGACTCCCCAGCCAGTATATTGACACGTGGGGTTTAGTGTACCCCCGAGCCTACGCGCAAGTTAGACGTCTACTACCGGAGTTCCTCAGGGTGTAAAACAATATAAAACTAGGGTAATATCGCAGGGTAATCGCTGACCTAAGCATTTTGTTTAGTGTGTACAGCAGTGTTACCACAGAAACCCACGCCGTATATACAAAACACACCTAAGTGGTAACGAAAAATTACTCGTAGGCTTGTTGAGTCCATCGGTTAGGTGGACGTTTCGGAACGCCAATAATGTCAGGCATCTTACTATAGGGGTCGACGTCCAATTTTATGATGTGTGTACGGAGTTATGTCGCATCGGAAGGCGGACACTTTGTGTGGCAGCATTGCTGATTTCAGCCACATTGGGTATACATCAGGCACCACCTCGCATTCATTCGTATATACGTATAGTGCGCTGTAATTTTGACAAATGGGTTATAACAATATATCGCGAGGTATCCCCTGCGCATAATAAACAGTTGGGTGTTCTTGTCTCAACCTGAATGATACTCGGAACAAATCCTCCCCACCTCTATGTTGCATAGAACCGTTCTCTCCAGCAAAGAAACAAACAATTATCCCATATTCGTGCACCCATTACTCCTAATATCCCCCGAGAACCAGGCTACAGGTTGTTAGGCACCCATCAACCGGAGGAAAGCTCGTACCCATAATTTGCTCACTTGCCTAACAGCACACAATATACCGAAACGCCCGCGACAGATGGCTGGCAACCATAACCAAGAAGGCCCTGCACGCTTACAACCGCATCAAAATACCACGAGGCACGAGGTTTTGGTTCGAGGAGGAGAAACAGGCAGGTGGAGTTCAGTGAATATGTCACTGAATCATGTGGTCAGTATGATCCTGTTTGCGACTCCGATGATACAACTGCTGCAGATATATGGCTGCTCTTCTTATAGGGACGCTAAAGGACCAATGTGTATATGTCTTTGGTTTATGGTAAAATGTTTATATTATCGCCGGTACAGTACGTCGCGAAGAAGCCGTTTATTAACTGAAGAACCCTCGATAGCCCTTCTTCGCTGGGGATACCTTCGTTGCGAGAACTTACACTTCAAACTGAGCATGAACGTCTTCGGCAAGCACCTCCTGCAAAATCATGCGGTGTCGTAAGGGCGAATTGAACCTGGGGGTGGGTGCGGAACAGCTGCTGCGCAGGCTCTATGGCGATCGACCATGTTGTAGATGCGGCAGGCGTTTCGGCAGGCGATTACCATCCAAGCGTGTACTGGCTGCTTCGTGTAGGTGGTACGCCTGCTGCCTATACCTCGTCGCACATTGTCGTGATTATTTCTTAAGGGAACCATGCCGTAAGTGACTAGGTTGATTTGCAGCAGAACTTACCGTCGCGAAACCGGCTGGCTGCACTTGTCGTGGTTGCTGCCGGACACAGGTATCTTCCGCATTGATCGTCGGCCATTATACGTAACCATTTCTTGGTTAGGCGCAAATTGACAAGGGAGGTACTGTAGAACTTGACGCATGCCCGATACAACGCTTAGGTCTCGAGACTGAGTTGGCTGGAGGTGTATCAATCAGTTACTCTAGATCGGTGGATTTAACGGACTGACGTGTAGTCGATCCGCTATCAGGTCATTCGGGTTGGTGCCGCTGTGCGTACGCGATGTTAGCTGATGATAGACATGCTCTGTTTTTTTCGCGACCGCCAGCATGCTGTCTGAGTTCGTGTGCACAGTGTCACGTCCGTTTCATCATCACGGCGCAATGTTAACCTGTGCGCTGTTCGCGCATTGACATCCAATATTTCCAACAAGCACTGTCGGGACGAGATACGTTCGACTGTATCCTCTGACAGGTCTCCCTATTTGTCTAGACGTTATCCGCATACACGACTATTGATATTGTTGATAAAAAAGTACCAACACCACCGTGATCACATTTGCAGCGTCTATAAACCTCGGTAGAACCTCGATGGAAACGGTAAATATCTACTATAGTATGCGACGTATAGACAGCGACACAGGCGAACTCCAGTTCGTATGAATAGGGTGGTAAACCCTCCAAACACAATATTTTACTGCTTGAGTTTACATTTCTCAGGTCGTACCAGTACCCAAATTTCCCTGGTTGTCCGAGGTAATTATCCCGTGGTAGAATATCACGCGGAAAAACACGGTTGACGAGAAACACCGGGGTTCCGTTGATTACCGTGGCCCCCGATTACCGTGGACACGGATATATAGATGCCCAATTCCGCTCTTCCCAAAGTCGAATAATCCCGACCTTGAGGGGCGTATATCATACAGATGAGTGGTTCTGTCGATAACCTGTTTTTCCGGATAGATTCCAATCAACGCAATTTTTCCGAAGGGCAGTGAGTCAGCAAGAACAAGTGAAATGTCGGATCAGGCGTGATGACTACCGATAGTGGAATTAGGCATTGACGAAGATACTGAACACCTTAAGGGATTGGCGGTGTTCGTATCCCGAAGATAAATTTATACTTGGCGGTGCTGTACTCGAAATATTGTCAACATTGTCCGTGTTGAAAAAATTGAAGCCCGAAGATTGAGCCATCGGCGTTGTTGTAAGGGTTACTTGGAACTTGAACTGTTTACCTCTTCTGAATTAACAACAGGAGATACTCAGGGTATTACGGATTGTTGTAGGGATACTGCAGAATCGTTGATTTGTTTACTCCACCACAAACATTACGATGAGTTCCGCAACCGATGAACTACGGACATGGATCCATAAAAAATGTACATATGACATGGATGTTTGGGACGGCTTACATTAAAAATGCGGTGCACCCATTTAAAGCACACATACAAATATTATTACGTTGCGGTCGCAGTGCCAAACAAAACGTACTCGGGGCTATATATATCCATCAGCTCATGACCACATGAAAAAAAAACATGAGTGAGACCGAATCAAACGTTTTATAGTGCACCATGATCCCCAAAACCAACACTGGGTTGTCATTAAAGCCCAAAGGCCGTAAGGAGGTGAACACGTGCACCGTCCATCCCTATGTCCAACCGATATTTTATCCGCACGGAACACAACGAACAGAAGCCCAGCAACACAAACGCTGTCCCGCCAGAAGTACGCACGACCTCCGACCCACCTAGATGATATCATAAGAGACCCCTAACCGTTTGTTGTTAAACAAATTGTCAGTGGTCGAAGCGGTCGACAGAGTACTGAACGACAAAATACACTAACTCACCGCCGGAATCGAGTCATAGGCTTAAGTAATGCGCACCACGCTATTTTGTCCACCTGATAATTCTGCACGGAACATTAGTCTTGATAGGAAGCAGAGCCAGCAAAACCTTAATCCCAGATGTGGGACATCGCTTGCGCAAACGGCACCAATAAGTACCACCGTAGTTTGGGGTGTTTATCATGAGCTACGAACGCTGTAAAAGGCCGATATCCGAAACCCCAGATACTACAGAAGCATTCAGGAGTAGCCTACGAGTAGCGTGCGGGGGGTAATTTGATGCACGCCGTTCTGAGGGAGTCGACTCGGCCGGGATGCTGTGGCTATTTTGTGCTTTTTGATAGTGCGGCAAGATTTCAATATACGGTTTACGCCTATTACTCTCCAAGCGCACACGCCTTACAACATCCGTCAGGCACACTTTTCTCATCTAAATCTCTACTTACGAGGTGCCGTGTACACGCCCTGTGCACTCACCTAACGCGAGATATCCTTCCTGGTCGCAAAGGTGGTGGTATGCGTAGAATATTGCGCTATTGATCTCTTTGATGGATACATATTGTTCATGGTGGTACATGTTCATAGGTGG
Source organism: Saccharina japonica (assembly GCA_008828725.1). Classification (NCBI taxonomy): domain Eukaryota; class Phaeophyceae; order Laminariales; family Laminariaceae; genus Saccharina; species Saccharina japonica. The sequence continues at coordinate 24,146 of MEHQ01004013.1, forward strand.
CGTGCTTGCTTCCGGTGTAATTTGGTCTCGCTCACGACGAGAAGTAGGTTAAGTCCCAGGATGGCATACGGTTTATATCATAGTACATCAGCATCTAATAAACAGAGTCGGAGCGAGAGGGAGTCAACCTCGTCCTCTCTCAATATGCGTAGTGCTCCCACTTGGGGCACATCTCTGCAATCACCTTAGTAACAAACCCAGTTGATGTGACACGATGTCTGACAGTGCTACTTCACATGACAGTACCCACTGCGATACATTGTAAAACCAGCAGTCTTCCACCCGGTTATAAATATACCGAATGATTTTCAAATTCCAACAGCACAAATTGAGATATCCTTGTGTTTTTGTGTTGTATTGCATGTAGCTCCTATCTATCTTCCCTGTCGTCAACACTACTCTGATGATTTCAGGGCGGCTTTCCGTTTATTCAACGACCATCGTGGCAATATAATTGGGTCCAAATTTAGAGATTGTACAAGGTTACAGTGTGTTAAGTATATATGCGTCAGGCACTTAATCTCCGCGAAGCAGAGGAATATTCGAAATTGTGTCTCTCCTCCAGCGGAACACGCTTTATGTGTTGTTGAGAGACTCTGTTTGGAACAAATTACACCTCGGTTTTTCGTTCTCCCCGCCGATGAAACATTCGGCCACAAGCAAGTCACGGTCAAGCGCTGGCAGTGGTGATTTTTCACATACATGTCACCCCTGGCTTGGTGGGAATTCTCGTGGTTAGGCTCGTTGAGCTCAGCGGGGAGTCCCACTTCGGCATCTGCTAAACCATATTTCACTTGATCAATTACTGTAGGTTACGGCTCCAAGACGCTAGGAAGGGAAATGTGTCGATTGTTCGCATAAACTTTGAATATTTCGAACAATCGTCGCAGTGATCTTGATGATTTGACATGAATACATACCGATTTTATAACACCTTGTTTAGAGCCTTTACATACCTGGTATATTTATGCAATAATTTCATGAGTTTTCCTTCGTAGTACTCCGACAACAGCTTCGCCCATTTGCGGCTGGTCTCACAACGAACGATTGGGGGCCTCTTATCACATCCTAGGGGCGGGTCGGAGGGCAGGCTTACTGTTGGCGGGGCACTCTGTGTTCTGGCTTGTTTTGTATTGTCTAGAGTATTGTACACTCATAAAATTTAATATGGGCATAGTTTTGTAAAACCGTTCGTTGATATGTCAACTCTTGTTTTTAGAATAGGTATGTCGATTGCTTTGGATCATCTAGTGTTATTAAATGGCAGTTGTACGACGCCGTGATCGCTGCGAGTCTCGTCTGTTTGCCCTGAGAAAACTACACTTCATCACCACCACTCGCTTCCAACCCTCTGCGCTGCACACAAATTGGTACCAAGTAGTACAACAGTGCACTCTCGGGGCGGCGTAAGTTCGACCAAGTCCTCCCCATTGGTCTAGACGTTACCATGAAACGCTAGTCCAGTACCAGTAGTGTTTATCATGCAGTTCGGACACCACCGTGGCGATTAATAACAAGTCTCTACATTTCCTTGACGTTAGATAAATACCAGTTAAAATCAGCGACACAATGAAGAGTACGGCATAGGAATACTCGAATGCGCGACTGCATGGGGGTATGATCCTCAAACGATAGCAGGGACACGTTATAGTCGCATTCGTAACGTCATAGATATATTTTAATGTTATCCTCCCCTGTTCAAACAACAAAATACCCCAACGTGGCAGAGCAAATGATATTGGGAATTCAATCCCCGCAACAATATCACAAGTACAAGTGGAAAAGAAACGTTTTAGAGTACAGCTGATCGGGAAGAAAAACTGAAATTCAGGATTGCTGATCCTACTTCGACAACCTCAACCTCCCCGTTAGCTCATGCAACTCCGTTACTGCACCTCTTGCGAAAACCAGCTGTGATGTCTTCTGCCTGACGTAACTTTGTTATATAGAATATCGGCAATCCTGTATAATGTTAACCTTTCTCCCTTACTGTTAAGGCACGTCTCTACACGTCTGCGCTTTAACAGAGAACTGACCCTGTTTGTTTTACTCGTTTTGATCAAAACGCACAGGTAGCGGTTTTCAACACCTACAGTATGTCCTTAAAAAAACGCAAACGTAGTACATTAGTTCGCTTTTTAGAACCGTATCTTATCACAATCGGTGCTCCCGACAATGCCGACCGTACATGGACAACCGTGCCCTCCCTGCTTGCAACAAGTATCTTTTGTAGAATATTTTTAGCGAACGCCTCCTTTGAGAATTTCAACCACACGGCACGTCGTTTAATAGACACTTGGCAACCTGCGTATCATCGAACTGCCTCCACGTTTCTAATGGAGGTTTACATTATTGCAGCGCGTCATCTCATTTTCCACGCAGCGGAACAAAGCCGGAATATGTACCGCCTATGTATATGTATATCTCCCGACAACGACAAACGATGTATTTTACCGCGCCGCCCATAAACCCTAGTTCGACACAATCAATGCTCACGACAATGCCGACCGTACGTGGACCACTCAAACCTCCCTGTTAGCAACCCCTATTTCCGTTGGGACATTTCAAGCGACAACTTGCTTCAACATCGTTAACCTGACGGCCCACCGTTCAACTCGACACTTGGCAGCCGACGCCGCCCCACGGTTCTGATAGAGTGTCCAGTTGTTGCAGCGCATCATCTCCTTCTCTAACCGTCTCAACGTACGCGTATATCTAGATGTTGTGCATATAACGTATAACCAGAACAAAAATAGTACTTTTACGTTACCGCTTATAACCCTACGTCGTCACAATCGGTGCTTGCGACAACACTTGAATATTCACGACAACATGCATTGAGCCTTTTCAAACTCTTCTAAGCTCGGGGGTACCATCAACATGGCTGTAGGGCGAACCCCTGGAGTGTATGGAGAAGGGCGAAGTCGGTGCCCAGAGGACCTGAGACGCGGTAGTCCTCAACGGTTCCGCGGAATGCCTCGAACCCTTCCATCACTTCGTGGCCGTCCTCATCCAGCACAGGGCGGGCCGTCTCTCCCAAGATTCCGGACAGGAGGTCGTTTTCGAGGGATAGGCCGTGCATCCCCAGGTCCATCTGCCAGAACTCCAAGTCGGGCAGGACACGACCGTCCCAGTCCAAGTCACCGCCGCCTTGAGTGTTCGTGCCGACGTTGAGGCGCAGCGTTACCGAGGATGTCATGATTTTAAAGACGGCATGAATGGACTGAACATCAGCAAGGTCGTGCTGATCGATGTACTTCGCGCACCACTTCGGCGCCGCCATGTCTTCGAAACGAAGGATCCAGTCTTCAAATGTTTCGTCGGGGCCCAGCTGGCGAGTACCTTGCACCATTTCGTCGTACATGCGTGCCCAAATTTTATCGCCGCCAAACTGTCGGCACTCTGCCGGCAGGTTTGACGCGGAAATAGTTATTCCATCTGCCACGTATTCGTTCCTGGAAAATGAAAGTAGGCCGTCCACTTCGTCCCCATCGATGGCAGCGCGCAGACCGCCGTCGGCAAGGCAGGGCGAGGTCCTGAGGGGACACCCGCTTGTGTAAACATCATAAGGGTTCTTCACCTCGACAACGAGAGAGTGCCCCTCTGACAAAACGCTGAGGCCCGTGATTAGTTGGCGATCAGGGAACTGTTCGGGCAGAGGAGCGGTCAGCCGGACGTTCACTTGGAGATTGGCGTCGTCGTCCCTGACCATGCTGTACCAACCACCGTCGACCCCAGACCAGTCGATCTTCTGGCCCCGGAGGCCTTTCATGTGAGGATCATCACACACGTCCGCGCCATCCGGGCACACTGCGTTTTTGAAGTTCAAGTTCACATTCGGGCAATAGAGGTAACTGTATATTAAACCATCATCAGCTGTCAAACAGGAACCATCGGATGCAGTCTCAAAAGAACAAATATAAATGTATTCGGATCATCGTAGGGACAGACGGGCAACTAATATGGTTCAGTATCGGCTCCGGGCAATCAACAACCTTTGGTTTGTTGCTGACGGTAAACTTGCGTGCGTTTTGATCAATGGTTGTCTGGCCGTTCATAGTCCCTTGTGGTATTTGCATCAAAGCGACACATATTTAGCAATACGCTTGTACAAATATGGTAGAGTTGTTGGCCGTCCCGATAATTCCTCAAGTACAAATGTTTTGATCTTCACGGCGTCAATTGTATGCAGAAGCGCCTATCGTCGAGGATCAACCGTTACGAATCAATCCCCTAGTGGACGGATAAGTTTGCCGTCGAGAGTAATACGTGTCAATGCACACGTTATGCGGCACTCCTTACTACCGTCGTGTCTTGAGGCACTTACATATTTCACAAGGCATAACAATTCCAATGTGGTTTCGGAATACTTTTACATGAGGCGGCAATGCTTACCTAAAATATTAGTGCTGACGAGGTACCAATGGCGCAACCTTTAATCGACAATAACATCAGACGCCAAGAGATCAACGGCCCAACCACAACGTTTAGTCTATGTCGAGCTAATAGCGTGTTGGTGGAGACCCACGCGTGACCTTGTGATGGACGCATGTGCTAGAAGGTTTTGCGCATTGTCGGTCTTTGACTCGGTATACAGATTTGGTTACCGTGCTGAAAGGCCGAACTATCAGTGAAATACAGAAAACGAGGTTAATGATGAGCTTTCAAAAGGAAACCAACCTGGACGTCGAAATATGTGTTGGAGGTGGCTCTACTCACTTTCATAAAGGTGCTGATATTACGGCAAGATGTACGCTGTACGGAAGTTCGTGCTCTGAGTGACTCGCAGAATGTTTCCAACATTAAATACGATATGTCTATGTCATAAACGTACTTGTTGCTACTGATAAAGCTCACGCCTCGCTCATGACATACCCGGAGGTATTAACAAGGATTGGTTTACAGCGACAACAAGTTCCCGCCGTTCAAATGCCGATCAAACGCGTATAAATGTTGCTGACGAGCAAACAAGCGAAGCTCAGGTCACTAAGCAGTAAGCCGTACGGTGGAGTTCTCCGGCTGTCTGCCGTACATACTTAACACTAGTAATTTGGCCTTCGTGGTCACTTCGTACCTTTCGTGTAATCTGCCCGTAGACGTGGAGAGAAATACCCGTCAACCGAGCGGCAAGGACAGCAGCAAAAAAACATATTGTTGGTCAGATACCAGATATGAGCGCATAACGTGTGACGAGTGCTACTCGACCAGAACTGTCGCTTAGTTTGTTGAAACAAGCATTGTGACGAAGGGGGTGACTCTTACGAAGGAACTAATCAGCGATTTACCCGCTGATAACAATGTAGTTAGTACCGCTAACCCGACTTGTTACGACGGGCCGAAGGTAAAAGTCCATGTTACACAAAACTTGCGTGTTCAAAGAGACATAGTCCTTCTTCGATATGAGACTTCAGGCAAAACAAGTTATTTACCTCCGCCGTGGCCCATGTCGCCAAACTCCCGTTCGCGGGCGCTTCTCGGAACTGCTGTAACGACGCATTTTTAACACTTCGTGAAAGTATAGCACAAGTCCCAAGACGTGATATAATTTGCATTTAGGCGACTAAATGCCAAGGGTACAGCGTTCATTCCCTGTGTCGCTGTGTAGGGAACGCTTCATCGCCCCCTCGGCGAAACCGAGATAACGACGGTCTCTATGTGAACGCCCTTGGTCGACAGTACCCCACGACGGAGCAATTCCTTCGCAATACAAGTTGCACCAGCACGCAGCAGTACCAGAGTATTTTTCTCCGAGAGAAAGGACGGAATAATATATACTTGGGGAATGACGACGAGCTGGTCTGGCCAAAGGTCTACCGAAACAGTTATACAGTTTTTCGCAGCTCAGTTTTGCGATTGTGTGTCTGTAATTTTGCATGGGGCCTGGTATGCGTATTTCCCATCTAGCCAAAGCGGCTCCAGAAAAGAAAAATATGAGGAGCAAAACATTATGACCGTTTGAGTAAAACGCGAAAATATGAATCGACCGAAATTCAGTTTTTTTTTTTTTTCTGGAACCGCCTTGAAGGCCTAGACAAATGCGCTCCGAATCATTTGTAAAATATTCAGGTCAAAAATCGTAAAACTGAGCGGCGAAAATTGATTTTGGTGTATCTCCTCGCAATATCTTGAATTTGTATTGATGTATTATGCGCGCCGTATCTCTTGATAGAAAATGAATTAGACGAAGATGAGGATATCGATCGATTCCTTGTGCCCCAAGAAATGTTCACACCAATATTAGCGTTATCCGCTTTCCATGTTTTTCTCGGTTTTGTATAAACTTCAGTATCCAGAAATGTCTGTACGCGACGCAAGTTTTTCAAAATGACCTTCCTTAACGACATCGACTCGGATTCTAACACGGAAAATATCTTCAAATGCGCTACACACTTAGCAACGCGGTGGCAAAAGTTGGAGTCAGAATATCCCCAGGTACCTGAAAAAACTCCGATTTAATAAAAATCTGTTTTATGGCCGGACCAGCCGGTAATTCCTGGCAGTAGCGCGTCACCCAGTATTCCTTCCAGAAGGTGCATTGGCTCTATATACGCCGCCGAAACGCGTATTATCGTGTCCCGGGAATACGTCTTCTTGAGTTGGGGCGGAATAGACGCGTTGCGTAATGGTGGGCGGTAGAATGCTGCGTTTGCCGGTGCGAGTCTAGTACTATATGCCCAAAGGCTAATATCAACGTCGAAACAACATTTAACGTTGCAACATACGATTCCCTTGTACCAACGAGAAAAAACAAGGCTCCTCGGGTCATCGCCACACGTGCGATATACGTTTCTCGTTTATGGTCTCGGTGTGTTTTCTGAGTTGAGGGCCGTCAGTCGACGACAGCAAAACACCGCTGTCGCAAGCAGCGATTCGTTCGATGATGGAATACAGTGGATACTGACGCCATTAATCTACTGCACAAAGTATACTGCTAGGGACTATCACTGCATATCCCCCTAAACGTGCTTGTTGTGAAGTGCAAAATGCCGACCAGCGCAGAGACGAAAGGGGACACGTAAACGTGCCAGTTTGCTAAACGAATGCTCAATGGAAAGTAGGAGAGATGCATCGCTGTACAACCATATGAAGCCAACGGTTAGCCGCCTCACCGCACAGACCGTCCACCGCACTGTTGGTGCAAAGCCCGGCAGTACACGTACATCCTGCGGGCTCAAAACACACCTAAACAAAAATCGGAAGGGCGCGAAATGTGTGTTTTGTTAGTACTTTAGCCGTGTTGAATTATCCTGACACCATGAATCTGCGGTACAAACGTTCCACGTCATACCAACAAACACGGTCATGTACTGTTTAGCTGATGATCGAAGGTGTCAACAATTTCCCCGCGAATATTATTCGTCCCTTGACGCATGTTTCTCGTTGAGAATGGTTGGCTTTAAGGTCTACACGTATTTCCCACACCTGCGTGCATTGCTCATATCGGTATCTGGCATGCCTGAAAATAGTGGGACGTCGATGCTGTTGTCCAATCGAACAGCGGATACATCGATTTGCTTATACAAAAGCGATAGCTGCGCGTCCAACCCAGTTGTGAGGCCGCTAAATTCACGCACCCGAACTTCTCCTAATATCTAGCGCGATCGGTTCAAGGGGTTGACAAAACCTAAGGCAAGAAATATGTCAACTAATTTCTGTACGGGGCAATGTGACCGGGGAAAGTTTTCTGCACCGCGCTCAGAGAACGATACTAAACGTATTTTGCCGACGTAGCCATGCTGATAAACACAACTGCGGATATACTTAGAACTGAAGAATTCATACATTTCCTAACCCAACTGGCTGAACTACTAAACGACGAAGAAATACATGAGACCGCGCTGTCGAAGAGTTTTCGGTTACTCACATTGCCATCTGTAGGAAGGCCAACGAAATTGGCGCACGCCACTTCGCCACCCCAAATTTGAAAACATTGCCCTACATCAGCTTCCGTCGCACATCCGACGGTAACGTGTAGCGCAGAGTAGAAGCACTGCCTCCCCACCGTTTAGGGCGCACCGGAAGGTACACAACGTGCGTGCACAAGGCGTATAAGTTAGACGCTGATTTTGGTCAGGGGTTACAGGCGAAAAGGCGAATTATAACGTGGGCGGGTGCGATGGTACACATCAAGGAGGTTCGACGGCAAATTAGTGGACACCCCTTTTGTCATCAACGTCGTCCGAGCCCCGAATCCAAGCACGACGGTTGCACGACGCACTCACTTCAGCGTTACTGTCTTGTAGAGTGCATGTCTCCAGTTGCCCTTGGGTTTTGTGAACAGCGCAAAGAACCAAAATAGACCCCACAGCAGCACGTCGGACGGCCATGGTGTTATGTCTTCGTTCACGCTTGATCTCACTCCACAGAAGGCACTGGCGAAAACGCGCAAGAGAAGCGTGGTTCAAACATGGCCGTGTTTGACTTGATTAGTATCGCGCACAGGGTTTAGCAGTCCCAACGTGCAACGGTTTTCATCGAATTTTGCTCACTCACGCTCTCGCGTATTCCGCTAGTCAACCATATTTTGTGCGGGAAAAAGTCCCTACGAGCATGCACTCGGGGAGTCTTGAACTCACGACTTGTAACATAGACGGGATACACCTGTCATTTTACCGGGGTCGCCGGCAATTCCTGGCTCGGTGTTAGGCACGCCTTTCATTTACAGCCCTTTATGACCAACGTCAACTTTTCAATGCGACTAAAAATGATGTTACTGCCGCGGCAACCCAACCCTCGTTTCGCACATCACCCGAAGGCTACGATACATCGCAAGTTACTTTTTTTCCACACAGAAGTCCGAGCCAATAGTCCATCTTCAACCGCGAAGTGCCCAATATGGACTCACATGTTTAGGGAAAAACCAAAGCTGAAAAGGATGCTCAACATGGTTTTCAGTAGTTACCAAGTAAGTAGTTTTTGACTAGTCGATCCGCCCCTGTGGATGAAGGGCTGTATAATAGACATCGTCGCAAAGAAACGCGAACAACGTTTTACATGGCTACATTTCCACAGCAGGGTGGGGATCAACAGCATATTTACCGCAGGGTAGACTTCAGGCTCAGGCCTGAAGAATCAAATATATTGCCTGAATGAAATGTTAAGTGTTTGAGGGACAGCAAACGTACGGACCTGGTAATTGGTTATGCAAACAAAATGTACCTATACACACACTCCCCTTTCTTTTTGCCTTCTTGAAAATAAAGTAAAGTAATTGGGAAGAAGTTGATAATATATTCATAAAAGGTAGGTTGTTCGTGGTATGGGGGGGTACAATTAATTAATTTAGCGAAAGAGGGAAAATAATATGGTATGGCCTGTTGTGAGTGGTAAACGGGATGTAGATGCTCCTGAATGTAAGTATATATCAATATATCCCTAAAATAAAAGAACGTTTTTGTACTATTAGTGACAAACAAATGTCCCTATAGTTGGGGACAGAGTGGTGACAAATATGAAATCGTTATTTGAATAAAGATTCATGGACAATGATACTACAGGATTTAACAGGTCGTCACAGTACCAGTCCCTTCCGGGTAACGGTCATTTTGTTTTCTTGTACCCTTAGGACTGGTCGTACTCATTCCTTGCTATTATCCCAGGTACCCTGGGGACTGGTGGCATTCAGAACTTTCCAGTCTCGACGTACCCCGAAAAATGGTAAGACTCAGTCCTTCCGCCCCCCCCAGGCGCCCTATTTAAATACTGGTGGGACTCGATGGACACTACGTACCAGGTTTACACTATACTCGTAACTGTGTACACCAACAGGTATGAACTACTGCTGTGTACCTGGTACACGTTTCTTCGCTGTTGATCTGTATAGACTCCACACTCTACACTATATACATCCCGTATAGAAGTAGCACTGCTCAAATACACTACAGAAGTATGCATACATCCAGTCAGTGTTTTATAGGCTGGGCGGGGAAAAAAAATACGCCAAAAAAATGTCCACAGCGTTAGTTATGCAAATTTTGCGGTATGTGCAAATCTTCTAGTAAATGCAGCTTCGTACAGCATAGGGATATACAGCAACACATACACTTCTAGATCGAGACACCCGCTCCCGCGCCGTCTAATCAATAGGGCAAGGGGAGGAATTGCCCTGACAAACATATTTGTCAGGATAGAGAGAATGTACTGCAAATGCAAGTAACAATTATTTCCGTCGCGAATCTATGATGTGATCCAGGTGGTCCGTCGATTAAGTAACAGCCAGCCAGCAAGGTACTATGCATTTGTTTTGCGAGGTGGTCATGCCGCTGCCCATATGAAGAGAAGGGCATAAGTCATCATAGGCTGGACGATCATGCTGCTCAAACGGCGCGTGAAAGGGGCACTGCGCAACACGCCGCAGCAAGACTTGGAATAGACGGCATCGCAGGTATCTGCTCTAAGTACGTACGCTGTAGTACAGCAGCAGCGATACGAGTTTTTTTTTACTCGCAGGCACCAGTTCCACGCGGCGTCTTCACTGCTACAGTTATGCTGTATAATTAACAGTACGTTTACACACAGAAGTATTCGTAATGCCTGCTCGTAGTACCTTCTGTTGTGTGAAATTTCAATATGCGTTGATGAATTACGCCGTACCTATCAGGTACCAGGGTATATAAACTCAGTAACATCAGTTTTTCGGTTTTGTCATACGCAGCACACTACGAGTACTGTATGCCGTATAGCCAAGATCAGGCCTCAGCTCCTGTCTTGTTGTTGTCTTAAATAGCAGCGATCAATTCGGCGTGTGATTTGTCGCCCTCAAAAGCTGAGGCTGGGCTGGGCAGCAGCGATCGCCAGTGGACTCATCACCCACGACAATTAATACAACTCGATGCCCAATCGAGGAGAGGCGAGACGCTTTGTTTCCATAACTTACGTATGACCAGCTATATCGCATTGATTGACTCGTGCGGTTGTGTTCTCGTTCCCTGTACCTCAGCACTTCACTTTCGTTGTACCCCTTAATTCGCGTTAATTTTGTTTTGATTTTTCCAAGGTCAGGTTCTGTAGGGTAACTACAGAACAATACGCGGGGTATTTACCCGGGAAATACCCTACAGAGATCTTGTGTGAGTTCTGTAAAGGTTTTATACCCGTACCCGGAACTTCTGTAAGTTCTGTACGACCTTCATACCCTTCAGAGGACTTCTGTAAGTTCTGTACTCCGCGTTTCCCAATAGCCGGGGTACCGGTAAACCGTGTTTGTACCTTCCCGGAACTTCTGTGAGTTCTGTACGCCCGTGCCACAATACCCGGAACTTCTGTGAGTTCTGTAAGGGTTTTATACCCTAACCCGGAACTTCTGTAAGTTCTGTAAGACATCCATACCCGTACCCGGAACTTCTGTAAGTTCTGTAACACCTTGGGCACAATACCCCGGGCAAGGGTATTCCCTCGGCACAATACCCTGTGTGCCGGTACAGATCAGGGTATCGTTGAGGATGTCAGGAGACGGTCAGTCGAGGGAAAATGGGCATCGGTCAAGGGTGTGGATTTGAGTGTTCCACACTAAAGTCTAGTATTTTGGGGGCTGTCAAGGATTAAAAAACAAAATTGCCGTCAGTCAAGGGGTGAAAGTGCCGTGTCCTGACATCTTTTGAGGAGTGATGTTATGCATTCTGACGCCATGTCTCATCAATGACACACACCAAAAACGAAAATATGAAATTTAAAAAACATTGTACAACCCACCTCGCTCACAACCACACATAAACCGAGCACACAAGTACGTGGATTTTGATTTGGGGGGTAAATCTATGATCGCGGAAGTCATTCCCATGAAGTTGGAACGGTCCTTACCGTGAAAATCGTGAAAGACAGATATGACAGAAATTAGCTACAACGGTACATGCATGGTATATACGCGTTAGTACCGGTACAGTGTGTCATGTTTGAACTACACCCATCGCAGTATTTCGAAATGCATTTTATGTATAATTTTTTAGGAGTACTTTTGCATTTTTTTCGCCCCTTGAGGTGGGTATTTACCAGGGTATCACCGGAACTTCTGTAAGTTCTGTACGCCCGTGCCTCAATCAGAACTTCTGTCAGTTCTGTACGCCCGGGCCACAATCGGAATTTCTGTGAGTTTTGTGCGACCGGGCACTTCTGTAAGTTCTGCACGCCCGTATCACAATACCCGGAATTTCTGTGAGTTCTGTGCGACCTTCATACCCATACCCGGAACTTCTGTAAGTTATGTGCTACCGAGCCGCAATACCCGGGGTACCTGTACAACGTGTTTATACCTGCCTGGAACTTCTGTGAGTTCTGTACGCCCGTGCCACATGAGTTATGTACGCCCGAGCCGCAATACCCGGAACTTCTGTGAGTTCTGTGAGGGTTTTATACCCTAACCCGGAACTTCTGTAAGTTCTGTACGACCTTCATACCCTACTGAGAACTTCTGTAAGTTATGTACTCCCTGTTTCACAATACCCGGGGTACCGGTACAACGTGTTTTTACCTGCCCGGAACTTCTGTGGGTTCTGTATGCCCGAGCCGCAATACCCGGAACTTCTTCGAGTTCTGCAAGGGTTCTATACCCTAACCCGGAGCTTCTGTAATTATGTAAGACACCCATACCCTGACCCTAAATCCTCAAACCCTACAGAACCTGACCTTGGAGTTTTCTCTGTCCCAGTCTGTGACCCAAGGGTACGCGCGAATCTGAATCCCAGACACCCTACTACCCCTCCCATCCCCTATATTGGAGTGGAAAACCGGACCGTTGTGATCCCAGGAAACAATAGGTCTACTGTTTTTTTAAGACCCACCAGCCCCCCCCCCCCCTCACCAGCGAAAACAAAATAGGGGGTTTCTTAAACCAAGTGAAAACATAAAAAACGAAAAAAATAACGATTTTCGCTCATTTCGTCCCGTGATCACAGCGATCCGGTTTGGTTTCACCCTGGCCTTGCTAAGAGTATGGTGTCGTTTTCTCTTTTGTTATATAACTGTTATCACGCAATTCGTATTATAGTACGAGTATGTAGAATGCATAGATACCAAACAGAAGCTCCGGAATTACCAATCTTATTGCTAAACAATTTCGAGTCGCGATGCACACAACGCACAACTAACTGCCCTCTCTTTCTGACACAAAGCCCTCGCCACCTTCTATTAATACAGACCATAACGAACTACTGTGGTAGCTATACGTTGGTCGGGAGCGGGTCTGAGCATTATTTTGAACTGGAGCTATGGCGTGTTTTACCAGGAGTACCCACGTTGCTATGTTGGTACGTTGCGGGACGTTGTGGCGAAACCACAATCCTTGCAAGTTGGCGGGACGGGTACAACTTACACCGCAACGTACCCAAGTACACCTCGATTGTGAGACGTCTTGTCTTAAACTGTGGACAATGTGTGGCAGGTGGAATGTTCGCGCCGGGTTCCTGGCTGTTCTTGCAACGCTCGAAAAAACTATATTTTCTAACGCATTTACATTATATAATGGAAGTGTGTGCTGTAGCCTATTTCGTGTAAATATACTGACGAAAAAAGTAAAGGGACTTCGTAGCAATCTGCTGTGCAAGTTATATCTACTATATACATACCTGGTATATAAATAGTTCAGTTTGTTTTTTCCAATTTATACTTAGACTATTAATAAGTATATCGCAAACAGAAACATTGATGGAAAAACCCAAAATCCCTCGGCTGCTTAGGAAGCGGCATGCTCCGAAGTCTCATCATTTTAGCTCAAGTGCACGAAATGTTTTAGGTGGCCTATTTTATAAAGAGGATACGTTTGGAGTGTTTAAAGTTTAGGTTTGTTATGTACAAGGACGACACGTTCGCAAAATGTGTCGTGTTTTCGCGCGTATAGCAAAACGCCGAGGGACACCAGAAAAGATCACATATACGTGTATATAAACAAAAATAACAACACCCTACTGACAATACACTAAACAACTATTTTTTACGAGTACCTTGTAGTTCTGCGCGTCATCGTGTCCACGTTGTTGTTTTCGCGCATTTCGAATTATTTCTCTTCGTTTGTTTTTATATGTCGTATGATATGTATCGTCTGTTTTCCTGATTACTTTTCCTACTTATATATAACTTCTTCGTATTTTTCTCTTATTTCCGCATGTGTATCGTGCTATTTGCTTTGTTGTCGTTTTGTTTAACGGTTTAGTTTCTCGATTTATTTTCGATGACCGTCAAATTGTACTACTATTAATATAAAAAACTGCAACCGTTAACCAAACGAAATACATACTCGTAGGACTCTGGGATGGCGCGTCCCGGGGGACTTGTTGTGTAGATTTAGGTTGTGATCCGTTCATTGATCTTATTCCGGGGACGTTGCGAATGTGTTACGTTGGCCCAATGACTAACCGTGAGATTTGTGGCTCAAATTAGTTTTTTTCAAGTAAACTAGAGTACGCTCGCAGGAAACCCCAGTGGCCACCTGTTTAAAAGTATGGTATTTTTGTACCAGAAAAAGTATTGCTGCTGTAAACAAGGCGAACCTCGTCCATTCCGAACGACTCGAGTTTCTTATGTTTCTTGTTTTGTCGAAGGGGCTCCGTGAAAAACAAGCGATGAAAAAGGCAGGCTGAGATTTATACGAAGAATGTAGAATTTCGGCAGTCAGTCCATAAAATTTTGAAGAGGGTGGTGTACATGTATTAGACCTATTGTAAAAACTAAAATCCAGCCTGGAGCAGCTTTTCTGTTTATTACTTCAAAGAAAGTGTCTACAGCAGTACGACGACCAATTGCAAGTCGTACGAGGTGTTATGGTAGGTAACGTTTAACGTTCCGCTGGATAAAACCACTCAATCAACTAACTCACGCGTCAGGCGCTTTTTCGGCCGTGGAAGTGAATTGCCATATCCTTATACTTGCGCGAACATTAAGAAATAAAAACTACGTCGGATTGCAAGATCAAACCCATCTAACACTGTCCATCAGCTCACCTGACCCAAAGCGTTCGGGATTGATATATAGGGCAGTCGTGGCGAACAAGTTGGGCGAGGAGGAAATGTCAGCCGTTACGAAGGTATTGATGGCGCCGGGTAAAGTGTTGGCCTTAGAACACGGTGAAGAGGGCAAGGTTACCCTGCTTTTTGTCTCGATCGTTGCTGCTGCCAGTGAGTCAGACTGTGAGCCTATCCTATATTGGGTAGATAAGTGGCGGTGGTAGGGTGGTGCTGGTATGACCGAGATGGGCGAGCGCTGCATGAGTGTGGGCGTGACGGCGTTGACACGTACGTGCAGACGAAAAATAATAGTTACCTTTCGGGTGGTGTGGACAGGGGCCGAAAGTGAATCTATGGAAATGAATTGTCGGCGACGTTATTTCTATACGGCGGTGTTCTGTGACGATGTTGACCCGTGTGTGCCCATCCTCGTGTTATCTGTGCCGACAAGAGTATATGGCAAAAAAATATACATCCAGCAGCACGACGACCTGTTTCCGGTGTAAAACGGAAGTTCGTTCCAATGTTGCTTTCGCACCCATTTTTGCAAACAATCCGTACATATGGACTCACACATTCATTCATTGACCGCATTGTTCTTGAGTCTGCGGCACATACATACGCAGAAATCAAAAGCTTCCAAAAACGAGATGAAATCCAGACACGTACGGGGTGGTCTCGATAAAAAATTGGAAACGAAACTCCGAACCAACTGCCCAGCAGACGAGGGGGGTTCTTGGGGTGAATATTCCTGTAGGCATCACGAAACGATCTATATCCTCACCATCGAAACCAAGAAATGGTGAGTCCGAAGTATCCGCGAGGCACTAAAAAAAGTAAAAACAGCCCGACGAGGGACAAAACATCATGATCTCCCACCCTGTCCCACCCCACATGAACGGTTTGTTAAACATCTTATTTCAACACATAATATACATATATATATATTTATTTTTTTCCCATCCCATTTATTATCTTCGCACTTCCGTCTCTCTCTCCCTAGTCGTAACTCAGATCCGGGCCCACAAAGTAGGCTCCTCTCCCTCCTCCCCCACTACGGTTCTTGCCTTGATTTTTATCGCGCGGAGGGTTCAGCCTTCACAACGCTCGTCGAATTTCATCGAATTTTGCTAACTCACGCTCTCGCGCTTTCTGCTAGTCAAGATTGTTTTTTGCTAGAAAAAGTGCCCAAGAGCATGCACTCGGCGGGGCTCGAACTCGCTTTCTTGACGCTTACAGGCTTCGTGGTTACCTGCTAGCCCACCGTGGCGACCGGATATTATTTGAATCGCATTCTTCGTCAATACCTTTAAAGGGGCACATTGGAGTAATATTTTTTTGTTGTTCCGACTTTTGAACAGAGAAAGTCAACCGAATTTTGCTTGAAACAACTTTATTTATACTACTGCCTTCAAAATCGTTTTGGTATACTCTAAGGTCTAAGGGAGTTCCACACGATTATTCAGATACATATTTGCAAAATGGATTGAGAAAAAACTGTCGTGGTGAGATATTCTCGGCCGGACCAGATCGTAGGTACCAGTTGTAGGCGAAGGTACTTGTTATGGGAGGTTTTGTGACGTTTGAGCCAACCATTATTTAATACGCCATACGTGTCTATTTGGCAGAATATGAAAATGCATACGTGGTATTTACAGTAGTAGGTACGAGGTTTGGGTCTGGCCATCTTTATGTAGTTCAGTTTAAATTATTTTCTCTCTATCGTATGTCTTCTTTCTTGCTTTAGCGTTGTTTCTCTCCCTTTGGTTTATTTGCTCACCGCGGTCCAATGCCAGTGTCTTCGTCTTCTTTGTGTTGCTTAGCCCGCGCGGCAGTTATCTGTTAGAATAAAAACATAAATATTACTCGGAGTACTCCGAGTATCGAGAGTATTGGACACCGAAATACTGCGAGTACACAAAGTAACTGTGGAGTATTTTTTTCTCGAGAATACTTTAACTATAGTCCGAGATAATGGGAGCATCTGTGAATTTCGAAATGCTATTAACGCCAGTCACGAACACGGGCCCAGACACCCCCTCCTCCGCCGCTCGTTATCGAAGCAGCTGGTCAGAGGTATAGACAAACGAACCGGTTCTTGTACCTCGGCGGCATTATCCACGAAGACGCTGACCTCTCACTCGAAATCGAACGACGGATCCGTCTCATGTGGGCGTGCTTCAAACGGTTCGGACCAGAGTTGTACGACATGAAGACGGCTCGACTTAGTCTGAAAGTCCGCATGTTGAAGGCCGAGGTGATTGAAACCCTGCTGTACGGATGTGTGACGAGGACTCTCAGTACACAAATCTTCGCCAGGCTCCGATCGGTACACCACCAAATCCTCCTGCGGGTCATTGGCTTCCAGCGTCGGCAGCGTGGCGACTATAGGACCCTCTCGTACGCAAAGGCTCTCAAGTAGACTCGATGCGAGAGCATCGAAACGACGATCCGTAAACGACGGCTGTTCTTTGCGGCAGCCGTGGCACGGCAACCCAAGGGGCGACTACCTAGTCGGGTGATGTTCGGGACCATGACGGGTGGGGAGTGACGCAGACCGGGAGGACAACCAAAGTCCTGGCAGAAATGCCTTGCTGAAGACCTCAAGGTGTTTGAAGCCACCAAGGGGTCCACGGCACAGGTCCCGTTGGTGTTTGGGGTAGAGACCGCAGCGTGGACCGCTGCAGCCACTAAATAAAGTGGGCAAGTGGTACAGGGGGGTCCTCGAAGCGGCTGAACAGTTCATGGTCCGGTGGCACAGGGTCGAGGCGGAACTGAGTAGACAGCGCCACGCATCCGTCGCGGGGAGTGCACAAGGGAATGGGAAAGGGGGGGGCAACAGTCGTGGAAACTGCGGTTGATGAAAGCAGGAGGGAGACAGCCGACAGGATAGCAAGGTACCAGGCTGACTAGTAAGTCCCGCCTAGACTACCCGTGCCGAGCACCTCTGTAGCTGCTTTGAACGCGGCTCTGTTGTTGTGTTATTTCGTTTCGTTTCGTTTCGTTTCGTTTCGTCTTTTTAGTTTCATTGTTACTCTCGTTCTCATCACTAAGATGAGGAAGAAGTACTACCTGGCTGGGTGGATGGCGAACTGGGTGTTTCTTTTTTTCTTTTTTCCTTGGTTACTTCTGGTGGTCTTTCTTTCTCTTTGTCTGTTTCTTTGTTTGTGCTTATTTTGAGTTTTAGTTTTGTTTTTGCTTGGTGTACTGCCTGTTGTAGCTTCTAAAGGACAGCGAGGCTACAGCCCCTCGCATCATTCATTTATTTAGTTTTACTTAGTTATTTTGCCGTGGTCGTTTTCGCCTTTCTTTGTCTCTCCGCCCCTCCGTATTTTCCTAGGACTTTCTTTGGTTGCTTAGCTACGTACGTACGTATTCATTTGTTTTTTTTTTGTTATTTCCTCTTCGCTTTCCTAGACTCTCGTGGGTGAAACGAGAACGAAAAGGAACTGAGTAGGAAGTGCCACGTATCCGTTGTATAGGTGGCGCCCAAGGGAATTGAGACGGAGGGTAGGGGGGTTCGTACGGAAACCACGGCGGACGAAAGCAGGAAAGAGACGGCAAACAGAGTAGGTACCAGTACCAGACCGGCTAGCTGGTAGAACCTGCCTGTACTACCGGCACAAACCTGCCTCGGCTGGCTGGAAGGAGCTTTTGGTGTGCTCCGGCTGCCTGTCCTCTCCTGTCGTTCTTAGTCTTGCTCTGTTGGCGCTTTTTTCCGGTCCATTTCATTTCATTTTTCTTTTTAATTTGGTTTCTTTTTTATTGGATGTCGCATCTCCTATGGGAGAAACACGACACTTTCTTTTATTTTGTCGTGCTTTTGTTTGGTTGCTTGATTGTTGATTTGCTTCAGTATGTTTACTTTTTATTATTTTTCCTTTTCTCTTTTTTTTGTTTCTCTCGCATGCACCTGGATTGCTAGCAGGGTAGGTCTTGCCTGTCGTATATGGCATTGCATCGTCTGCTCTGCTTACTGCACTGAGCGTAGTATCTCTGTGTCGTAGTTTTGTGACCACAGAACTGGTATCTTTATAGGATGAAGAATCGGCACGGACACTGGGTGTGCTGGATGTCGACGGGTCGTAGAAAGGAAGGTTTAAAGTGAAGAACACACACATGCTCCCAGAACCTGGGAGGATTGACGGCCGAGTCTTTAAAATGATGCAAATATGCTCCTAACGTACTTCACACTCCGAGTAGAGTATCGAGTACATTTCGTACTCCGAGTACAGTAGTTAAGAGTATTAGGATACTGGCGGCCTGAATACTCGGAGTACTTTGAGTATGAGCAGTGTTACTGAAGCCCCAAATACTCGGAGTACAAGGAGTACCCGCAGTATCGGACCCCGAAATACTTTGAGTACAAGCAGTATAGAGAGTCTTCATACCCGAAATACTCCGAGTACGAGCAGTAACCCGGAGTATCGAACCCCGACATACTCCGAGTACACAATATACCTGAAGTATTTAATCTCCATTACTCCTCACTTTACTCCAAGGTACTCGGAGCAGCTGTGAATGGTTCTTAATGGTTTAACCGGAGAGGAACACCGGTTGACCGATATCCGACGTAAACTGGAAAATAAGGAATACCCAACCACCAGCTGCCAACCACACTACGACGTATTCCTACGAAGAACGTATAACGTGCTGAAGTGTGTATCATGGTATACGTATGTATACAAGGGGTTGCGGCTGACGCCGCCCGATCAACGAATCGAAACCAAGACCTTGGTAGTGGCTGCCAGTGGCCGTTAGAAGGACGCCTACTTGCTGTTGAATGAAAAAAATAACACGTAGGGTACCAGCACGACGCAGTGAGTGGCGGGGAGGTAGAGGCATGCTGGTAGAGAGCATTCTGTAAGTTAGGAAACGCACGGTTCGAGAAACATATAGTATTATAATATAGTGAAACGCTATGATACGTGGTGAAAGTATTCTATATGATAGATAGAGTGCACGGCGCGATGATGATGGTATTCGCAATGGGGCGCGACTCTAGCGGGCTAAAGGGTAGGAGCCCAAAACGGCCGACGTGCGTGACAACAAATTACGTGTGTACGGAACGGAAAGGAAACGCACATTCCGAGAAACTTCAGTATTATAATATAGTGAATTGCTATGATTCGTGGTGAAAGTATTTTATTTGATACGGGTATTATTATGAATGGTACAGGGGGGGGGGGGTGGTGGTAGCGATACGACTCCGTTGGCGGGACTGTCAGTTCAGGAATCCATGATGCAGCCCGCGGATGACGGAGCTAAAATGGTGGCACCGTAATCGACGGCGATAGATGAACCGGAGCTAATGGTTGCACCGTATTCGACGGCGATAGATGAATAGTGAATCGCTATGATACGTGGTGAAATTATTCAATATGATACGGGTATTAATATGAATAGTACAGGGGGGGGGGGAGGGTGTGTGTGTGTGTGTGTGTGTGTGTGTGTGTTCTTCACATTAAACCTTCCTTTCTACCCGTCGACATCCAGCACACCCAGCAGTGTCCGTGCCGATTCTTCATCCTATAAAGGTACCAGTTCTGTGGTCACAAAACTACGACACAGAGATACTACACTCAGTGCAGTAAGCAGAGCAGACAATGCAACGCCATAACGACAGGCAAGACCTACCCTGCTAGCAATCCAGGTGCATGCAAGAGAAAAAAAGAGAAATAAAATAAAATAAAAAAGTAAATATACTGAAGCAAATCAACAATCAAGCAACCAAATAAAAAGCATGACAAAAAACGAAAGAAAGTGTCGTGCTTCTACTAGAGATGCGACGTCCAATATAAAAACAAATGAAACGAAGGAAAATGTAAATGGACCGAAACAGCGCCAGCAGAGCAAGACTGAGAACGACAGGATGGGACAGCCAGCCGGAGCACAACAAAGGCCAGCTGAGGCAGGTTTGTGGCCGTAGTACAGGCAGGTTCTACCAGCTAGTCGGTCTGGCACCTACTCTGTTTGTCGTCTCTTTCCTGCTTTCGTCCGTCCTGGTTTCCCTATGACCCCCCCCATCCTCCGTCTCCCTTCCCTTGGGCGCCACCGGTGGTAGCGATACGACTCCGCTGGCGGGACTGTCAGTTAGGAATCCATGATGCAGCCCGCGGATGACGGAGCTAAAATGGTGGCACCGTATTCGACGGCGATAGATGAACCGGAGATAATGGTGGCACCGTATTCGACGGCGATAGATGAACCCGTGAGCGGAACGGCGAACGGCTTATCGCTAACGATATTCTTAAAGCTTAAGAAGGATATATTAAAACGTCTATACGTATTGGGTACCAGCGCAAGCAAGGCACCTACCGGCAGCTGTCCTACGCCCAGGCCCTGAAGAGGGTCGGGTGCCAGAGCGTGGAAGCCACTGTCCGGCAACGGCGCCTACTGTTCGCGGGGGCCGTGGCAAGGCAGCCAGACGGGCGACTCCCGAAACGACTGATGTTCGGGGAGCTGGTGGGGGGGAAGGACCCGGGCGCGGGGTGCCCGGAGCGGAACTGGCAGACGTGCCTGAAGGACGACTTCAAAGCGTTCGGAGCAACGCACGGCTCTACGGACGACCAGAGACGTGTCTTCGGAATCCCGAATTCAGTTTGGGCGGAAGCAGCGAAGGTGAAGGGAGGAAGACAGTGGTACAAGGGAGTACTGCAGGGAGCTGAGAGGTTTATGACCTCCTGGCACAAGGAAGAAGAGGAGGCTACCCGGAAACGAGCGACCGAGCGAGAAAAAGAGCGCAGCAACAACAAAGAGACACCAAGAACCAACGGGACGGGAGGGGTGCGGAAGAAGGGCGAATCGGCGAGGGAAGGAAACAAGCGAGAAATGGCGGACCGAGTGGCGCGATATGTGCCGGATTGACTGTCCTGGACTGTTTGTTTGTTTGTTTGTTTGTTTTGTTATTTTTCCCCCTCCCCCCCACCGCCGCACCATTGCACCACCCCCTCGGGATGACGTGTCAATGTGTTGTCTCTGCGGTCTTGTCTGTGTGAGTGTTTGCTTGTACGTTTGACTTGTCTCTTTGTCTGTGTCTTCGTCTTTTTCCCTTCGTTGCTTTTGACCTTTTGCAGTTACACTGCTCGCAGGCCGGGGGTACATCAGTCACACGGGACCATAGTTCCCTTCCCCCGTATCATGTCTGCGTTTATAATCGGGGTGGAGGACTCGATTTGTTTGCCTGACCGGTGTGAACCCGGCACGGAACACCCCGGCATTATAGGGGCACCAAGATAGAATCAGGGGGCGTGTACCCCCGATTGGTGATGTTGACTTTTCCATTTTTATGTTTACCTTCACATAGCGTGTAGAGGGGAGCGGAGGGCTCCAGACTATCTGTTTTTGACTGGCTTTGATCGCTTTGCGGACCCTTCGGGTTCCACTTTTATTTCAGTATACCTTTTTTGGGTAAGTTAGCCTGTGACCACGGGAATCGACCGTGTCAAGTGTTGGATTAGTACGGACAGATGGAGGTACTGGATAGAGAGACCGGCACGGTTTTTAATGTGAAGACAACAACAACAACAACAATACCTTGATACATATATACGGGTGGGTGTCATTCATATATACCAGGTATGATACGAAGCCTCCAGCACTGCTGCGTGTGTTGTCTTCACATTAAACTAGTTTTGGCAACTACATCACCAGCACACCCGCAGAGTCTGTCATGGTTCTAAATCCTAGAGATACAAGTAACGTGGTCACAGACCGTTTAGTCAGAGAAAATACTATTAAAACTAAGCGTAAATGAATGATGAGTAAAGCAAGTCAAATGTCAACGTACCGCGTACAAGAACACAACGACACGAGCCAAGCCAAACACTAAGAACATATAGATCAAAAACCCAATTTTGGAAATGAACCAGTATACAAAAGACGCGAGGAGATAGAAGCGCCCCTACAAAAATGAAATATATACTACGTGACCAAGAGTAAGGGTAATGCTTGTACTCGAGTATAAGTACTGCTCATACTCCCAGTACTCGGAGTATTTGGATCCTCAGTACTGCTCATACTCCGAGTACTCCGAGTATGTAGGCCACCAGTACTCTAATACTCTCAGTACTCGGAGTACGAAAAGTTATCGTAAGGCGTCCAGAAAAAAGAGAAAACGACACACCGCACCCCCAGGGGTCGGAATAGAAAACCGTTGCAACCGCTGTGATCACATGATGAAATAAGAAAATTATAAAAAAAATATCCTTTTTTTTATTTTTTTCTCTTGGTCTTCGTTACCCCCCCCCCCTAACGAACAAAAAAACATGTGAGATGTCGAAAAAACAAAATCGACCACCCCTCGTGCTCGGAGTATCGAGTATACTTGCGGCGTCTGTGGAACCATCTAAGGGGCATGTTCAAGTACGTGATTCATTTTTTAATACTTTGTCTACTCACTTACTTTTGAAAGGATGACTCATCTATTTTTTCAGAAACAACAATACACTAATTCCGTCAAAGTCGTTTGGGTATAGTCTAGGGGGGCTTCACACTTGGTTATTCACATACGAAATCGCAATTTGGGTCGAGAACATGACGTGCTCGTAGATACCAGGTGTAGGCGAATTCCCTTGTGGTGTTAAGAGAGTGTGACGCTTGAGCGGACCAGTATTCCATAAAACCTAGGTGTGGTGTATTTGTCAGAATTTGAGACGGGCACCGGATAACAAACAACAAAACCAGTTGAACCAGGTTAACCGTTTTAGAACTGAAGTCCCGTTATGGGGACAAACCACTCTAATTCTAAGTAACCTGTCCCCAAAACGGGACTGACTGCAGTTCTTAAAGGGTTAACCTGTTTTGTTTTAACCCAGAAGGCGGTTGCAATTATCAATACGACGTACGTACGTAGTCGTTTTTCAAAAGGAAGGGTAAACCGGTTTTATTCAGTACCAGTATAATTTTTGTCTATTTTAGAGCACCCACGACAACACTAAAACAAGACCGCAGTATATATATAAACAACGTGCACACGAAGGGAACATCGTAAACAACAAAGTGAAATCCGGGGGACAATTAATAGGAAAATCACCTGTAGTTTCTAATGTTTTGAAGGGGTTAATTCCTGCCAAAACACACGTTAAGCCGTTTTTTTCTGAATTTGACGAAAAGGCTTTATAAATGGTTTTGCGGTTTTTCGAATATGCTATTTAGTGCCCCACCTCTGTCAGAATCTATAGTAGATAGTAGATTCCATGTTTCGACGAATTGAAGCCATTCAGTGCTGGAGTCTACGAGTGAGTGTGTGTACGTGTGCATGTGCATGTGTGTACTACATATATATTAAACATAACAGCGACTCGTACTCGTACTAGATTACTTTTTGTTTTCCAGTTTATTTCATCGAAAATCGTTGGAACCGGTGTTTTTATCCGGTGTAACCACCTGAAAACCGGACCCCGTTAAAAGGGCATATAAATGTGATCCATTTTGCATTCCGCACGTACTTTTTGAACGGGTTTGGTTCTCCGGATTTCCCCTGAAACAGGAATATATTACTACTTACTGTCGAAATCGTTTGTGTATTCTGTAAGGGAGATCTCCAGACAAATATTTATATCAAATTCGCAGCAAACAAATATGGTTTTGAAAAAGCTGGCCAATGCAGCGTGATCCTTTCAGCAGGACGAGTTCGTAAGTATTTTTTATAGATGTATGCGAAGTTCCTTTCGGTGTAGAGATTGTCACGTTTGAGCAAACCATAATATATTCCATACGCCATGCGTGTCCATATTCTACCATACAGTACAACATGTGTCAGAAGTCAGAATGCATATCGTATAAGTACCAAGTTATCAACTTTCGCTGAATTTAAGTAATTCATTTGTCTTTATTTGAAAAAATAAAAAGGAACCAATTGCTGAGAGCGCCTTCGTGGCGTGGGTAGGCGGAATACGACGCAAGTCGACGAGGGAAGAAAGTGCTGAAATCTTCTCGCGATAAAAAGCATGGCAAGAACCGTAG
This sequence comes from Saccharina japonica, assembly GCA_008828725.1. NCBI lineage: Eukaryota > Phaeophyceae > Laminariales > Laminariaceae > Saccharina > Saccharina japonica. The sequence goes on from MEHQ01004013.1 coordinate 49,045, forward strand.
TGGGGGAGGAGGGAGAAGAGCCTACTTTGTGACCCCGGATCTGAGTTACGACTAGGAAGGAGAGAGAAAGGAAGGGCGAAGATAATAAATGGGATGGATAAAAAAATAAATAAAAAAAAAGGTGCTGAAGGCTATGTGCGTAGGTACGTATATGTACTACGTAAAACGTGACAGCTACTTCTTGACGCTCTGCGTAGTAATCGTACGCGTACTACGCGTAGCATACATGGATACTCGTTGGTTTCTGGTTTAGTCGGATATCGGTTGAACCGGCGTTTTTATCCGTTTTAACAACATAAATAACCGGATCCATGAAAGGGGCACATTGTTCTAGTGGTTCCTTTTATCCCCCCTACGTACGTACTTTTGAACGGATGACTAATCCGAAAATGTTTACAGAAAAAAAACAATATACTACTCGTACTGCCTTCAAAATCGTTCGGGTGGATCTCCACACGAACATTCAGATTCAAATTCCCAAATTAGGTCGTGAAAAAGCTGTCCGATGCTGCAGCTCTTGATCCTCTCTGCCGGACAAGCTCGTACGTACCAGGTGAAGTAGTCGAAGTTCCTTGTGGTTTTGTGAAGATTATGACGTTTGAGCTAACTATTATTCCATACACCACTCACTCGTGTATATATGTTTCAGAACGCATAGGTACCAACGTTTGATGAATTTGAGTGATTCAGTGCAAGAAGCTATGCAGGTGGATATGATATGTACATAAACTACGCAAAAACTTCCAGAGGTTTTTAAGGTTATTTTTCCATCCATTTCATAATATTCGCCCGTCTTTTCGCTCTTTCCTTGCTTGTCGTAACTCAGAACTGGGGCCACAAAGTTGGATAGTTTCCAGTTTGCCACCTCCCCCACCACGGTCCTTTGCCTTGCATACGCCTCAGAACCAAGTGAAAAAAAATGTATTCAACTTTTAGTTAATCCGTACGGCAAATCGAAAAATGTGCTTCAAAAATTATTTAACCCATTCAGAACTGAACAAACATTTCCCACTGGAATTTTAAGTAGTTTTTCCCAAAATTCGTGGGGCCAGTTCTTAAGGGGTTAAACCTACGATTAATAGCAAAACGCGATTCATATTTGTTGCCGACTGCGGCGAATATTGGTGTTCAACTACGGTCAACCCAATTTGTTTTTCTGGCCTCCGGCGAAATGAAAGCGTGCATTCAAAGTTTAGGATAAACAATACGGCGAAACATGTTGCGCACCCAAACTGGCGGGTTGCGCGCAACATGCCTCGCGGTGACTGCTGCGCAAAACAGTTGTTTTGACCCAGATGTTGCGCCCGCGCAACAGCGCAATCAAGGGCGTCCGAAACGTATTTTTTCGACACCTAAATATCTCAAATGATCAGAATGGAAAAACAATTAGAGCATTGTGATCGCTGGGCGATTTCGCACAAAAACATTTTTTTTTTTCTATAAAATATCCAAAAAGCAAACACTTGGTTTTTAAACCCCCCCCCCCCCCCCCCCCCCCCCCCCTCCCGCGATTTGTATATCGTCCAGCGATCACAGTGCTCCGATTGTTTTTGTTTTCCATTCTGACCATTTAAGATAGTATACTTCTACGTGTATATAATACTTTTCGGGACTCCCTCGGCGCAATAGCTAGTTAATGCATTCGATGCATGCTACGATAGAGGTGAATCATGTTTTTTCTGAGACTCCTTGCTTCAGCAGCTCTGTACCCCACCCAAAACACTTTTTTTTGGATGAAAACAAAAGTTCTACCCGAGGAAAACATTTCCTGGCCTAACGATCGAGCGAAAAACATTGCAACACAAAAATAGAATTGCGACGAATATGGGTTAAGGAGCTCCTTCATTCAAAAATATAATCAGCCAAACGTGCTACATCTTTCGTAGCACGCATCACTCCTCCCAACCGTATCTTCAGCTGAAATGTCGGACTCCTCGTGTGTCCTAAACGCTACTCGTCCCTTGAGAAAATTAAAAGCATGCAGCATATTTCGAAGGGGAGAAATATAGGCCCCTAGATTGTTTCTCCAGAAGCTGAAATCTGAATTCCAGATTTTTTTTCAAGTTTTTTTTCCGATCCCATTTACTATTTTCGCACTTCCGTCTTTCTCCTTCCCTATTAATAGTCGTAACTCAGACCCGGGATCACATAGTAGGCTCATCTTGCTACTCCCCCACTGTGGTAAAATGGGGGGTGTTAGAGGGGAAAACAGTCGACGAGGATACGCCTATCAAGCACACAGCAAAAAACACCAGCGACGAATAACAAGGTACGAATAACAAGGACAAAAACGTTTGTCAGATACACAAGCAGGGGTAGGCGAACCTTTACACTGACTGATCACGCATTGATTGGCGCGATGCCTCACATTCTATACATTATGCACGAAAGCTAGCCGAATCACAAGAGCAAGTCCGATTCAACCTCTGACTACGCCTTTCATTTCTAATTGATTCGCACATACGTCGCGCCGCGGCTCGGCACTCAAATAACTCACGCGTTAGTCGTTTTGTTTCTTCGTGGACGCGAAGTGCTACGTGCTTTCGAAAAAATGAAAAAAAAAACACACGAAAACCATGAAACCCACAGCTATAAGGTAAACACAATGTCCATCAGCTGACCTTATCCAAATCTTGCCGAATTGATGTAGTATGCAGTCGTGTCGAACCGGTTGGGGGAGGGCGAATTGTAAGTTGTTAGGTATTCGCGGTGCCGGAGAAAGGGTCAGGCTTGGAAAACGCCTGAAAGAGCGAACTCAACGTTTTACAGTGTCGATCGTTGCTTCTGCCAGTGAGTCAGAGCAAGTGGGTTTTTTACGGTGTGGATGTTGGGGTGTTATGCCGGTATGACGGAGATGAGTAGGGGTTGCATGCATGTGGACGTGACAACTCTAGCACGTGTACACGTACGGGGACACCTGCCAGAAAAGATTTTAAAAATGAATATTAACCAAGTGTCCGCGAAATGCGTTCTATGTGCCGGTTGTTTTTCGTCGAAGTTCTCACGTGTAAGCCAATCACTGCGTCATCCGTCCCGACACTTCAATTTTTTTATTTAGGTGTATCCAAGGGTCTTCGACAAGAAAATATTCCGACACCACACTCCAATTGTTTTGTTTGGGGAACCAAATATGGCGGGGGGGGGGTCCAAACTTTGATTTAGGCACCCTCCGGCGTATAGGAGGATACATACCATGCAAAATCTTATATAAACGAAATCAAAACACACATAAACCCCAGTACTACGAATAAAATTCCCTTTACAAACCAACTCTTTACTTCAACCTATATAACCGAAAGCAAGGGATGTTGGTGAATAATCCCCGCATTCCCAAGGGTAGGCAAGGCCTTCTAGACGATACAACAGCACCCAAAGCACGCTCAGTCTGGAAACCGCGTCGAAAGGTAGCAAGCATTCGCCGTTCACTAACGTGCCCCCCAAGTAGCTTTTTTGCCAAGATGACCGTTGTGTATTGAAATACTCTATGGCCTACCACGTGGTGACGAAACACGCCGTGGTCGTCGCCGTGAGGTCCCACGATGCCGTGGCTTTGGCCTTCCGAGCCAAGTGCGAAGTGACCAAGTCCAGAAAAGTAACCGTGAAAGAGTAGACGCAGTCAATTAGGTCACGAAAGCGCCCAAAGGAAGGAACCAGCGTGACGATTCGACCACGCAAGAGATCGGGTGGAAGGCGAAGCAAGGGAACCCGACAGCAAGCAAGCAGCCTTCCCATCGACATGGATGGGTCGGACGATGAGCAGGAGGAAGAGGAGGAGAAGGAGGGGGAGGTCGAGCAGGACGAGGGGGACGACGAAGAGGAGAACGTCGGCGACGAGGGGGACTAGGGGGGGCGACATGGACCAAGACGGGGAAGACGAGCAGGAAGAAGACAAGGAGGGGGGGGGGGGGAAGAGGAGGACGAACAAGTAGAGGACAAGGAGGAAGAAGATAATAGGAAATTGAAGCAGAGGAGAAAGAGGGAGAGGATGAAGAAGAGGAGGAACAGAGAGAAAAGGAAAACAACGGGGAGGACAGGCGGCGAGTCGGTGGGGTAGGTAATGAGCGTTGCGGGCGTGGGGGTCGGGGTGTAGGGGCAGCAACGCCTTACGCTGTTAGCTGAATCGGGCAGCGCTGCACGTCGAAGAGGCAGTGTAGTCAGTTGGGTTGAATTGGGTACGTCGATTTGTCTTGAGTATGTTTCGCTTGGGTTATTGTGCTCGATCGTGGAATGCTGTCGTGCTACGGGATTGTCGCCGGAATACTGTACGACAGCTTATTTTGTCCTTTATGCAAGCTTTCCGAGGTGCCCCGAGTACCTTGGAGAAATCTAAGGAGTATTGGAAATATAATACTTCAGGTACTTCGTGTACTCGGAGTTTTTCGGGGTTTGATACTCCGGGATGCTGCTCGTACTCGGAGTATTTTGGATACGAACACTCTCGATACTGCTTGTACTCGGAGTATTTAAGGGTCAGATACTGCGAGTACTCCTTGTATTCGCAGTACTTCGGACTTCAGTACTGCTCATACTCTAAGTGCTCCGAGTATTCGGGCAGCCAGTCTTCAAATGCGTTAAGTACTCGGAGTATGAAATATACCCAAACCTCGGAGTATGCTCGGAGCATGAAATAAATCAGGAGCATCTTTGAATCAGTCTCAAGACTCGGCCATCATTCCGCCCAGGTTCTGGGAGCATGTGACTAGCGTTAAGAGCATTCCAGAATTCACAGATACTCCCATTATCTGGGAGTAAAATATGAGTATTTTGGAGTAAATCTACTTCAGGTACTTTTTGTACTCGCAGTATTTCGATGTTCAATACCCTCGATACTCGGAGTACTCCGAGTAAGTTAGATGCTGGTACTCTGAGTACTGCTTGTACTCGAGGATACGTACTGTTCATACTCCCAGTACTCTGAATATTTGGGCCTTCACTACTACTCATACTCTGAGTACTCCGAGTATTCACGCCACCAGTACTCAAATACCCTCAGTGCTCGGAGTACAGAGATCCACGATACTCCGAGTGTAATCGGAGTCTCGAGTTTACTCAGAGCATCTGTGCAAGCTTTGTAATAGTCTATCGTGGAGCAACATCGAGGTAGTCTGGTGTGGTTTTGTATGTGTTTGTGTTTAAGACCCAGGTAGTACACACAGTAGTCTGAGGTGGCAGTGGTGTTCTGCCTGCCGATATATTTCACAACGGTATTTTTGTTCAGTCTCATCACGACCGGCTGGTGTGGCGAGTATTGTGGCGGTTCCCCAACTCCGACGCTCCCGTCAGTATGAACACATTCCTTTTACAGTATGTTTGTGTACGCCATTGTGTACACAATGTACACCCAAAGCCAAGCAGTAGTAGACGCTATACACACGTACGTAGAGCACCGTCTGCATGCGTGTGCGACAAACAAAAAACACGCGAAAAAAACAAATGCTTGTTCCCCCCTTCCAGTATAGGGGGGTAGTGGTGTGTCTGGGATTCTGATGCGCGCGCACCCTTGTTCTATCCCATTTAATATGTTTGGTATATTCGCCCTTTATTCCTCTCTCCGTCCTATTAATAGTTGTAACTCAGATCCTGGGTCACAGAGTAGTCTATTGTTCCTCGTCCCCCATTATGTTCCCGTGCGTTGTATTAGATGGGCTTATGACAACAAGGGGACCACCCCCACCATATACTGACTACAAGGGTGACTTCGTTTCACGCCTTCGGGTAGGCACATGTACTTTGCCAAATCGACTCGAAATCAAAACCATATGCGTTTGCCAAATTCCCATGTCATCTGTCAACCATCCACAGATGTTTCCCCCCCCCCGATATGTGGAGAGGGTGAACGAGAGCAATCAAAGGGGGTGTGTAAGTATATCCCCCTTTTTGGCATGCTCACAAGAAGATGGTATCGCCCGTCGCCTCTACTAAGTCGGGAAAATCCCCCCTTTTACCGCAACGTTCCCCCTTTTGGGGACGTTGCGGGCAGATGACAGATGTCCCTCATTTCTGGGTAAAAACAAGCCACCGATAAGTGATCACTCCATGTTTCAGTTGTTGTTGCGCGCCGGATAGACCAACGTCTAACGTCTAAAACACCAACCGCCCATACCCAGTCTAACGTGATCAGCATGTCAATATACATATATCCATACATACATACCTGGTACATACATACATACATACATACGTGATAGGCAAACCACACACCGGCTGATTACTTGCGTACTGCCTCTACCATCATTGGAGCATGTACGTCGTGTGAAACACACATCTTGTTCAGAATCGTGGTTTCCACGTGTGGCCCTGCAAATCAATCGAATACATTGGTTGGCGGCCTGTGCCGTGTGTGTGTTATCTTCGCATTAAACTCGTCGTTTCTACCCAACAACATCAGTACACCCCTTGTCTATCCTGAGTCCTAGTTCCAGAGAAAAACAAACTATGTGGTCACAGACTGAGGCCGATTCTTATGGGATCGGAATCCAGAAACCCGCACAAGGCTCCGTTCATTTGTTTTCTGTCCCAAAACCTGCCCGACGCAGCGAAAAATACGAGTTTTTCGCACACAGCAACCGCTCGTGCCACGCGTTCTCGCCTCACAGAGCACGGGTTACGCTAAAATTTCGAAGGCTGTATACTCCTCTTCTCCAAGCGTCCTCGCTGCCACGTATGAGGGCCGTACGTGGTCTTTGTCCAGAGGTCTTGTGTGGGGGGCGAAGCCTGGTCCGTTTCTGTCTAAACTTTTCGCTGAACAAACGTGCGTCCCATTTTCGATCAGCAAACAGTTAAAACAGAAATAGACCATGCCTCACGTTCTGTGCGAGACTTCTAGTCACAGGCCACATACGGCCCTCAAACATGGAGGGGAGGACGCTCAGAGAACCGGGATATACAGCCTTTGACGTTTTAGCCTGACCCGTGCTTTGTCAGGTGAGAACTCGTGGCATCGATGGTTGCTGTGTGCGATTGTTTTTTTTTTAGTGTGGGCTGCGTCCAGAAATGGACTATCACTACCGACGGCACTGCTCGCGGGTTTCTGTACGATGAAGGAAATGCTTTTTCTTTTTATTTCCGATCCCATAAGGGTCGGCCTGAGACAAAGAACAAAACAAACCAAAATAAACGCAGATGGATGGGTAAAGCATATGTAATGTCAACGTACCGGGTACGAGAATACAACGACACGAGCCAAACCAAAAACATAAGGACAAAAAGCATAAACAAAAAAAAGGCATCATGAAATGAAACATAATACAACTGACGCAAGGAGACAAAATCGCCTCTAGATGAACTTCATACGTTCCAAGGATTAACAACACACTGCAGCACGGGCGAAGCAACACAAAGAAGAAGATAAATACGTCAGCATAGGACGGCGGGGGGAAACGAAAACAAGGGGAGACACCAGCCAAAGAGTATGAAAGAAGACCTAAGAGAAAAAAAGAGAAATATCGTTCTCAAGGCGATTGTAGTGAGATGTTCCCGTCCCTGCAACGAAACCAATACGGGGACCACGCCACACCTTGCCATTCCCTTCTCACTCTCTTCAATAGCGGTTTCAAGAGCCGGTACTACCTCTGCCGCGCCTGCCTCGGTGAACAACTCAACAAGAAGCAAACAAACAAAATAAAACAAACAGTGGAACTCAAGATCTAGTCGAACCGATACGTTGCCACACGATGTACTATGTCGCTTCTGCATTCATTCGTCGACAGCTGTACCGGTACGGCTGCCCCCCCCCTCCTTTCCTTGCCGCTTCTCTCAGGCGTCCTCAGCTGCATCCCTTAGCCAGCTCCTCTCCGCTTCGCCCCTGTGCCACCTTGCCATGAAATCAACCGCCGCATCATCAACATTAAAAGGAGACGTCTGACAACTGCACGGAGAGGATTGCAGCGAAGCATAAGACACGAATGTTTGTTTTCCCACAAGCACTGATGATTCATAACTAATTATTTCTTTTGTGAATTATGATTGGTTGTACCAAGTGCTGATGGTCGTTCGTCATGATCGGCACTTGAGTCAAGGTTCTTCCTCCTTCAAGTACTGGTGATCGCTATCCATGATCGGGATTTTAGTCAAGGCTATCGCCTGCAACAAGTGCCGGTAAACGCTTGTGATACTTAAGGCAGGCTTCTATCGATTCTACCACTACTGGTTTTCTGTAGGCATGATCAGTAAATAGGTTTGCATTCCGTTTAGGGGCAGTGTGAAGTGTTGGCCGACTAACTAACACGTTTATCAATACCTACGTTAAGTACAAGAAGCCACTGCTAGCACTAGTAGTAACAGGAACCGTATCGCTTTGATTTACATTTTGGGGAAGAAATCAGGACGACAAGCGTATGGTCTTGTTCAGTTGGGCCTTGTTTGCTCACCACTTTCGCAGGAATGGGGGAGCTAGATAGTGGAGGAGGTACAGTATTTCCATTTTACATATGCGGGGTATCGTTATCGTAGACACTGATGCTTATTATAACGAATTTCGATGAGTGCAGAGCCCTCTGTCGTAAGCCCAGACTGCGCAACGCTGATACAAAGTGGTTGTCGACAGTAGTTGACAAGCTTGACAGTAAGGACACACGTCTGGAATGACGTTCTCCTGTATGAAGTGTTACTGTTTTAGGCTTTGACCAGAGTTCAGATCGATAGACATCGAATCAGTAGCGTTTTTGAAATGCATACCTTCTACTGTGCGGTATGCTTGTTTGGACCCTGTTTCGAATCGATGATCAATTGATTACCGGACGGAGACCAAGTTACGACGGCGTTTCGTAGACCACCGAGAAGGTGTTGGAGCTGCAGCCTGGATAGTTTTGAAGTTTCCTTACGCTGACGCGACTTCGTATACATTCAAAACGAGTATCGCAGATCGACTGGGTTAACATTAGTCGGTGCTTCAGGTACTACAACAGCTCGATTTCCATTCAAGGGGAATTATAAAGACAGTAGGGCGCGAACACCGACATATCGGATCAATGGTCATCGACACTGCTGTTGCCTGGGGTATCAGTCACTATCAAGTGTAGTGTTGTAGCCCAGGAGAGCAGAGGGTATACGTAGCCGGGGAAAGACGTAATTAGCGCTATTGTCTATATTACTGCTGCCAACGGAAACAGCAGTCACGATATTTTAGCCAAGTACCACTCGGTAGTGTCGGGAGGGCGACAAGTCAAGGCGCAAGTTTACCCGAAGTGCGGCCGGATAGAACTGGGATCGGATGACCACTATTCGTCAGTCAACGTAAATAGCACTGGTTCCGCCAATACCGTTTTGCAGTAGCCGAGTGCAACAGAAGCGCCGGTAATGTTCTAGACAGCACGAGCAAATGCCGGCGTGTCACGTTGCGGTTTAACTAAGACGCGACGTGACTACGACCAGATATTTGAGGTCCCTAACAGGTTGGATTGTGGTTGTTTCTTGGTGGTTTTTGTATTTCGTGCAAGAATACCAACTCCCATTTTACAACCACTCCAAAGGAAAGCCTTGTATATATGAAATATGTATGAAATATGTATACGTAAACTTTGCATAACACGATAGATAGCTACTTGACGGCGTTCGGTATTACATACGTACGTAGAGTAGATGGGTACTCCTTGTTTCCCAGTTTTTTAGCCTGAAACCGATACAGTAGAACCAGTGTAATTATACGGTGTAAACACGAAAAAGCCGGAACCATATTCAAGCGATTGCTTTTTTTCTAAACGTATATACTTTACGAACAGATGGTTCTCGGGATTTTTTCCGAAACAGCAATATATTACTACTGTCAAAAATCGTTTGGGTATTCTGTGACGCGAGATCTCTACACGAATATTCAGATACTATTTTCCAAATAGGGTTAAGAAACAGCTGGCCAGTGCCGCATTATCTTCCGGCTGGGCGAGCTCGTACTATAGGCCCGAGGTGTACAGTACAGGACACCAAATAAGAACCAGGCTAACAAGAAAGCCAGGCTGACATTTCCCAACAAATAAGAAAGACGCGAGGCTGGGCCCCCGCTGCAAAATAAGAAAGGCCTATTACCCCCCTGGGGAGAATCCCCGACGCCTTCGGGAAACCCTGCTGCCTGCCCCTGGTGGTTTCGAGTGACATGTTTCAGGTTTTCAGCGAATTTATTTGTTTAATTTTGATCCTTTACAGGAGTGTGTACGCACTTGTAGATTCTTGCTTTTTTTAAAGCATTTTTTTAATATCAATTTTGTATTTTTCCGTTTCATATTTTTATATTTTCCATTTGTTTCACCCCACAAAAACGTTTTTATTCGACGCGGACACCCGAAAAAAGCGTACTGGGTGGGTATATGTTTTTAAACGTCGCGGCAGGGAGGAGAGGGGGGGGAGAGGCGAAGAGCAGCCTGTAGTACTGTAGCAGACCCAGGACACACACATCGTGCGGCCCTCATTTTGTCAATGGCGTTCACGGCCAGACTCAAATCGCTCTCCACATTGGGTTAATTAAGACACAGGGAAAGCCTTCAATACGCAGCAGTTCGATGAGCTAAATATCGCCGCGCGCGAAGGCGGTGTTTCTGCAGGATGTTTTTTCAACCTTGATACGCTGTGGGGGCTACGGTGTGACGGCTCCCTCAACGAAGAGGAGTAGACAATTGCGGTCGGACGCGAGTGGCTCGACAACTGCACCCATGCCAGGGCCGCAGCCTTCGGCGAGTCCCACACCGTCGAAAGTGGGCAGAGCCCAAGAACGTGCGACTACTGCAACCGGTGGGTTGCAAAAACGTTCAAGGCCGCTATCACAGGCGGTTCTGGTGTGAAGACCACGGAGAAACCCACCCTTTTGTCGACAATCTGCACGGGCAGACGGCAGAAGAGTTGGAGAAAAACCTCAAGGAGGGATGCAACACTCTGCTTTGACTGCTGCCATCAGGGTGCACGGACCAGGTGCACCTGGTCGATGCAGGATACCGGCGGCTGGTCAAGTTGGGTGTGGGGAAAGATTTCGAGGCAAAATTGGAGAAGGGTGACTAAGTGGAAACGTGGGACACCAACAAGCTGTCTTCCTCTGACCGTAGGGTCTTGCTGACGCACTGGGTGGGTGAGGGCGTCCAAAACGTTGATTCGGACCAGCTGTAACGTAGACGCCTGTTTGAATAGACTGGGCTTGCGATGACAGCAAGACGGTACCGACGACAACCTCATCAACGTCGAAGGCCTGGACGGGCCGTACACGTTTGTCGGCGCCGATGACGGCAAGGAAGTCCCGGATGAAATGCATCTCTTTACTCCAGCGGACGAAGACCATCCTGAAGGGTCGAGTGACGAGGATGGCGAGGACCGGGCGACAACACCGGGCGACTTTGTGGATCGCACGACTTAGCTATGCTTGACCATGATGATGATATCGATGCTGATGCCACAACACTGCTTCTGGAATGCCGACCGGGTTACGCCTTTGTCCGCTCACCTCCTCCGGCCCTCGATGCATCAATCGTGAAGCAGAACATCATGCTGTGTGCCAGGTGTTGGGATTGGTGAAGGGTTTCACCACAGGACGTGCACAGGCACGGACGCGCCAATATTAAAACTATAGGGTGTTGATCAAGCGAACCGGCACGGCGCTCTGTATGAGGCTTCCACTCGGGAAGTACACTGCTATGGGCGCGGCTGCAGCATACGCTTCGTGGGGGCTACTGGGTGAGGCTACTTCCTTTTCGTGAATGCTTTCACGTGAGCTACTGCCGACATCGCAGGGAGTGCGCACTAGGGACATCGACCGGGGCGGTCGCACTGGGCATGGCAAGGAGGACAATGATGAGGGGGAGAATGACAAATATGATTGGAGACAGGAAGAGAGAGGAAGGGGGTGGGGTGGTTATACAGCGAAGAAAGCGGTTCCAAAGAAAAAAGCAGCAGCAGTGGCAGTGAGAAATAGGAAGGGACAGGAGCCGATAAAAAGGGGCAGGGGAGGGACGACGAGGAACAAGGAAGGAATCAGATGTGTGCGGTGTAGATATCGAAACAGCGATAGTGATCTCGTAGAGGGAAGCTTCCCGAAAGCGAGGAAGAGGGTGCGGGAATATATTTCAGACGACCTCACCGGGACTAATGATTCACGCAAGGGGAAGAGACGAAAATATAAACGTTCCAACTCCGTTCCCGAGCACCTTTCCTCGGCGTCAGTGACCCCCAGTAAGAGTACACGCCGAAGAGTTCGGACGCCGAACGTGCGCATGCGCAATCAGTGAGGGTCGTACGGTCAATGGCGGTATAAATATGAGGTATACAAAATTAAAAAAAACAGCTGGATTTTCGATTTCTGCCCGGCAAAATAAGAAAGAGGCTCAATAAGAAAGAGGCTAAGAAAATGACAAAAATAGGAAATCCAGGCTGAGCCCATATTCCTGTTTCTTATTAGATGTCCTGTACTGTATGCAAAGTTGTTTTTGGTTGTAGAGATTGTGACGTTTGAGCCAACCGTCATCCGAAAAGTCATGCGTGTCTATGTCAAATGTCTTTCACATAATAATGTAAGAGGGCTTCGCCGGCGGTCTAAACGGCCGCCAGTCGAAGGCTCGCGTAACCCCAAAAATGTTCTTAATGATAGCAGCAGGTCAGACTGAATGCCAAGAGTTGAGGGTGCTCCCACGAAGTGACTCATACTACAACTGTGTATCGTAAAAGGGATACTCGTACGTATCTTCGGCGACACGCAATCTGATATAATACCTATAAATAGTGCCCGACACACACCCCATTTATAGTACAGTAACTGATTGCACAACTGTTTTTACCCACCACTGCTGAATCTGTACCTGGGCGCGTACCACTTATGATACAGCAGTTAGCTGCTCTACGTACGAAAACGCACCATCTATTATATCTGTTGTTTACCTGGTAAGATACGATATACTAATAATAATGATGCACGTATTTTCATACATGTGCTGCTGCTGTACTACCTACCCACCCACCCACTAACGCACCAACCGATCGACACACGCACTAACCGATCCACTTATCCACTACACAATAGCAGTGTGAAATCAGTATACAGCACCAAAGCAGTACGTACAGCAGAAGTAGTAGTAGTAGCAGTAGTACAGGGGTCCGCATCTGACTTTTCCCGAAAATTATGAAAAGTAAAAATAAATAAATAAAATAGTAGAATCACAAATAAAAACGAACAGCCCAGAATTCTCCGGTCCTTGGACCGGAGACTCAGAAAGCATAATTCCAAAAGTGTTCCCGATTTTCAAGATAATAGGCGTGAAAAAAGTGGCCCCAGTTTTCAAGTCAACCAGCGTGACAGAAAAGTGACCCCCTCTCATCATACCACGGGTACCCCCTTGTCCCCTCGACCCTCAAAGCCCGTTCTTGGCTTACAGCAGCGGCGTCGCGACAGTTTTTGCACGCCTCGACAGCCAAGCACACACCATGGGCCTCGGCAGAGTATCAGCAACAGAGGTGGGGTGTGTGCGACACGCCGAGGACAACAGCGCGAACAGAGCAGATCAGCACGCAAACACGCCGAGCACTGAGTGACCTTGGGGAGTTCCACATCTGTGATTGTTTGAACAGGGGGAGGGGGGGGTTGTGATGTGCTGCAAGGTCGCCAACACCTGGCATGCCAAGGGTATGCGGGTATGAGTACATGCCACGCCTCGCCACGAGTATGAGTACATGCCACGCCTCGCCACGAGTATGGGTATATGCCACGCCTCACCACCACGCCTCGTCAGCTCGCAACAGAGTGGAATAATGTTCTCAGTTCTGAACAAAACGAGTATGATACGTACGTACAGCAGTCAAAATATGCTGACGGCAGTTATTTCCTATTTTCATGTTTTGTTCCGTGGCTGACGCTAAGCTTCATCCTTGACCGAGGCGCTCGCAAGCGTGTGTCGAGGAGTACAGGATAGACCGCACTCCTGCTCGTTGTTGGTGCTTGGAACTTGCTGATTCCGCAGCTTGCTGCTTCTACGCGGCCTCGAGTGTCGGCCGGCGATCGCTGGCGTATAGCACACAGACACAGGCAGAGCACACCACCAGCACAGATACCTGAGGCAGTTTAAACGCTGCTTATTTTATGCGAACAATAATGAGCAGTAAAGGGCAGGTATCCAGACCGCTCGCTCTGATAGCTTAGCTGCTGCATCGCACATACCGCTCTGTCCCGAAATATAAGAACGTTTTAATATAGTTGCGTATTAATTTCAATACATTTTTTATATTTCGGGACGGAGTGGTACCAAGAAGAGCGTGGCAAGAAGCACTGCCCTTGCCTTGCATTCTTGAAGGATCTTGGGTGTCGTTAGGCATTACTTGTGCACGGGATAACATATATATGGGTCTGACGAACACTACAGCAACACGTAGCGAAAAAACAATCGTGCACGCTGGGGTGACAATTATTGTACACCCAGATTGTTATTATATAGGTTTTACTGTGTACTCGTACGAGTGCACCAAAAGAACTGTACTGCTGCTGTGTGCTCGTAGTGTACCGAGAATCCTGATCCTACGACCGATACGTGGGAGGACGGTTCGCGCTTCACACTCAAGATTTACGGTTCGCGCTTCGCGCTCTCGGCTCTCGGCGGCTCCGGCGAAGAGCTAATTATATTTATTTCTGCATCTTGTGGGTGGGAGCACGGTGCTGAATGGGATCAGATCCGGGTACGAAAACTTTCACCCAGCTGGGTGGACGGATTTGTTTCGCTGCAAGAAATGTTGAAAGTACGAACGACCACACAGCTATTATTATAGTCGTCGTAGTGTGGGTGCCATGCTCTCGACCCAACAGCAGTAGTACACAATGAGATACAGATATCTTGTGACCTTGGGGAAGGGGGAGGGTGTGGGTGTTGTCTTCCCACATTGAACCCGTTCTTTCTACCCAACCACATCAGTACACCCAGTGTCTGTCCTGATTCCTAATCCAAGAGAGATACAAATTATGTGATCACATACTGCTGTGAAACAGAGAAAAACCAAAACAAAATAAACGCAAATTATTGGGTAAAGCAAGTGAGATGCTAACGTACCGGGTACGAGAACACAACGACACGAGCCGAACCGAAAAATAAGAACAAAAACACAAATAAAAAACGAATGATGAAATGCAACATAATACAAATGACGCAGGGAGACAGAAGCGCCCCTACAACAGTAAAAGGAAAGCACACGTACCCAAGAGGAACAGATATATAACTGAGATGCACGGACGGAGCAACACGAAGAAGAGGAAGGCACCGGCATAGGGCGGTAACAAAGGGAGAAACAAGGCAAAAAGCAAGAAAGAATACACTACACTACCGGCCCACTAAAAAGAAAGTGCCCCACAAGAAACTCAGCCTAAACATTACGGGGAAAATAAGAAAGTCGACAGCTATTATACTGAAGTTAGTGTGCGACACACCCCTTTCTCAAATAAGAACGTCAGCCTAAGCCCGATTTCTGCTTTCTTATGAGCGGGCCGGTACTGTACTATTAATAGAAGAGAGGAAAAGAGAAAAATCGTCCTCAAGGCGATGATAATAACAAGTTCCCGTCTCTGCTACAAAACCGATACGGGGACCATGTCACACCTTCTGCCATCTCCTTCCTACTCTCATCCTCCCCGAGTGGTGTCAGGAGCCGGTGCTACCTCTGTCGCGCCCCCCCCAGTGAACAAATAAACAAGAAACAAACAAACAAATTGAAACAAATAATATAATTAAGGGCTACGATGATAGTCGAACCGATACCTTGCCGCACGATCTACCATTTCGGTTCTGCATTCATTCGTCGACAGCTGTGTCAGTACAGCCGCCCCTGCCCCCCCCTCTCCTTGTGTCGCCTCTCTCTAGGCGTCTTCAGCTGCATGCCGTAGCCGGCTCCTCTCGGCTTCGGCCCTGTGCCACCTCGCCATGAAATGGCCCGCCGCCTCAACGACCCCCCGATACCTCACCCCACTCTTCTTAGCCGCCCTCTGCAATGAGTAACGTCTCTGCTCCGAACAGTAAAGGGGAGCTTTCTGTGGAGCCCTCTGTTGCTCGAAAAACCCTGAGGTCATCTGCTAGACATTGGGCCCTGGGTTATTTTCTAGTCGGCCAGGTCCCGGGTTCGTCCGGGTCAGCCGCTCATTGGTCGTGCGCTGTACGGCCTCCGCAAAGAGGAGGCGTCGTTTGCGGATGGTTGTCTCAACGCTCACGCATTGTGCCTTCTTGAGAGCCTTGGCTGACGACATGATGAGATGGTCGATGCGTTGTCGGCGCTGGAAACCAATGATCCGTAAGAGGAAGTTGTGGTTTGCCGTTCGGAGCTCAGCGAAGTGCTCCTGGCCAAGGGTCCACGTCACACACCAGTACAGCAGTGTCTCCATCACCTCGGCCTTTAGCATGCGCACCTTTAGAGTGAACGGGGCATCCGCCATATCGTACAGCTCCCGCTTGAACCGATCAGCACCTCCAACACTCTCATTAACAACAATCTTCTTTTACGATAGAGTGAGACTGGAAACAAGCAACGCGGATGATACTCATTCGATTGTGATACTACTGTAACGCATTGGACAAAACTTGCTCGATAATAACGGCCCTTTCTCAACACCTTATTTTTTAGTAAGACCGGAGACTAGCAACGCGAATGTTACTCATTCGATTGCGATACTAACACAATGAAGATACGTATCAAAACCAAAGGCATTTTACCACATCGATTCACATGACGAAAAATAAGGCATGCTCGGTAACACAAGGAACTGGAGCTCCCTTCTACCCAATCCCGGCGTAATTTGAGCCCTTGTGGCCGGCACACTGCTCTCCGATCTGCCGGCAAGGCTTGTGTCTCCGAGCTGCTGCAAATCTGAAAATCGCTCGTCCCGAGTACGCCCTCTAACCAAAATTAATGGGGCTCGAGCCAGCGTCTTAGCCCAACAAAACCAAGGTTGACATGTACGCCATAATCCACAGGGTCATTGTAACGTCGGCCGTTTCTAATTTTGTTGCTTGTATCGTTCGCGGGCTCAATTTCCTCGTACTCGTTCGGTGCAGGTATTCCTGTGAGAAATGCGCGAATTACGAGTACTCGAACCAAAATATCTACAATAATATCGTTTCGCCGATCGACGAAACTTCCACAGATTCTGCTGCTTATAGGTGCAACTCGTGCTCGACCTAGGAAATAGGGGCGCAAGGGACATTTATCGTGGATGTTGTTCTTTACTAGAGGGTTCGAGGAGAGCAATCGGCGACGCAAATGGTCCCGTCCTTCAGAGGTAGGGCTGCCCTCTGTCCAGATTCGCCAAGAGAGAGATGTACCTCGAAAATCCCAAAAGATAAAAAACAAGGACCGCCTTCGAACAGCAGCTCGTTCTCCCTCGCCAAGGCACCCCATCACCAGCTCCAGCCTGTCAAGTTGTCCCTCTGACCTCGGGAGACGGCCCCAAGGTCGTCACAGCCCCAAATAAGCCTCCATCAGCGAGGTTTCAGCCTCTGATCTACGAGGATGGTGTAAACGAAAATACCGACGCGCCACGACCCCACTCACTTCTGATACGAACGAGTACGAGCAGATTGACCTCGCGAGCGATGCAAGCAACGAAATTTGAAAAGGCCGACGTTACAATGACCCTGTCGGTTGTGGGGTGCCTACCATTCATGGCTTCGTTGCGCTAAGATGCTGGCTCCAGCCCCACATTAATTTTGTTAAAGGCCGTACTCGGGACGAGCGATTTCCAAATTTGCAGCAGCTCGGAGACACAAGCCTTGCCGGCAGATCGGAGAGCAGTGTGCCGGCCAAAAGGGCTGAAATGACGCCGGGATTAGGTAGAAGGGAGCTTCAGTTCCTTGTGTTACCGAGTATGCCTTCTGTTTCGCCATACGAATTGGTGTGGCAAAATGCCTTTGGTTTTGAAACTTATCTTCATTCTGGGCTATTCGTTTTTTTTCTGAATCTACGAAAAAACAAAAACGGATTTAGATTTTTTTTTTTAAATTCGAGTATGAGTAGTAGTAGTAGTAGTAGTAGTAGTAGTAGTAGTAGTAGTAGTAGTAGTAGTATTAATAGTAGTATTGCGGGGGACCACAGTAAATAGGACCTGAGGTGCTTTTAAAGACCTAAATATATATGTTCATTTTTGTTTTTTACAGGCAATATTGGGTCCTATTTACTATGCTCCCGCGTAATAGTAGTATTAATAGTATACAACCCACCTACAGCAGCAACAGCAGCAGCAGTCCAGAAAACAGCAGCACGTACGTAGAGCGGACAAAAACAAAACGCCGGCGTCGATGCGGAGCCCTTGTTTGGCACGTACGTACGTACAGCAGCGTGGTCCTCTTTCGTTTTTTTTTACGTTTTTTGTACGCCTGAGCTTTTTATCTTGAAATTAGTGTAAAAACGGCTGTCTCTCGCAGTTCTGGGCCGATTTCAATTCTGACCGATGTTCTCGAGTTCCAAATTTTCACTATTTGGGCACTCTTTGAAAAAAAATAAATGATTATAGTGTGGGGAAGATGTCTTGAAGTTAGTGTCGATATTTTTATCTTGAAATTAGTCTGCATTGTTTTTACTGGATCTTAGTGTTGGGGTTAGGCCCAGGGCGGGAAAGCCCTACGAATGCGCTGGGAACCCCTACCTTCCCGCGGATCCGCCCCTTTCCAGGGGAAGGGGCGAGGCGCCCCCGGGAGGCCGCCTTCCCCCAACCCCCGCTCATCGAGTTCGGCCTTGGAGCCCGTTCTGGCGGCGGGAGCACCGAGGGCTGACGCGTTCGTCCGGCGGGGCGCGGGTGCGGCGCCGATCGGGGTCGGGTGGCGCGCGGTAGAGCCGGCCCCCCGCGGGGCATCAACACCACCACAACCATCACCCACATAACCGGCCCCGGCATAGTCGTGAAGATCCCAAACGATATCATTATTCATGCCTACACTACCGAAGCGTAATATATAAACGAACTTGGTACCGCGAACCATGCCAGGGCGGTCCCGGTATAATACAGCAGCAATAGCAACAACAGCAGCAGTCCAGAAAGTGGCAGCACGTACTCGTACGTACGTACAGCGGACACAAACAAAACGCTGGCATGGATGCGCAGCTCTTGTACGTACAGAAGTGACTCTTTTTTTTTCGGTCGTTTTTTTTTCGTCTAGGCTTTTTCATCTTGAAATTAATTAGTGTAAAAGCCGCTAAGTCGCGAAGTTATGAGCCGATTTGTATTATGACCCAAGTTCTGGAGATCCGTATTTTAACATCTGGGGGAGTCTTTGAAAAAAAACTTGATTTCAGTATGGCCAGAAAAAAATCCTGGATTTTAGTATGGAGATTTTTGTATTTTCCCCGTCAGAGACATGCAAATATTTTCTGTCGAAACCCCAGTTTTAGCTTTCTTCGCGATTGAGATAGATCACCTGAAAGACGGCAGAGCGGTTGCCGCGAAAAACATGTCCAGCTTGCACCCGTGCAGCTACCCAGCAGGATTCGAAGGGCCATGTGCCCTGTCTTAACATCGCCGTTAGTAGTAACTACTGTACTGGTCTCAATCCCGAGCACTCGTCCCAGGTGAAATTTGTTGCAGTCGTCCAAAAAAAGGGCTACCACCGAGGTCTCCCAGTTTTCTTGGTATATCATATGTTCGACATGACATCATACATACGTACGTCATCGCGACGAAACCTGCTGAACTAAAAAAATTAAAGTTCGAGGTGCTCTCGATAGCCTCGTTTCCCCGATCGTCTTCCCTCTGCCGGCACGCCACCGATTCGCATTCGGCCGGTCTCTCCGTCCTCTCTGTCTCGGGGAGGCCCGCCGCCCTCGGGCGCGCGGGATGGGCATCCCAATAGAACTCGTTCGGCGACTCTTCGACATAGCGAACAAACTCGCGAACTGATTAAAGTTACATAGCGCTTTATACCGAAATATAGAGACCGTTGCGATAATAATATCAGTATATGATGCTCCTTAATTTTTCGTCCAGGGTGCTCTCCCCGCCGTTCGCATTCGTTCAGTCTTTTGCCCTCTAGCCCACTTTGTGCGACCGGCTTGCCTCCTCGAGGAAGCGACGGCGAAACGCCACACCGGCCACCGCCCCCTTACTCCACTCTCTTCTACACGCCTGCCCCCGCAAGAGCTCGCTTCGGTCATGCTCTCGCTTGCGATCACGATGCGAACCCGGGCTTTTCCGCTCGATTTGCTCAAGCTCTGGTGGTCTCCAAAAAATGAAATAGTGACGTTTTCCGACGTAGCACACGTCATCGAAACGAAAGATGGACGGCGTTTGTGTGCCGGGGGTGTGAAACATGTCGTAGATCTCGACCTTGCCTTCGCCCCCAGAGGTCCCCACGACGGCAGCGCCGGCAGGGTGGCCGGCCCTCGCGAGGCACCGGAGGCCGTACAACACGCCCTCGAAGAAATTTCGACAAAAAAAACTATTCCTGTGGCGAGGCGTTGCGTCAAAACGCTGAGAGAGCAGAACGGGCTCGTAGATTGCAGAGATACACGTAGTAGATTCCGACTTCCGAGCCCCGCGCGAGCGCGTGCGGCGCCGAGCGAGCGCATCGTCATCGCTGGCGGCTACGGTCGAGGCAGACACGGAGCCCGGCGAAGAAACCGCGCGAGAGGGCGTTCACGGACGGGAGAGATCCGCGGATGAGGCGATATTTAATATCAGTCTCACGTGTATCATAGGTATATTTATGTGTCAGAAATCAGAATGCATACGAGCTCGGCCAACCATAACATGATTTAAACGTCGGATTGGCCATGTCCCCATCAATCGTTAGAATTTAGACTTGATTTTTCGGAACGGTGTAGTTCATGCACTCGTGGACAGGTTGACCTTCGGCTTTATGCATTATTTATTTTATTCAAGAGATATGACCGATCTTAAAACCCGAAAAATTGTAAAATCGCCCAAACGTTGTAACAACACAAAAACAAAAATAGGGCCTATTTTCTCAAACTTGAGTGGGGCTTCGAAGAAATGCCATTTTTTTCGTAATGACTTGCCATAGTGTGTTGAATCGGTTATGGCAATATCTCTTGATGGGTGGCGGACTGGGTAACGAGATGTTCATCGCTCTTTTCCTTGTGTCTTCAGCACTGTCTCCACCAAGTTTCGATTCGATCGAAAACGATGATTCTTGCACAAATTTGGTGTCAAAATGTCGGTGTTTTCGAGTTTTCGCAGATATCTCAGTGACATCAAGTCAGGAAAACAAAAGTAAGTGTGGAAATTTTCATACACGACGTTTTTATATCAGCAACCGCGTGACGGGGTGAGCGCTGTCAAGGTTTGGAGCCTAATTCGCAGTGGTTAACGAGATACAATTCAATGAAGCTTTATGGTTATACGGCTGGCCCAGCTCGTACATATGTATGTACCAAGTTTCACCTAATTTGATTAATTCCGTGCTGAAGTTTTTATACGTACGTATAAAGGCACATAGTAAGGCTATGCACGTATGTATGTACATCTACTACGTATAGCATGACAGCTATCATACGACGTTCAGTAGTGAAGATGGGTCGTTGATGTTGTTGTTGTTGTTGTTGTTGTTGTTGTTGTGGTCTTCACATTAAACTCGTTGCAGTTGCTAATCCCCATATAGTCTAATCTAGCAAGATCACAGCCCGTGGTCGCAAAAGTGCTAGAGCCATCAGAGAATCCTAAAGAACACGCACACTTAGCACAAAGAGGTACACCTGAAATCCCTACAGCATGTTATGCGTGTCCACAACGGAACTACACGCCCGCAATCTCCATTCGACTAAATCAGCATCGCCCCCCCCCCCCCTCCCACTCTTCACCAATGAATTTGCCGACTACCGCGTACTACTGTCTGAAGTGCTGTGTGTACAAAAACACACGGTAGGCGTGGGAACAAGATGGAGCACGCACCTGCCGTCTGAAGTGCTGCCAGAATGACAGTCCGCGGGCACACAGTGAAAAATAACAGCCAACCAAAGCCATTACGTCAATTGACAATTACCCGAACCTGTCAGGAGGTATGGCCCGGAGCTCTTCGATAAGCCCGGAGCACCGTTTCGACTCAAAGCCAGCCTGCTTCAAGCAGAGGCCATGGAGCACGGATCTACATTATTTGACTTTTTCGTGGTTCGTGTCGCGACACGTGCCGCGGCATAGGGTTCGGGTTAGGGTTAGGGTTAGGGTTAGCGATACTCGCCGCGACACGTGTAGCGACACTCGCCGCGACACGTGTCGCGACAAAAAGTATAATAATGTACATCCCTCCGATGGAGGCACTGCTGTACGGTTGCATGACATGGGCCCCACGTCGCGACCACTACCGACTGCTGCGGACGATACACCACCGGCTGCTGCTGCGAGTTATTGGGTACCAGCGCAAGCAAGGCGCCTACCGGCAGCTGTCCTACGCCTAGGCCCTGAAGAGGGTCGGGTGCCAGAGTGTAGAAGCCACTGTCCGGCAGCGGCGCCTGCTGTTCGCGGGGGCCGTGGCAAGGCAGCCAGACGGGCGACTCCCGAAACGACTGATGTTCGGGGAGCTAGTGGGGGGGAAGGACCCGGCGCGGGGTGCCCGGAGCGGAACTGGCAGGCGTGCCTGAAGGACGACTTCAAAGCGTTCGGAGCTACGTACGGCTCTACGGACGACCAGAGACGTGTCTTCGAAGTCCCGAATTCAGTTTAGGCGGAAGCAGCGAAGGTGAAGGGAGGAAGGCAGTGGTACAAGGGAGTGCTGCAGGGAGCTGAGAGGTTTATGACCTCCTGGCACAAGGACGAAGAGGAGTCTAGCCGAAAACGAGCGACCAAGCGAGACAAAGAGCGCAGCAGTAATAAAGAGACGCCAAGAACCAACGGGACCGAAGGGGTGCGGAAGAAGGGCGAATCGGCGAGGGAAGAAAACAAGCGAGAAACGGCGGACCGAGTGGCGCGATATGTGCCGGATTGACTCTCCTGGACTGTTTGTTCGTTTGTGTTTTTGTTTTGTTTTTCCCCCTCCCCCCACCGCCGCACCATTGCACCACCCCCTTGAGATGAATGTCTGTGCTGTCTCTGTGGTCTTGTTTGTTTGAGTGTTTGCATGTACTTTTGACTTGTCTCTTTTTCTTTGCCTTTGTCTTTGTCTCTTCGTTGTTTTTTACCTTTTGCAGTTAAACTGCTCGCATGCCGGGGGTACATCAGTCGCACGGGACCATAGTTCCCTTCCCCCGTACCATGTCTGCGTTTATAATCGGGGTGGAGGACTCGATTTGGTTTGCCTGACCGGCGTGAACCCGGCACGGAACACCCCGGCATTGTAGGGGCACCAAGATAAAATCAGGGGGCGTATACCCCCGATTGGTGATGTTGACCTTTCTAGTTTTATTTTTACCTTCACATAGCGTGTAGAGGGGAGCGGAGGTCTCCAGACTATCTGTTTTTGACTGGCTTTGATCTCTTTGCGGACCCTTCGGGTTCCACTTTTATTTCAGTATTCCTTTTTTTAGGTAAGTTAGCCTGTGACCACGGGAATCGACCGTGTCAAGTGCATGATTACGGACAAATGGAGGTACTGGATTGAGAGACCGGCACGGTTTTTAATGTGAAGACAACAACAACAACAACAACAACAACAACAACAACAACAACAACAACAACAACATCCTGAACGTCTGTGTTAGGCGCAGCAAAACATCGACACTGATTAGGAATCATTCCACATTAAAGGGGTCTTCCACGATGCAGGCAAAAAATTGGTGCACCCGGGGAACCGCGCCATCTCTGCCGCATCGCTCTACAAAACCAGTGAGGTCATCCACACAGACCCAACAACAGCATTCAGGGGGAAAAACGATATAGTTATGAGGAAAAGCAATGTTTGTCCGTTCGCCACCGGTCGATGTCGTCGGTATGCTTGTCGATGCTCCAGCGCGATGCTCCGGTACCGCCGCTTCCCGGTGCTCCGGCTCGCTGCTGTGGTGCCGCTCTGGACAGTCCTAGCACGACCACACTCGACCCGCTCCGTCCGTACACGCTCTCGTTGCTGTCCTTCCCAGTCGGTTCCTCGCTTTCTCCCTCGTTACACTCAGGGTGCTTGGTCTGGAAAAAATAATTGCTCGCGTTGAAGGGGTCAACCAGCCCAGGCTTCAGCTCGTCGCCACACATCCCCTCCTTTGATGGCGACGCCAGGTTACTGAGAGAGTACAGCTCCCTCTAGCAAACACACCTAGGGCCTTGTACGTTGTGTCCGTCCACCTTCCTGGTGGCGTTTGCCTCCGCGCACAAAAGTGAGATAGGCATTGCTGTCTACACCGACGGACAAAAAGGCCCGTTAATCTGGATTTTTTGCCTGACACACCAGTGCCGATCCAGCTCCACCGCTGCGCACGCTTCGCGGCGGGTGCGCAGCAGCAAGAAGGTATCGGTCCGCTTATAGGTGAATCTGGCCTTGCTCACTTGAAAGACCCCCCCCCCCCTATTCGATATGGGCCATGTTAAAGCAAAAGCCTTGCCGAGGCAGCCAGGACGGGGAAATTACTAGTATAAGATCAAGATTATCTTAGGTTTTCAGGTTCGGCTTCAAACGTGCGCTGCCTTTGGCGTGGCGAGGTGGAGTCCACCCGATACACCAAGCTGTCCGTGCTAGTAAGACGACGAGCACCATGCGTGGCAGCATATCGTTACTCCTATGCCCAGTAACCATGGGCGAAAAATAACTAGTAGCTGAAGATCAGATATCTGGCCGGTACTTCGCCCACACAAATGACTCTATGTCTAGGAGAGAGGAAATATGGATGTGCAGAACCACGTGAAACTCTCGCAATCATGCACAGGATATGAGTTAAACAATTAGTGCAAGCTTTACTTCAGGGATAGTGCTGTACATATAAGATTCAAAGTGTTGCTCTAATCCTTTGCTGTGGGGGCAGAGTTTGTTTCCACCGGCGAGCTAAATGAATCATTGTCGTTCCCACCACGATGTTGTACTGCGCTTGTCTTTTGTGCAAGGTGTCAAAGGCGATCCTACTTACGAGCCCTTTTGAAATCGCCGGCCACAGGAACGCCGTCGCGGCCCCCGAAGAGCCGACTAGCCGTGTTTTATGGCACCAACAACAACACTGGCCCGACGAATTATTGTGGATCGACGACCAGTCAAACGAGGAGGATTATACGGTGGCCAAGAAGCTATGAAAGGTCAAGGCGAGCAAAATGCATACGATCTCCATATCAGTCTACAAATTGGCAACTTCAGCGTAGCACACACTGAATCACGTGGTGGTGTGCCTGTTTTGTGGGGCTGCCATAGCACCGGGGTCGCAGAAACTGGGTTCCTCAATTTGGGGTGCTGTACAGTAGAACACTTGCTGTATGTATCCGTCTGGTTGTGGCCTTACTGTTGCACATATTGTATTACTTCCCTTAGAGGCCTGTAATAGCCCGTCCAGCCGGTACATGCCTATTAACTTCCATGACATTATATTGCCTCTTGTTTGTGTGATATATACTACAGATCAATGGGCTTATCGATGGCAAAATGTCGATCATTGTGATATCAAGTTTGGTGATTTTGTAGTTGAAGGTTTTGGCGAAGCACACGACCAATTGTTCACGAATTCGAACAATATCTCGTGAGAGCGAGAGTCGCCAACGCCTCTATTGCACTGTTCGGTTCTCTAGGTTGTCCTGTATAACCTTCGGAACTCTTCGGATACGAATTGAATCCTTGCTGGTCCTTATTATGTTCAGGTCGGTTTGGTCCTGCGAGGTGCTACTTCAGTAACTACCAGCTGCACAGTCACACACTCGACCCCACACTGGCTTCCAGGAAA
The DNA here is from genome assembly GCA_008828725.1 of Saccharina japonica. Taxonomy (NCBI): domain Eukaryota; class Phaeophyceae; order Laminariales; family Laminariaceae; genus Saccharina; species Saccharina japonica. The sequence continues at coordinate 74,767 of MEHQ01004013.1, forward strand.
ATATATCCCGACGGTAGGAACACTGGCTTCCAGAATAACCTATCCCGAGGGTGGGAACGCAATTGTTGCTGCGCAATCTCCCTGGCGTTGCAAACTGTGATGAATGCGACCTAGGTTTCGATAGGCCATCCACATTCATGGTGGTAATAGAACTAGCGGTGTAGTGGAGGTGAAACTCCGCATGCAAAGCAGCGGGCTATTAGCGTGGTGCATATGGCAACGATGCCAGACATGCGACGGGGAGGAATCCGTTTGTTGGCAGTGGTAACCGTCCCTCTCAAAGAACTGACCGGCGGCACGTTTCGTCCGACATAAACAGCTACCGGTCAAGCACTCGGCCGGTAAGCGCTTCAACAGACGTATTGGTGCCGGTCACACAGTAGACCGAAAAGGAGATTTAACATATACGCATTGGTCGGGCGCAATGTTAGATGTTACCAGTGAGGCCGATGCTGAGTCCTTCAAAGTTGTGAGCTTAACCTGGATTGGTCGGTGAAGGGATGTATGGGACGACTTGAACATGATGAACTCTAGCTACGGGCTTGACGCAGTAATATCTAGTATATTCACTACTCTGGCTAAACAGGCTTGTCGGGTAAATGTCTAGTTCGTTCACTTACCCCACGGTCACTCATGTAGGCTCGTACCGTTGGGCCTCAGCGATAGTCCACTGCTGGGTGTGCCAAAAAGGTGATGGCGAGAAAAAAAATTATATTGGTGGCGAACCACAGCAGTTGCGTCGGTATGCTTCAGGCAACATCACCCCCCCCCATCTGCGCTGCTCGTGCATTGGCATCAAATAGTACCACCATGCCCTCTCGCGACATGATCTCTTCGACAAAGTCCTCCACCCAATGTCCACACTAGTCTAGAGGTTACGCTTGAACGCTACAATGTATGCAGTAGTGTTGATCCAGGGGTACGAACAGAAATATTGTCGTGAACGTTTCCGCACCTCAACACATCCAATGCACTACAGTAGGTATATATCTCCCAAATACTGCCAGATAGTGTCAACAACATATGGAAAATACAATTGTTGAATGAGGTTGAATGAGGGCGTACATTTCATAATCAACGAACACCAGTAACACCCGGGAGTTCATTAGCTCACGTCCTACCAGCATTCACGTATACCGCCCAATCTGCGAGCAACAAACCAAATACTCTACAGTACCAATTATATATCATCCAAAAAAAGCCACCCCGGCATGTGTACCCCTACGCTAAACACCTAAAACGAAACCAGGTTTGTGTGTAGGTGGTCGGTAAGAACATCTGCAATGATGATTCACCGACCGTACGTGGACCATCACAACCTCGACGTTAGCAACACTCAACTCAGTTAAGACATGTTCGTTGGAAATTAAAGGCGCTTCGTATGGAAAACCTGACAACCCGCCATCCAGTCGAAACTCGGCAGCCTGCATACAATCGAACTCCCCAAAGCTTGTAGATACATTTGATTTAAGTCTACGTTATGGCAGCGCATCACCTTATGTTCCAATCGTTGGAAATAACGAGCAATAGTATCAAGCAGCTTTCCATCTATATCGCCCAACAAAAACATATGAATATGTATTATTTTACCTTACCGCATATCGAAAACAAATTAGGTTACATCTTACCAGCATTCACGTATACCTCCCAATCTGCGAGCAACTAACAAAATATACTCACAGTACCAATTAAATAGGGGAGTGATAAATGTGCCCCCGGGGGCACATCTCTTAACGACGCCCCCGGGGGCCCTTTTTGCTTATTGCGCCCCCGGAATTGGGGCTGATTACAAAGCACACCACCACGAGCGATTACGACGACCGTAGAGCAGCAGACCTGTCTGGGGATTGTCTACTGCATGTGCTGCTGCGGTGTGTGCTGTAGTTCCGCCGGTCATCGCGTTTCGCGCAATATACAGACGGCTTCGTGTTGTCGATACCCAGGACATTTCCAGGCATTGGTTTAGGGTGCAACCTCAAGCTAAAAGTGTCTCTACATGATGCACGCGCCACGAGCGATGACGACGGCCGTAGGGCATTGTCTACGGCATGTGCTGCTGTGATGTATGCAGTAATGCCGCCAGGTATCGCTTCTCGCTCGATATACAGACGTGTTTGTGTTCTCTTATTCCCAGGCTATTTTTGGGGGCACATGGAGCGAAAAGTGCCTCCGAAAGCAGACTACAGTACATACATGAAGCACGCTACTACGACCGAGTACAACGATCGTAGGGCACCAGACTTCTCTGGGACTTGTCTACGGTATGTGCTGCTGAGACCTGTGCACTAGTTCCGCCGGCCATCGCTTCTCGCTCGATATACATATTATACGTGTTCGTGTGCTCGATACCAAGGATATTCTCCAGGCCATTTTTGGGGGCGCACCACGCCAAAGGTGCCTCCGGAAATAGGCTGCATGAAGCACGCCACCACGAGCGATAACGACGATCGTACGGCACCAGACCTGTCTAGGAATTGCCTACGGTATTTGCTGCTGCGGTGTGTACAGTAGTTCCGCCGGTCGCAGCTTCTTGCTCGACGTACGTATGGGTTCGTGTTCTCCATTCTGAGGGTTTCTCCAGCCCTTTTTTGGGGGGGCATCAAGCTAAAGGTGCCTCCGGAAATAGGTTGCATGAAGCACGCCACCACGAGTGATGACGACGACCGTACGGCACCAGACCTTTTTGGGGGTTGTCTATACGGCATGCGCTAATGTGGTGTATGCAGTAGTTTCGCCGGTCATCGCGTCTCGCCCGATATACAGATGCGTTCGTATCCTCGATACTCGTGATTTTTGCAGGCATTGTTTTGGGGGCACATGAAGCTATAAGCGTGCCTCCGAAAAGAAGCTCGTACGCGAATGAACATGGAAGAAAGCGGAACATAAATACATTTCGAGACCACCAACTACTATTAATAGCACAGGTATACGAGTACGCGAATTGAATAATGGGCCTTAAATAAAATGTCAAATATATTCCCGAGCGGAATGGCACCAACTTTACAAATCTTCCAGTTGCGCGAATTCAATGCCCATTAAATAGGGTTGCCAGTCAAATGGTTCCGTGCTGAATGTCACTTAGTTTACACGCATACACGAACTCCAATGAAAAGAAACGGAACACCAAAATAGATGTCTGGCGTCAATACTACCAATGATCAACATTGACAGAACGCGTATACGAGTACGCGAATTGATCATATTTCCAAGGGCAACTTATAGTTGCTTCCGTGCAGGATGGCACCTACCTACTTTAGAGTTGGCCCTTAAGGCTTACAGGTATATCAAACGCCAATGAAAATGGATGGACAAAGAACACCCAAATAATACACGTACCTGGTATGTATTTACCATAATTCCACAACACATCTGCTACACACACCACAGCAGCAGGTGCCATAGACAATCCTCACACGGGCCCACTACGTACTACAGTACTGCAGTACTGATCGTACCAATATATATAGGTATAATAGAGGCCATATAATAGTAGTTCCCATAGTAGTTTGGTAGTCCCTTGGTAGTTTTACTACTACTGCTGTAGTCTATTTTCGGAGATATCCTGAATATCGAGAACATCACGAACCCGTCTGTATATCGAGCGAGGAGCGACGACCGGCGGAACTACTGCGCACGCTGCAGCAGTACATGCCGTAGACAACATCCAGACAAGTGTGGTGTCCTACGGTTGACGTGATCTCTTGTGGTGGCGTGCTTCATGCAATCCATTTCCCGAGGCATTTTTAGCTTGATGTGCCCCCAAAGAACATCGTAAGTATCGAGAACACGAACCCGTCTGTATATCGCGCGAGAAGCTGCGACCGGCGGAACTACTGTACACACCGCAGCAGCAAATACCGTAGGCAATTCCTAGACAGGTCTGGTGCCGTACGATCGTCGTTATCGCTCGTGGTGGCGTGCTTCATGCAGCCTATTTCCGGAGGCACCTTTGGCGTGGTGCGCCCCCAAAAATGGCCTGGAGAATATCCTTGGTATCGAGCACACGAACACGTATGTATATCGAGCGAGAAGCGATGGCCGGCGGAACTAGTGCACAGGCCTCAGCAGCACATACCGTAGACAAGTCCCAGAGGAGTCTGGTGCCCTACGATCGTTGTACTCGGTCGTAGTAGCGTGCTTCATGTATGTACTGTAGTCTGCTTTCGGAGGCACTTTTCGCTTGATGTGCCCCCAAAAATAGCCTGGGATTAAGAGAACACAAACACGTCTGTATATCGAGCGAGAAGCGATACCTGGCGGCATTACTGCATACATACATCACAGCAGCACATGCCGTAGACAATGCCCTACGGCCGTCGTCATCGCTCGTGGCGCGTGCATCATGTAGAGGCACTTTTAGCTTGATGATGCACCCTAAACCAATGCCTGGAAATATCCTGGGTATCGACAACACGAAGCCGTCTGTATATTGCGCGAAACGCGATGACCGGCGGAACTACAGCACACACCGCAGCAGCACATGCAGTAGACAATCCCCAGACAGGTCTGCTGCTCTACGGTCGTCGTAATCGCTCGTGGTGATGTGCTTTGTAATCAGCCCCAATTCCGGGGGCGCAATAAGCAAAAAGGGCCCCCGGGGACGTCGTTAAGAGATGTGCCCCCGGGGGCACATTTATCAATCCCCAATTTTATATCACCAAAAGATAGCCACCCCGGCATGTGCACCCCCACGCTAAATGCCTAAAACGAAACCAGGTGTGAGTGTAGATGGTCCGTGAGAACATCTGCAATGATGCTTCACCGACCGTACGTGGACCATCACAACCTCGACGTTAGCAACACTCAACACAGTTAAGACATTTTCGGTGAAAATTATTTGCGCTTCGTATCGTAAACCTGACAACACGTCATCCAATCGAAACTCGGCAGCCTGCAAACCATCGAACTCCCTAAAGCTTGTTGATACTTGATGGAAGTCTACGTTATGGCAGCGCATAACCTAATGCTCCAATCGTTGGAAATAACGAGCAATAATATCATAGCAGCGTTCCACCTATTTGCCCAACAAAAACATATGAATATGTAGTATTATACCTAACCGCATAATAAAAAACACGTTAGCTCACGTCCTACCAGCATTCACGTATACCTCCCAATCTGCGAGCAACAACCAAAGACTCTACAGTACCAATTATATATCACCAAAAGAAAGCCACCCTTGCATGTGTACCCCTACGCTAAAATAATAAAAAAGAAACAAGGTTTGTGTGTAGGTGGTCCGTGGGAACAACTGCAATGATGCTTGACCGACCGTGCGTGGACCACCACAACCTCGACGTTAGCAACACTCAACTCGGTTAAGACATTTTCGGTGAAAATTATAGGCGCTTTGTATCGTAAATCTGACAACACGCCATCCAATCGAAAGTTGGCAGCCTGCATACAATCGAACTCCCTAAAACGTGTAGATACTTTATGGAAATCTACCTTGTGGCAGCGCACCACCTCATGCTCCAATTGTTGGGTATAACGAGCAATAATATCATAGCAGCTTTCCATTTATATCGCCCAACAAAAACATAAGAATATGTAGTATTTGACCTAACCGCATATATAAAAGCACATTAGCTCACGTCGTACCAGCATTCACGTATAGCTCCCAATCTGCGAGCAACAAACCAAATACTCTACAGTACCAATTATATATCACGAAAGGAAAGCCACCCCGGCATGTGTACCCCTACCCTAAATGCCTAAAACGGAACCAGGTTTGTGTGTAGGTGGTCCGTAAGAACATCTGCAATGATGCTTCACCGACCGTACGTGGACCATCACAACCTCGACGTTGGCAACACTCAACTCAGTTAAGACAATTTCGGTGGAAATTATAGGCGCTTTGTATCGTAAATCTGACAACACGCCATCCAATCGAAAGTTTGCAGCCTGCATGCAATCGAACTCCCTAAAACGTGTAGATACTTTATGGAAATCTACGTTGTGGCAGCGCATCACCTTATGCTCCAATCGTTGGAAATAACGAGCAATAGTATCATAGCAGCTTTCCATTTATATCGCCCAACAAAAACATATGAATATGTAGTATTTTACCTTACCGCATATCGAAAAAATGTTTTATCGTCCCAGCCGGTGCTCGCAAAAATGCCGGCCATAACCCCCCCCTTTCGCAATGCGTTACGTCTTGACGACCAATTCCAAGAAATCCATCCATCTGTCATACTTAGTTGTATTCCGACCTAACGCTTTTCAACAGCAAATTGGCTATCTCCGTATCATCCGTCACCCTTCAGGTTAACGACAAGATGTCTGCGTTCCTGAAGCGCACTATCCCATGAACTTCCGATTCCAAACCACGCGCATATAGAGCGGTTCTGCACCAGTCAGCTAACGAAAAGAAAATGTAGTAGTTCACCTCACCGCTTGTAACCCAATATCATCGTAATAATAGGTGCTCACGACAAAACTTGAGAATCCATGATAGCATTCGCTGAGACATTCGGACGGCAGTGTCATGGAGAAACCGTTGCACCCTGATTCTAAAGAGAACCCCTACAGCTTGTGGAGAAGGGCGAAGTCGGTGCCAAGAGGACCGGAGACACGGTAGTCTTCGACGGTCCCGCGGAATGCCTCAAACCCTTCCATCACCTCGCGGCCGTCCTCATCCGGCACCGGGCGGGCCGTCTCTCCCCAGATTCCAGACAGCAAGTCGTTTTCGAGGGACAGGCCGTCTATCCCTACGTCCATCTGCCAGAACTCCAAGTCCGGGAGGACGCGGCTGTCCCAGTCCAAGTCACCGCCGCCTTGGGTGTTCGTGCCGACGCTGAGGCGTACCGTGACCGACGATGTCACAATTTTGAAGACGGCATGGATGGACTGCACATCAGCAAGGTCGTGCTGATCGATGTACTGCGCGCACCACGTGGGCGCCGCCATGTTCTCGAAACGAAGGATCCGGTCTTCGAATATTTCCTCGAGTGCCAGCTGCCGCGTGCCTTGCAGCATCTCGTTGTACATACGGGCCCAAATCTTGTCTCCACCGAACTGTCTGCACTCCGCCGGTAAATTAGACGACAACAATGTCATGTCATCCGCCACGTGTACGTCCCTGGAAAAGCGAAGAAGGTCGTCCACTTCCTCCCCATCGACGAGAGCGCGCAGTCCACCATCGGCAAGGCAGGGTGACATTCCGCGGGGACACCCGTTAGTATCGATATCATACGGGTTATTCACGTCGCGAACGAGAGAGTGCCCCTCCGTCAAAACGCTGAGTCCCGTGATCAACTGACGATCAGGGAACTCATCGGGCAGAGGAGCGGTCAACCGGACGTTCACGTGGAGGTCGGCGTCCTCATCCTTGATCATGTTATACCAGCCGCCGTCGACCCCAGACCAGTCAACCTTCTGGCCGCGGAGGCCTTTCATATGCGGGTCGTCGCACAGGTTGGAACCGTCCGGGCAGAAATCTGCGATGTGTTCCACGTTCAAGTTCGAGCACATTGGACGTTTAAGAAATGAGGGACCAATCAAAGCTACAACAGCAAGCCTCTAACGCCACCACTCACACAAACAGACTTCAGGCAACACTGTTCCAGCGAATAAGGCTTACTATCGGGTGCAGAGGATCGACACCGTTTCACGCCTTGCTGACGTTTTCAACAGCGTTCTGAACAACAGCCAATGATGGTTGAGCCGCTGCTCCTTGCTCGTGATACGATCACCACCGTATACCGTTAATGCGGTGGGCCGTTGGGTTAGTGTTGACGACCTCCTCTTTAACGAGAACCTCGCCGCCGGTGCATGGTTATGTCCCCCCTTTTGTTACGATATATAGGGGGGTGTCCCCCTTTTTGTCCAATGCCCTTTATTTTATAATGAAAAAGCCACTTTTATATTTGGAGGAAATCATAAATTCGATATTCGTTTATACTGAAGATATTATAGCGTTGAGAGCACCCTGTCCTGAATTAGAAATGCAGCTTTGGCCAGCTTTCCTGTTTTTTATATGGTATCCTGTACTACTGCTGTACAGTACAGGACACCTAATAAGAAACAGGCTAAAATAAAAGCCAGGTCGATATTTAAAGGGAGAATAAGACGGGATTCGTTATGTTGAAACTAGTGTAGAGAGCACCCTCTCTCGAATAAGAAATCCAGCCTGGACCAGATTTTATGTTTCTTATTACAGTAGATGTCCTGTACTGGCTGTATTGGTATACAAACTTTGCAAGGTTGCTTCTGTACGCTACGTAAAAATCTATAATCGGGTTTTTCCCCGCGTATTGTTACCCTACAGATACATTCTGTGAGTTCAGTGCGACCCTTATACCCGTACCCGGAACTTCTGTAAGCTCTGTACGCCCGTGCCACAATACCCGGGGTACGGGTACAACGTTTTTATACCGTTATGGAACTTCTGTGAGTTCTGTACGCCCGTGCCAAAATACCCGGAACTTCTGCGAGTTCTGTAACACTCTCATACCCGTACCCGGAACTTCTGTAAATTCTCTACGACATCCATACCCGTACCCGGAATTTCTGTATGTTCTGTATGCCCCGTGCTACAATACCGGGGGTAAGGGTACAACTATTGTATACCCGCACGGAATTTCTGTGAGTTCTGTACGCCTGCATCACAATACACGGAACTTCTGTGAGTTCTGTAATACTTTCATACCCGTACCCGGAACTTCTGTAAGTTCTGTAACACTCCCAATGGCCCTACCCTAAATCCACAAACTCTACAGAACATAACCTTGGAATTTTCTACTGGTATAACCTGGTAGATATACGGTGATATAGAAAACTCCGGAATGTCACATACGTGAAACAAAAAAACAAAAAAACAGCTTGCCTGTACGTATATACGAGTATACGTAAGAATAATCGCTTTTCAAAATTCAAATACTACCTGCGCTATCAAGCGTACCAAGCAAATAAAGACACTACTATCAACACCATCCGTTCCCCAGTACAAGAATGGTGGGAATGAGGAGCGTGACAGACGCGTTCAAGTGGTCAAACTCCTAACTGCATTAAGCTACTGCGTTGGCAGTTTTTCTCTTTTTGCTGTGTTCCTGCAGTTCACATTGATTGGATCGTTTTGTATTTTAAGCGATTTGTGTTTGCACATAAACCATTTTTGGCTCATGCGCAAGTATATAGGTTGGTGGGGGTCCGTATGTGGGTTGTGGATGAGAGAGTAATAACTGGGTGGGTCGGTTGATCCCTGGGCCGGTTGTCCCAACACCATCCACCAACATTTCTAGTGAAGCGATGAGCGTCAGCGCAAAACCTTGTACAGGAGTGGATCGGTAGGTATACGTGAAAAAACAAAATGGTACAATGGTTCCAAGTTCAAGTTATTATCGTAAAAAAATGAAACAAAATTAAGAAGGAAAACAAATGCTTGCAAGAACCGTACACGTATTATACGTAGTGGGGGAGGATGGAGAAGAGCCTATTTTTGACCCCGGGTCTGAGTCACGACTATCAATAGGAGTTATTTCCTCAGTTTATATATATATTGTATACCAATCCAAGGAGTACCTGGTACATCAAGTTGCATATACAATCGCTTGACATATACCAGGTATACACCAGCAGCAGCAGCAGCAGCAGCGGGACACACCATCACCAGACCACAGGAACAAGACCCCACCAACGCCCACCAGCCACTACGAGCAACAACAGCTTCCAGTGCTCCTTCGGCTGGATGGGCGGGGGTGGCGGTGGTGGTGGTGGTAGTGGTAGTGGGGTTTGGTGGCGGTGGTGCGGGTTGCTTGTTTTGTTCCAGGTACAAATCTGGACTGTTCTCGAGAGACGACAGCGCAAGGCAAGCCACTATCACCGCCGTCACCACCCCACCATCACCAGACCACGGGAACAAGACCCCACCAACGCCCACCAGCTACTACGAGCAACAACAGCTTCCAGTGCTCCTTCGGCTGGTGGGGCGGGGGTGGTGGTGGTGGTGGTGGTGGTGGTATAGCGTTTGCTCGTGGTGCGGGTTGCTTGTTTTGTTGCAGGTGCAAGTCTGGACTTGGTGCTGGAGAGAGGGCGCGGAGGTAATCCCAGTGACAATTGCCACTGGTAAGAGTTAGCTAGGGCAGTCACTATGCGGCCTAGCTCTGCGATCTCGGCACCGCTTTCGACACGAGCAGTACGAGACCTTAAGCATAAATAGCGGGCGTCTATCAATCCCGAGCGCGTCTGAATCGGTTCGGTGTACGCGTCGCACGCCAAACGCAAAGCGAACAGACAGACAAACCTCAATATTAAGCAATCCGGTAAATAAAGGCACGCTGAGGCAGTTGTCGGAACTGTTTTTTGTCCGTTTGTGTCTGTTCGTGAGCAGGGGTACACCCGCACCGGCACACACACAACCCCTTATAGAAGAGCATCTAATGAGGCTCGTCGGCCTTCGGCTTTCTCGCCTCATTAGCTCCTCATTACAAGAACGGTGGGAATGAGGAGCGTGACAGACGCCTCCAAGTGGTCAAACTCCTAACTGCATTAAGCTAAACGCTGCGTTGGCGGTTTTTATCTTTTTGCTGTGTTCCTGCAACTGACATCGATTGGATAGTTTTTTTTTTAAAGCGATTTGTGTCAGTACATAAACCTTTTTTGGCTCATGCGCAAGTATATAGGTTGGTGGGGGTCCGTTGTGGGTTGTGGGTGAGATAGTAATAACTGGGTGGGTCGGTTGATCCCTGGGCCGGTTGTCCCAACACCATCCACCAACATTTCTAGTGAAGCGATGAGCGTCAGCGCAAAACGTTGTACAGGAGTGGATCGGTAGGTATACGTGAAAAAAAAATGGTACAATGGTTCCAAGATCAAGTTATCGTAAAAAAATGAAACAAAATTAAGAAGGAAAAAAAATGCTTGCAAGAACCGTACACGTATTATACGTAGTGGGGGAGGATGGAGAAGAGCCCATTTTGTAGGGCTGTGAGTCGGCACGACTTAAGTCGCCGACTAGTTATTAGTCGGACTAATAGTCAGTCGTGAAACGGAGGTGCCGACTTTCCGACTTATTGGGTTTCGTTAACTGTAGGAAGGCTTTTTTTATGCGGGGTACAGCTTTTAACGTGAATGAAATGGCTGCGGGCTGCGGATACCCAATATTATACACTCACATGCCCTGTGACACTGCAGCGCACAGCGGGAGATCCACGCACACACACACATGGCGGAACAACCCATCTCTCTCGACGGTACCGACGTCGTCAGCCCTATCGCACCCAATGCCAACGCTGAGGGCGGAGATCCCGTCGGCGAAGTTGTGCCTATTATAGGCCCGCGGACCACCTAGGCGAGTGCGCGCGACCCCGAAACGGTGCTCTACCGCGTGAAGCATGATCAAAGGCGCAGCAAGCCGCTCAGATCCAACAACCCGCTGTGGAAACTGGCGTTCACCCGATGAATCGTCAGAGTCTACGTCGAATTGTAGTTTTGGGTCCATCGAGTAGGTTCCTAGCTCAATATTTCATGTCTTCGTTTGTTTTTGTGGAAACGGTTTGTCTTTCGTACCAGGTGCGATATTGTATAATGGATGGTTTAGGACTTGCCGTCGTCATCGATGCGCGCGTTTGGCGAAAGGTTGGGAGAGACGTTAATAAACGAATAACATCACGGAGGGATCCAAGACCTTTTCTTCGGGGGGTAATTTTTGCACCGCTATCTTAGTGATGAGTTCGCTTTTTCGCTCGTATCCCCGCCAGGTAGTATTGCGACTCAGACAATTGTTGTCCCATTCCTCTAGTCCGGGGTAGATCTACCTGGTACATGCGTTGTACTTTTCGTTTTTTGTGAATCTCTTGTGTAAACTGAAGCTTTTAATGTTTTTCGTTTGAAACTTATGTTAATCTAGGTCATATTGTTTGCGCTTTTCTTGCGTAAAGTGAAGCCAAGTAGCGTATTTTTGGCCCCCGGGGGTGGGCTTTTTAGGCTCGCTTCGCTCGCCTGACTTTAGCCGGCAAGTCGGCTGGCTTCGCCAGCCGACTTACCGACTAAAGTCAGTGTAGCGGCTTCGCCGACTAGCGACTAGTTATTAGTCGTGAAATGAAACTGACTCACAGGCCTACTATTTTGTGACCCCGGATCTGAGTCACGACTATCAAAGCCGGTCGCCCCGGTGGGCTAGCAGGTAACCACGAAGCCTGTTAGCGTCAAGGTCGCGAGTTCGATCCCCGCCGTGTGCATGCTCGGAGGGACCTTTCTTGCAAAACATGTCTTGACTACTCGTAGCGGAAAGCGTGAGAGCGTGAGTTGGTAAAATTCGATGAAAATCGACGATCGTTGGGAAGGCTGAACCCTCTGCGCGATAAAAACCAAGGCAAGAACCGTCTAGTGGGGGAGGAGGGAGAGGAGCCTACTTTGTGACCCCGGATCTGAGTTACAACTAGGGAGGGAGAAAGACGGAAGCGCGAAGAAAGAAATAAAATAAATAGGAGTTATTTCCTCAGTTTATATATATTGTATACCAATGCAAGGAGTACCTGTGGTACATCAAGTTACATATACAATCGCTTGGCATATACCTGGTGTACACCAGCAGCAGTAGCAGCAGCAGCAGAAGCAGGACACACCATCACCAGACCACAGGAACAAGACCCCACCAACGCCCCCCAGCCACTACAAGGAACAACAGCTTCCAGTGCTCCTTCGGCTGGAGGGGCGGGTGGTGGTGGGGGTGGAGGTGGGGTTTGGTGGCGGTGGTGCGGGTTGCTTGTTTTGTTGCAGGTACAAATCTGGACTGTTCTCGAGAGACGACAGCGCAAGGCATACCACCATCACCGCCGTCACCACCCCACCATCGCCAGACCACGGGAACAAGACCCCACCAACGCCCACCAGCTACTACGAGCAACAACAGCTTCCAGTGCTCCTTCGGCTGGTGGGGCGGGGGTGGCGGTGGTGGTGGTGGTGGTGGTGGTGGTTGTATAGCGTTTGCTCGTGGTGCGGGTTGCTTGTTTTGTTGCAGGTGCAAATCTGGACCTGGTGCTTGAGAGAGAGCTAGGAGGTAATCCCAGTGACAATTTCCACTGGTAAGAGTTAGGTAGGGCAGTCACTATGCGGCCTAGCTCTGCGATCTCGCCACCGCTTTCGACACGAGCAGTACGAGACCTTAAGCATAAATACCGGGCGTCTATCAGTCCAAAGCGCGTCTGAATCGGTTCGGTGTACGCGCCGCACGGCCAAAGCAAAGCGAACAGACGAAGGACAAACCTCAATATTAAGGATTTGGTTAAATAAAGGCACGCTGTGGAAGTTTTCAGAACTGTATTTTGTCCGATTTTGTCGATCGTGTACCCCCGCGTGTCCACCTACCCCCACACATGACCCCTTATAGAAGAGCATCTAATCGATGCTCGTCGGCCTTCGGCCTTCTCGCATCGTTAGCTCCTCATTATAATACCACTATAGCCACACACCACGGCCGTCGAACATCCCTTTCCACTTCATCTTCTCCGTTCATCATGATTGGCCGTGGTTTGATCCTCTCGCAACCAACCGTCCACCTGATGCAATCAACGAAGTGTCCTAGCCGAGACTGGGCGACCATCGGCAGCAAAAGGGGAAAGAGGAAGGGAGGGTACTACAAATGAGGGAATCTGGCGTTTCATCATTCTATCGAACGAAACATTAATAGCTTTGAATGAAAGATTAATAGCTTGACCCTCGTATTATGTGCTTGTCGCGGCGTATAAAAGCTCCACCTTTCCGAAAACAATAGTACGTACCCTCTGGTACATGCGAAAACAAACAAAAACAAATAGCATACGTACGACATACAAAACGTTCACGTTTCCAACGTCAAACCAAACACAGAGGGCAGACACGGTCCACTGAGTACCCTGTATATCAAGTGAAAAATAAACAAAACAATGCCAAGACAAAAACAATAACGTGCCTTGATGAGCAAATGCTCGAAGATGATAATATTTCACTTTTCTCACACGCGCGTCCGCCGTAGTCGCGTCGGACGCCGACGCGCCACCTCGCACCCCCATCTCGCGAAGGTGATGCTGCATGAGCATCCTGTACCGATCCCAGCTCGATCCCAATCGCTTCCATTCTGCGAACCACCGCCCTCGTCACTGCTGAGCTCCGAACGCCCGACAGATCTTTCCATAACTCCATCAATCTCAAAACTATCGACGGAGATGTCTCGCCGACCAAGCACCAAGCCCCGCTCACCGCTGCCATTTGGAGGTGGCCATGAGTCCTAGGTAGTAGCTGCAGCAGCGGCGGCGATGCCGACTGCTGCTATTGTTGCTCCGGCTGCGCTACTTGCGCCAGCTGGCGTGTTCTTCCCGACTCTACTCTCGCCCTCTCTGCTTCCTCCTCCTGCTCCTCATCATTTCCACCACCCCCAACCGAAAGCTCCAATACTGGCTCCCTTTCCTGCTCATCGCCTTTCTCGACGCACAAAGACGTCTCGCCATGTGCTTGTTGTTGTTGCTGCTGCTGTTGCTCTTGGGTTTATTCCCTCGCTATTTCTAGCACTGGGTTGGCGGTGGTGGGGTTATTGCTTCTCCTAGGCTCCTTGTCCTGGGCTTGCGTATACGCCTTCCTTTCTCCTTCCTCTAGTGTCCTTCGTGCGGGTGTATATCCCCTGGCTTTCAGCTGCTGATCAACGTGTCTCTTGATGGCTTGTTGATGCTCTTTCATGGTGAAGAGATACAAGTTCGATAAATCCTCCTGCTCTTTTATTGCTGTTGCTGCCGCTGCTGCTACTGCTCCTGCCGCTGCTGCCGCTGCTGTTTATGTTGTTGTTGCTGCCGCTGCCGCTGCTGCTGCTGGTGCTGCTGCTACTTCCTGTAGGACCAGCCACTCCTCTGTAGACCACTGCCCTATTCCGGCGCCGCTGGTCTCGCGGTGTCTCCTCTCCTGCGCGATGATGAGCGACATCCAAGGCCGCTTGTCGCCAACGATCTAAAACCCCACCATGGTGCTGCACTCGTGCCCGAGCTCCCGTGACATGTATGTCAGGATTTCGATAGCGTAAGGGGACAACTCGTGCACCGGGTGCTTCGACAGCCTTGCTCAAGAAGAGCGGTGGCGGGGTTGACGTGTCGCCATCAGGCGGTGGAGAGAGAAAACAAAAATTTATATGTTTTTATTTCTAACTTAATTAGTAGAAGTGAGCCAGGGGGCGACAGTTCCCCTCGACTCTGTAACACCCTCGAAATCAGGCCAAACACAATTATATGCAACCCGTCCGGGGAGACATACATTACTTGATCAATCTCCGTAGATGAATTGCAGTGACACAACTCTGATACTATAATATGATCAGACTGTAGTACGAGTACATCCCACATGCTCGGCGTCCTCGTCGACAATCAGAGTTCAAAACGTCTCAGCAGCCGGAGAAACTGCCATTTTTCAAATTCGTCTTGGGTACCAGAGGTATGGAGAGTCGTTTTCGAGTAATAGGCACTTTTCGTAATGATCAATGCGTCTGATCTATACGCCTCCTTAGACACAAATGTTAGGCATGATCTAGGCTCTCTACAACTACTCACCGGTCGCAATTATGAGCATTATTAGAACTGGGGAAATACCGTTTTGCGCAGGAATTCGTGAAAGTGTGGAAATTACACCAGAAATAGTACGTATTACAACTAAAAAAAAAACGGATTTGTTTTTGTTTTGCTCTTATATTATTTGCCCGAAGGGGCCCCTTAATAGAGACTATAAGGTTTTTGCTTTGGCATGCCCCATAGCGAGGGGGGGGGTCGTTCTAGAGAGCAAGGCCAGACTCACCTTCAAGCGGACCGATAACATCTTGCTGCTGCGCACCCGCCGCGAAGCGTGTGCAGCGGTGGAGTTGGATCGGTACTGGTGTGCCAGGCCCAAAAGTTCAGATGCACGGGCCTTTTCGGCCGTCGGTGTAGACAGCAATGTCCATCTCACTTTTGTGCGCGGAGGCAGACGCCATCAGAAAGGTGGACGGACACTACGTACACGGCCCTAGGTTTGTTTGCTAGAGGGAGCTGTACTGTCTCAGTAACCTAGCTTCGCCATCAAAGGAAGAGGGAGCGTGTGGCGACGAGCTGGAGCCTGGGCTGGTTAACCCCTTCAGCGCGAGAAGTTATATTTTCCAGACTAAGCACCCTGAGTGCAACGAGGGAGAAAGCGAGGAGCCGATTGGGAAGGACAGCAACGAGAACGTGTACGGACGGAGCGGGTCGAGTGTGGTCGTGCTAGGACCGGCCAAGCCGCACCGGAGCGGCGCGCCGGAGCAGCAGCACAGCAGCGCGCCGGCGCAGCAGCACAGCAGCGCGGAGCAGTGATCCGGAGCACGGACGACATCGACCCGTGGCGAACGGACAAACATTATTTTTGTTGACAAATATATCGTTTTTTCCCTCGAATATTGTTGTTGGGTCTGTGTGGATGACGACACTGGTTTTGTAGAGAGACGCGGCAGAGATGGCGCGGACACCCCGGGTGCCTTCATTGTGTGCCTGATCGTGGAAGACCCCTTCGATGTGGAACGATTCCCAATCAGTGTCGATGTTTATAATGCTGTGCCTAACACAGACGTTCAGGATAGATTCGGGTAATTGTCAATTGACGTGATGGCTTTGGTTGGCTGTTCTTTTTCACTGTGTGCCCGCGGACTGTCATTCTGGCGGCACTTCAGACAGAAGCTTCGTGCTCCATCTTGTTCCCACGCCTACCGTGTGTTTTTGTACAGACAGCACTTCAGACAGTAGTTACGCTGTAGTCGGCAAATTCATTGGTAAATAGTGGGAGGGGGGGGCGATGCTGCTGTAGTCGAATGGAGATTGCGGGCGTGTAGTTCAGTTTTGGACACGCATAACATGCTGTAGGGATTTAAAGGGTACCTCTCCGGACTTGTGTATCCTTTCCCTGCTAATTGTGCGTGTTCTTTAGGATTCTCTGATGGCTCTAGCACTTTTGTGACCACGGGCTGTGATGTTGCTAGATCAGACTATAGGGCTTAGCAACTGAAACGAGTTTGATGTGAAGACAACAACAACAACAATAACGAACAATATATACTTTGGTCGGTCGCAGATCTGTGCATTACAACTGAGGCTATGCCGTTTTCCGTAAGGAGTTCTGATATGTTGTTATTATGCCAGAAAAAGTATTGCTGCTGTGAAAAAAAAAGAAATATATAAACATATCTATTCTTTCACGATTAGAGGTCCGTAGTTACTCGATGCTCTTTGTCCGTACAGACCAACTGATACACAGCTCTTTGCAAACAGACCTTTTGTTTCGCAACCAGCCCTTCAAACAGGCCAACTGAGCTCTTCGCAAACAGCAACTGACGTAACAGCCAAACTGACGTAACAGCCAAACTGACGTATTGTACTGACGTATTATGCAAACAGCCCAATTGACGTCTACCCGCGGGAGGGGAGGGGTTCCCAGCGTATTCGGAGGGCTTTGCGGCCCGGGTCCAAAATACACACTAATTTCAAGTTAAAAATATCCACACTAAAATCAAGTAATGTTCCTGGCCATACTAAAATCAAGTAATTTTTTCCTAAAGTCCCCCAGATGCGAAAATATGGATCTCCAGAACTTCGGTCAAAATCGAAATCGGCCCATAACTTCGCGAGTTAGCCACTTTTACACTAATTTCAAGATAAAAAAGGCCAGACGTAAAACAATCGACCGAAAAAAAAAAAAAAAGGGCCACTGCTGTACGTACAAGGGCTGTGCATCCATGCCGGCGTTTTGTTTACACTGCTGTACGTACAAGGGCTGCGCATCCATGCCGGCGTTTTGTTTGTGTCCGCTGTACGTACGTACGAGTCGCACTGCTGGACTGCTGCTGCTGCTGCTGCTGTTGTTATTGCTGCTGTAGATGGGTTATATAAGGACTACTACTACTATTATTATTGCTGTACGTACTGGTGCTGCTGTATACTGATTTCACCCTGCTGTTGTTGTAGATTGCGGATGGGTGGATCGGTTGGTGCGTGTGTGTGTCGATCGGTTGGTGCGCACGTACGTACGTACGTGGGTGGGTGGGTCGGTGGTTGGGTGGGTGGGTGTGGTGGGGCGGTTGATACGTGGTTGACTGCGTGTGTGGATCGTGACCCAGTTCTTATTTTGTACTATTGTTTCTGTCCGCTTTATACCGGCCCCCTCCCTGGCGTGGTTCGGGGTACCACTATATAATAGTATATATGTATAAAACAGCAGTGTGTGTTGTCTTCACAGGAAACCCGTTCTTTGTACTGTAGTGTAGTAAAGCTAGGTATAGAAGGACAGGGTATCCCTAGCCAGGCCAGCCTATGGAACGGGTACTCGTTGGTACTCACGTGTGTTGATTGCGTAGAGATAGAAGAAGAGCAGGTTTATTCCTTTTTGCGTGATGAACGACTGAGAAGCACGGAGATGGTAAAAGCCATCGGGAACCATCCCTGGTTCCCACCTAAGATACCGCCTTCCAAGTACTACCAATACGATTCTTATACCTGATACCAGGTATTTACCAAACGTTTCCACATCATGCCAGCAGTACCATAACACTAGCCCACCCTGATGAGCCGTATACGCAGAAATATGATGAAATTCGTGGAAACCCCGATTCCACGAACTAAAACATGAGTCGAAGATGCGGCTCCTCAAAACCCACTCCCACACCTCTGAACGGCAAGGCTACGAAGCCGAGCAAGGAACGTCAAAAAAGAAGAAACGGTGGAACCGAAATCCTGCAGTCATTGTACATGAACTGCCCTCCCGGCTCGAGAGCGGGGGCTCGGTAGAACTCGATAACACTGGAAAAACTAGACACCTTAAACAACTTCCCCGAAACCCGGCCCAAAACATTCAGAAAGCGTAGTCCTAAGCCCCAAGTTAGTGGCTCGATTATCAGACCCGCCCCGGCATGAGCGGGGGGGGTCGGCGGGACGAATTACGCTAAACCTACCCCCAAAAACCGCCCCAGAAAAATATCAGAAAGTGGCGAGGCGATACTGAGAAGAAAAAAAAAAAAAAAAAAAAAAAAAAAAAAGAAAAAAAAAAGAAGGAACACATAAAAATAGAAAGGAAGAAAAAATACAAAGATAGAAAGAAAGAAATGAAAGGAGAAAGAAAAAAAAAGAGAATGAAAAAAAAAACGAAAGAAAAAACAAAAAAGGAAAAAAAAAGAGAGAAAGGAAAAAAGAAGAAAAAACAATAAAGAAATAAGAGAAAGAATAAAAGGAAGAAAAAAAAATGAAAAAAAGAAGCAAAAAAGAAGAAAAAAAAACGAAAAAAAGAATAATTTAACACGCATCAACAAAAAAAAACACAAGAGGACACACAAAATACAAACACA
>MEHQ01003765.1:0-32382 GCA_008828725.1 Saccharina japonica
TAGCGCACTTTTTTTTTTTTTTTTTTTTCTGTCCATCCCTTTTATTTTCTTCGCCCTTCTTTTCTCTCTCCTTCCTAGTCGTAACTCAGATCTGGGGTCACAAAGTAGGCTCCTCACCCTCCTCCCCCACTACGGTTCGTGCCTTGCATTTTTATCGCGAGAAGATTTCAGCACTTTCTTCCCTCGTCGACTTTCGTCGATTTTTTGTACCTCACACAACCAAAAACAGATTTTGGAGGGAAACTTAAAGTGCTACTCGTATATATATACATATATATGGGGTATATACTCGATGAACAATCAATCCCCATAGCCTAAGTAAATAACGAAACATACATGTGTCTTCATCGATGAACGCCATGCTTCATACAATACCTCGGCGAGGTGAGTCATCGCCGACGCATGTATGGAGTCGAGCGAGTAGCTCTCGCACATCGCCAGGCATCGAAGGGCGTGAGGCAGAGCCCCCACCGGGGAGGAGGGCTCAGCGCCGAGCCTCGCGCGGGACAGCTCCAGCAAGAGCCGAGCGTACTGCGGCGCGAGCCCTCGGGTGTCGCTGAGCTTGGCCAGCGCTGACGCGGCTTCCACCGCCTCCGTCCACCTGGAAGCGAAGCGAAGCGCGCAAACAAAAAACGCCAACAATAAAATAAAAAAATGTTGCAATAAAAAACAAATGTTGCAAAACAGAAAAAAAAAAACGTTAAAAAAAAAACGTCAAAAATAAAGAAAGTGTTGTAAAAACAAAACGCTTAAAAAAAAAAAACTAGTATACGTATAGCAAAAACACGCCAACAACAACTACATGAGGCAAGGTGAACAAAACGACCCAGAACAAAAACATGAGCAAAACGAAAAACATCAAAGCAAAACAAAAAAAACACGAGCAAAAAAACGAAAATCCGAGGGAAAACACACACACGAGTCAAGCACAGAAGAAGCCCAATCAATTATCCCCCAAAAAACAAAAACAAAACAAAAAAACGCTCGAGCGATAACAAACACTCGCCTGCCCTGGGCTCTTAGAAGTCGAACCCTCTGCAGATGTGCCTCGATAAACACCTCCGCCCCCCGACTAAGAGGAGAGCAGCCCCGAAGGCTCATGCCCAGCCTTTAGAAAAAAAAAAAAAAACGCGGAGCGAGGGCACGGGAGGGTGTGGCACAAAAAAGCGACATCAAGTTGGGCTGTGAATAAGGCATATGCCTTAGCTGGGCTTCTCGGCTACCACTATATCCCGGAATGTAAGGACCGTTCTTAGTCCCGAAATATAAGGACCATTCTTAGTCCCGAAATATAAGGACCGTTCTTAGTTCCGAAATATAAGGACCGTGCTTGGTCCAGAAATATAAGGACCGTGCTTAGTTCCGAAATATGAGGACCGTGCTTAGTCCCGAAATATAAGGGCCGTTCTTAGCTCCGAAATATAAGGACCGTGCTTACTTCCGAAATATAAGGGCCGTTCTTACTTCCGAAATATAAGGACCGTGCTTAGTCCCGAAACATAAGGACCGTTACTAGTTACGAAATATAACGACCGTTCTTAGTCCCGAAATATAACGACCGTTCTTAGTCCGGAAATATAAGGACCGTTCATATTTCCGAAATATAGGGACCGCTCTTAGTTCCGAAATATAAGGACCGTTCTTAGTCCGGAAATATAAGGACCGTTCCCTAGTCCCGAAATATGAGGACCGTTCTTAGTTCCGAACTGTAAGGACCGTTCTTAGTCCCGGAATATATAAGGACCATTCTTAGTTCCGAAATATGAGGACCGTTCTTGGTCCCGAAATATAAGGACCGTTCTTAGCTCCAAAATATAAGGACCGTTCTTACTTCCGAAATATAAGGGTCGTTCTTATTTCCGAAATATAAGGACCGTTCTCAGTTCCAACATAATAAGCGGCCACCCTTCGAGGGGTGCATTAGACCTCAAGTACAAAATCCAGTGGGCGCCCCGATTCAAGAGCGCCCCGCGACAATCTCAAGCCAAAACAAGCGCTCTTAACTTCACATTGGTATTATCCGTAGTGGGCAATATCTAGCTTTTAGTATAGGCGGGACATGCCGATTTGACCGCTCTTTAATCCCGAATGCTCTTACCTTCTTTTTTTTTTCCATCCCATTTACTATCTTCGCACTTCCGTCTTCCTCCCTCCCTGGTCGTAACTCAGACCCGGGGTCGCAAAGTAGGCTCCTCTCCCTCCTCCCCCACTACGGTTCTTGCCTTGATTTTTATCGCGCAGAGGGTTCAGCCTTCCCAACGCTCGTCGATTTTCATCGAATTTTGCTATAACTCACGCTCTCGCGCTTTCCGCTACCTTGGGCGCCCTTAACCCATTCAGAACTCAATAACGTATCCCCCACTAATTCCAAGTAGTTTGTCTCCAAATAGGTGGGACTAGTTCTTAACCCTTTTAGAACTGCAGTCCCGTTTTGGGGACAAACCACTCTAATTCTAAGTGATTTGTCCCCAAAACGGGACTCCAGTCCTAGAAGGGTTAAGGGGTTAAATCGGGGTACCCACTGTGTTACGGGTGGGCTAATGATGCCATAGTAAATAGGGCCTACGGTACACACTAAAACCTATATGTTTCACTATTTCTACTGACAAAATTTGGTCCCCTATTTAGGGCCCGTTTTAACGAAGGAAAAAAAAACAATTTGGAAAAAAAAAAAAATCAAATCCGCTTTTCATTGGTCAGAACCCGCACCACCACCCAAGATTATACCCCAAGATCCTAATCTTTGGTGCTGGTGCGTGTGTTGACCAATGAAAAGCGTATTTGAATTTTATTTTTTCCAAATTGAATTTATTTTGTCCTCGTTAATATGGGCCCTTACTACTTCTACTGTAATAGTCGAAACACACCTATTTGTTTTTTCCTTTTATTCTTGTATCCTTCCGGCGGACTGGAAAAAACAAAAAGAAGGGTAAGCTCGCCATACTCCCGAAGTCTAAAATAATTGTCGTGTGTCAATATAACCCGTCGGTCCTGTTGCAACAGCAGAGCAAGCTGGAGCTGCTGGTATATACCTCGGGGCGCGTGAGCATGTCGACCGCATCTGACCCCGAGAGAACCAGGTTGCGGTGGAGATGAGCCACCTGGGGGAGCCATCTCCTCCGGGTACGTAGTGCTTGACTCTAAACCCTGACCCTAATAACCCCAACCGCTTCGGAAAACTTTCAAAAAACCGCTTGGGAAAAATCTCGGAAACCGGTTGGGAAAACTCTCGGAAACTAGTTGAGAAGATTCTCGGAAACCTTTTCGGGAAATTCTCGGAATATTATATGTAAGATGTAAAGAGGCGTTAGTGTGGACTGTCACCCAGTTTGTCGAAGCTGAAGCTTGGCCAAGTCGTAGCAAACACTATTAATACTACTGTACTCTTTTCCACGGGTAACGCAAAAAAAACGCAGCATCATCATCATCAGCAGCAGCAGCAGCAAGCTCTGACAGACACACACATCCTCTCCTCCTCACCCTTCCGCGGCAGAAAATTCCTCCCGGTTGACCATCCACTCGTGCAGCAGCACCATCACTCCGGCGGCCCACAAGTTAGACACCGGGTGGGGAAACGCCCGGTGCTGCCCAAGCGCAACCTCCAGCGCCTCCTCGAACACGCAACCCGACCCTCTTCCCGCCCCCCCCGTCGCCGCCGCCTCCGCCGCTGTGGAAACCCCTCCTCCTCCTCCTTCTCCTCCTCCTCCTCCTCCTCTCCCCCCCCCGCCTTCCCAACCCCTCCCATCCCCCCGCAGCAGCTTTTCCTCTGCAGCCACGGCGAACCCTTCCCCGCCCCCCAACCGCAGCCCCCGCTCCCTAGACGTGGCAGGCGCTGGTTTTGAGGGGTCGCTCAGAACATCTGTCCCCTCTCCCCCCGGTGGAGCCGGTGGTGGTGGTGGTGGCGGCGGCGGCGGTGGCTGTAGCGATACCGGCGGTCCCTGGGCTCGCGGAGAGCCCAGGCCGGGAACGTGCTTTCCCTTGAGGATGGCGGTCATGATGCACGTGGACGCAATCTCCATGTCCGAAGCCGTCGCGAAGTTGGTGTGAACCTTGCGTCGTCCGAGAGCCCGCACGCAAGCACGCAAGCGGAGTAGTAAGCCCCGAGAGAAAAGGGGAGGGTGGGGGCGGGGGGGATTGGGGTTGGGGTGTACCTGGTACTCAATAGCGGCATGTCATGCGTGGCCGTAGTCGAATTATTTACCATAGACCCACACCCTCGCATCCCTACAAAATGCCGGGACGGAGCACGTCGGGCTTTCACCGACCAGACGGAAAGTGAGCATCGCTCGCACCGAGCCTTTGCGAAACGGCCGCGAAGTGTTCGGCGAGTCGCATGAAGGGTGAGCTGTGCATCCGACTACTAAGAGTCACTTTGTTGGGGCGGACAGGGCTTTCTTGCATATGGATGACCGCGTCGAATGAAATCGGCACAACATGCTCTGGCAGAGGAGGACGATTTTCTCCTATTTTTTTCTTCTGGAGGTTCCTTACGTGAGGAGCTCTGTACTAACAGTGAGTCAAAATCTGATTTTTGAGAACAAATAGTAGTCCAACCCGACTAACAGCAAAAAAAAAAGAAGGGATGACGTATATATACGTATTCCGAGGATTTGGGGAAAATTGACGAAAAAAGTGACACGCTTTCAGCAACGGCTTGCTGCGTGGATGGGCGGGGGTGATACGAAATTGTGGCCGGCGACGATTTTCCCATGCAATGACTCGTACCGTAAAAGGGCATGCTTCCGAACCCCTGTGCGACCTCAACGCTCTCGGCGGGAGCCCGATTTTGGGAGTTTCGGGGGTTAAGTATGTCAAGGTTGGCGACAAAATGTAACGGTTGCAGCAACGATCACTGCGTGATTTGGAGGATGATAGATATGATACAATGGTTACTGTTCCTTCCTTCCTTCCTTCCTTCCTTCCTTCCTTCCTCCCTTCCTCCCTCCCTTCCTTCCTTCCTTCCTTCCTTCCTTCCTTCCCGTGCTACCGGGCGCTCACGCTCGAGAACACGAAAGTTATCGTTGATTCGATTGAATCGATTGAGAGGAGACAAAGAGCGCGCGAAAGCACACACGCAATCGAGCACAGGTCGACGTCCGGCGTCAACCATACCATCGGAAGCCGAAAGCAGTACATCAACATTCAACATTATAACAACAAAAGCCCGGGGACTTGGTTCTCCCGTCCCCTGGTGTGTAAGGCTCACGGAGAACAAGCAAAGCGGCACCAACCTTTAGGGTATTATACTAACAATGTACGATTTGCGCATACAACTCGAATAGCGAACAAAAAAAACACGTTGTCGCAAAAAAGTTCATTGAAAAGACAAAAACCGCCGCAAAAAAAACATCGCGAAAAAAACAAAAGCATCGCAAAAAAAAAATGCCAACAAGAAATCGCCCCCCCCCCCCCCACCCCTCTTCCCTTTTCTTTCCTTTTTCTCTCGTGCAAAACAAAACCACCAAAACAAAACAAACAAAAAACAGCGCGCAAAACAAAACACAACAAAGACAAAGTACCACAACAAACAAACAAACAAACAAAAGCAGAGCCGGCCGCCTCCTTCCCTCCTCTCTCCCTTTCTCCCCTCACCTGCAAAACGGACCGAGCGCAAGTAGTCGCCAGGTCCGAGTACCCGAACCTCTCGAACGCCCCGGCCTCTACCAGAAGCCGCTGGCACGCCAGCGCTCCCGCCATCTCCCCCCCGGTTCCCCCGGCCCGCTCAACCACCGGCCGCCCCGTCCCACCCGACGACGCCGGCATGCTATCCAACAGCCCCCCTGATCCAGAATCCCATTCACTCTCTAGGAGACCCCTGATGTCGCCAGAGGTGGCGGCGGCGAGGCACTCCCAAACGCGGGTCGGGGACGCACGTTTACGCGCCCCCCCCCCCGCTTCCCCACCGCCTCCTCCTCCTCCTCCTGATGATGTGTTTGGTGTCGCCGATCCCGATGCTGATGATGATGCCGCTGTGTGAGGGTTTCCATTGGAATGAGGCGAGGGGAAGGACCCGTTTTTTGCCTCTGCCGCCTCTCGCGCGAGGAGAAGGGCGGTGGAGTACATGAGGTGGTGCAGGCCGAGGTCGGCCGCTTGAGAGGCGCATCTGGCGGGAACGGTGGAGGGGGGGGAGGGTCGGTAGAAGCGTGTCAGGCCAGTGGGGGAGGTGAAGGCGGTGGGGGGATAGACGATGTTGGGTTGGAGGGTGTGTACTAATTTGTTGCTTGCCTTAGTCATTTGACCATTGACCACAGAGGGGAGGGGGGGGGGGGTTACTTCATTTTCATGCACGGCCGTAGTCGTATGACCATAGACCCTCGCATCCCTATATACAATGCCGGGACGGAGCATGTCGGATTTTCACCGACCAGGCAGACATTGCTAGCACCAAGCGCGAAGCGCCATGAGGTGTTGGGCGAGTCTCATGGAGGGTGAGCTGCATCCTGCTAAAAACCGCCTCTGAGGCGGACTTGCATATGGACGACAGCCTCCGATGAATTGATTTAATTTATGGTGTGGCCACTTCCGGAGACAGCAATGGGTATTACCATGTATCTGCCTCGCGGGTGCCTTACCAAACACACACTACGTGATACGATCATTCCCCTTGTGCGGAACAAAGGTTCTCAACCCCGCACAAAATGATATAACAAGACCGCCAGCCTTGGTGACCGCCAAAAAAAAACGGTACCCTGGTTGTCTAGCTCACGCAGTGAGAGACGTGTTTTACAGCGTCGTCGCCAACCGACGCCAACCCAACCTTCAAGTATATAATATATTTATAGGGGGGGGGGTCGATAGAAGCGTGTCAGGCCGGTGCGGGGTGGGTGCAATCGGTGGGGGCGGTGGAGGAGGGGGTAAGTGAAGGGGGGGGGGGGGGGGGGGCAGCCACCAGCTGGCCGCTAAAATAGAATGCAAAAAGATGTCGCGAGGAACTCGCGCAGCAAGATATTTGTTGATAATTTTGATCATAATCGTTCGTAGACGAATACTGGTCGGCGGTCGTAGAATCGGCTTCATCAGCCAGCTAGCCCTACAGGGGTCTTCCTATTCTTTCGTGGCGCGTGAAAAAGATAGGAAACTCGCATCATGAAAAATATGTATGATACAAACACGGGTTTTTAGGCGTGGTGAAACAAGAAAGAAACTCCCGTCACGATAAGACAAAAAAAAAAACGGGCGAGAAAGAGAGTCAGCTTGAAAGGGGGTCCATTTTGTTTTCATCGCGGTGTATAAGCTAGAAAACTCGCATTCGATCGCAAAATGCAATTTAAAAAAAACGCACGAAGAGTGTCACACACAGGGGCCGTGAACCGCCCCTCCCCCCACACACATGCACTCGATGCTGTCATCCATACATATACAACAAAGTCCGCCTCAAAAACGGTTCTCACGTCTGTAGAATATGCAGCTCACACTTCATGCGACTCGCCGCCGAACACCCCTCGTTTCGCTTAGCGCTTTGGTGCAAGCAAGCAAGCAAGCAAGCAACCAAGCAACCAAGCAACCAAGCAAGCAATGCCTGCCTTCCTGGTCGGTAAAAAAAAACCGACGTGCTCCGTCCCGGCATTTGCAGGGATGCGAGGGGTCGGGTCTAATATGGCCATACATACGACTACGGCCATGCATGACATACGGCTACCGTATATGACACTGCTGTATACCACACCCCCTCAGACGAATTTCAACGCTGATTTGGTCGACGACCGGTCGAGCGCTAACCCCGAGCAACCCACCCGTCTATGGAAAGGTCTCCACGAGATGATCCGAAGGGCCGCGTTTTTCGTTGTCTGTGCCCCCCTGGTTATGGAGAAAATTCGCTTTGAAATTCACCCCAGGGGGTGTGATGTACACTGTCATATACGGTAATGAGTTACCCCCCCCCCCCCGCTCCGCACCTTCTCAGCACGTCGCCCGCTCTCGGGTGACCCTGGGCGGCGAGAACTTGGTGGAGCCATCGCATCGCCTGCGCCACGCAAGCCTTGTCGCCGCTCTGCTGCGCTACCCGTATCGCCTCTCCCAGGGCTAGAGACGCCAACTCAAGGTGTCCAAACCTACAGCAGCAGGAAGAGGACGGCGGAGGGGGGAGAGGGAGAGAGAAGCCTCAATTTTGGATGCGGAAATTAAAGAAGAAAGAAAAAAATAAATAAATAAGAAGACAAAGGAGTCGACGCGCGAAATGTCACTAATGGAGAAGAAAGAACAAGAACAAAAGAACAAGAACAAGAACAAAAAGAAAATAACAAGAAAAAAAAAGTAAAAGTAAAAGCGGCGGGATTGCTATATGTATGGGTGGGATGGATGGCAGCGTCCGCTCCGAGTGCTGTACTCCGTTTCGCGTGACTGCATCCTTAGTGTGAATACGTTTACGGTGTTGTGGGCTATTCGGGGTCTAGCCAGGCGCGCGCTCCAGCGGCGGGAACACGAGCGGACGTCGACAGTTGAGGAGTCTCCCGAACCGGGCTCGGAGCGTTACGGTTAACGCGCTTCGCCTAACCGTAACCCTCCTTCCTTCCGACCCTCCCTCCCTCCCTCCTCCCTCCCCCCTAACAGTTGAATGCGTCACCATTGATACAGTCCGCCTCACAAGCGGTTCTTAGCAGGATGTTACTCACCCTTCAATGCGACTCGCGATACCTCATCGTTTGTCGCTTCGCCTTCCGGCACAAGCTTGACTGTTGGCTACGCATGTCTTGCTGCGTCGCGTGAAAACCCGACACGCTCCTTCCGGCATTGAGGGATGCTGAGGGTCTAGGTCATACGACTATCGGTCATATGATGAATATCGAGTACACCCCCCCCCCCTCTCCCCCCCCATCCCCCCATCCCCTCCCCCAGTGACGCGCCCAAGAGAGAAAACCCACCCCTTCCATGCCGACCCATTCACAAGACGAACACGCGCAACAACCAAATACGCACAGCGCGAAAAACTCTTGCCTACCGTATATGATATGACACTGTATACCACACCCCCTCGGACGAATTTGAACGCTGATTTTCTCAACGGACGGTCGAGCGCTAACCCCGAGCAACCCACCCGTCTATGGAGAGGTCTCAACGAGATGCTCCGAAAGCCGCCTTTTTTCCTTGTCTGTGCCCCCCCCCCGGGTTATGGAGAAAATTCGCTTTGAAATTCACCCCCCAGGGGGTGTGATATACACTGTCATATACGGTATTTACACATAGTCAGATTAAGGTAACATGTGCGCTGCCGTACTAAAGAGGGGTTTGCAGTTCCAACGGCGTTATTGATCGTAAACCTCTATAAGCGGTATTAGGACAGCAGTGTGGAAAAAACACTTGGAATTAGAGTCAGATTAAGGTATATGTACACTGCCGTACTAAAAGAGGGGTTTGCAGTTCCAAAGGCGTTATTGACAGTAAACCTCTGTAAGCAGTATTAGGACAGTAGTTTTGATTAAACACTTGGAATTAGAGTCAGATTAAGGTATATGTACACTGCCGTACTAAAAGAGGGGTTTGCAGTTCCAAAGGCGTTATTGACAGTAAACCTCTGTAAGCAGTATTAGGACAGTAGTCCCGCCGTGTGGAAAAAAAAATGGAATTAAAGTCAGATTAAAGTACATGTACAGTACCGTACGAAAGAGGGGTTTGCAGTTCCAAAGGCGTTATTGACAGTAACTCTCTTTAGGCAGTATGAGGACAGCAGTCCCGTTATGTGGACAAAACAATTATAATTATAATAAGATTTAGGTTTCTCTTGGAATTGAAGTGCAGAACTAAAAGGATGTAATCTCTTCAGAACGGCAGCCACGTACGTCTCGGGGCACAAACCACTTGGTTGGACTACGAGTAGAGGTGGAGGCGTGTTTTCCAGTGAAAAAAAAAAGAATCAAAATTTGAGGCGTTTTTTCCTGTGAAAACCAGTGAAAAAAAGGGGTACTCGTACGTAAAACAACAAAAACTCACTCAAAGTGAAGCCTCGCCAGAGCCAAGGAGGCGTGTTGGGGGCTGTGTCGCCCGCTCCCCCCCAAGGCCCCCCTGGCAAGGTCTAGAAACCCGTCCGCGGTAGCCGAGCTCGGACCGCCTGAGAGCAGTCATGCCGAAGTGCACGCAACGGATGTGGTCCAGGCCAGCAAACGACACAGCAGCAGTCGCAGCAGCAGTCGCAGCAGCAGTCGCAGCAGCAGCAGCAGCAGCAGCAGCAGCAGCAGCAGCAGCAGCAGCAGCAGCAGCAGCAGAAGCAGCAGCAGCAGTAGCAGCAGTAGCAGTAGTAGCAGAAGCGGCAAAAGCGGCAGCAGAAGCGGCAGTAGCACCAGCACCAGCAGCACCAGCAGAAGCAGCAGTAGCAGTAGCAGCAGCAACAGCAGCGGCAACAGCAGCAGCAACAGTAACAGCAGCAGTAGTACGTCCGGTGAAAATATCGCTCGTTTAGGTCAATGCGGGGCATGAAAAAAGGTCATGATCGACTCGCATATACGTACAAATACACCAAAAAAAGCATGCTCAGTATATTAATACGGCGTACATTACTGTTCCGCTCTGAATGATTACACACCAACAGTAGCACAGATCACGATCTAGCTCATCTGCAGATCATCTATAAACCCTAACCCGCCGACATGAGATGTTATGCAGGACCTGTACAGCGCAGATCCAACCCACGAAACATGTCCTTATAGAGCATGCAGGTTATACAGCTCGCACCAAAAAACACGAGCTGTACGTGGGTGATACAAATCAGGAATCTACTGCATCTTCTCTCAAAGACCCGATCATCTGTCCGAGATTGCGTGTGTGTTATTTCTACCCGTCGGCATGTGGAATGTTCTTAATTGTGGTGGGAAAGTTGATAAAAAAACTTGTCATAGGCTACGTACTCAAGACATTTCGAAGCGCAAATATTAATGTTTTTCTCTCTCTCACCGCTCCGAACGCTTTTCACCCAGCAACATGAGCTAGATCATACAGATCATACAGATCATACAGATCATACAGATCATACAGATCATACAGATCATACAGATCATACGTATCATACAGATCATATAGATCACACATAGCATATAGATCATACAGATCATACAGATCATACAGATCATACAGATCAATACAGATCATACAGATCTACATATCATGCATATCATACATATCATACATATCATACAGAGCATGCAGATCATACAGATCATACATATCATACGGGTCATACATGTCATAAAATCATACACATCATACATATCATGCAGATCATACAGATCAGGACTATATCTTCCCCGAAGGATCTAAATCATGCAGTGGGAATGATCTACGATACGTCATCTGTCCGAGGAGGGAGGTGTGGAGCATTTCGAGTGGCAACACTTGTTTTCTCTGCTCTCTCACCCCTTCGAACGGCGTAGTCGAAGTATCGGTGGAGGCTGTCGAGCGACCCTTGCAGCTCGCGGCGGTGCATGCAGTTCACGAACCTCAGGAAGTGCGCCTTGGGCACGTCCGAGTGGGCGTTGAGCGCGGCCTGCCGTCGGTTGGTCAGTCGGTTGGTTTGGTTGGTCGGTCGTTTTCTTGTTGGTCGGTTGGTTGGCTGGCTGGTTGTTCCGTTGGTTTAGGCGGTTGGCTGTCGGGGTCGTAGGCTGGTTTGGCCACTTTGTCCACGTTGGTCGACTATTGATTGTGCATACGGTCGATCGATTGGTCGGTCGCTTACTTGGTGACCTTTGTTCGATCGAAAGGACTGCAGTCGGTCGGTCGGTCGGTCGGTCGGTTGATCAGTCGGTCGGTCGGTCGGTTTATCGGTCGGTCGGTTGGTCGGCTGACCGGTTGTTTCGTTGGTTTAGGCGGTTGTTTTAGGCAGTACTACCGTACAACAGAAGGTAGGAATCCGACTGGTATCCTACTATTCTGTAGTACGCAAAGAGAAACAGTACGAGCCTGAAGTAGTGTGGTCCAGATACACAGCAGGTTGCAGCAACCTGCGATACAGGTATCTGGATGACGGGAGGAATGTATTTCTCCCACGACTCAGAAAACGAAAATGACACAATGAAATTCGAAATATGCATACACAATTAGCTGTTGGGTCGTAGGCTGGTTTGGCCAGTTTGGCCAGTTGGTCGACAAACGACTGTGCAGACGGCCAATCGATTGATCGGTCGCTTACTTGGTGACCTTTGTTCGATCGAAAGGACTGTCGGTTGGATGGTTGGTTGATTGAGTGGTCGGTCGATTCGTGAGCCGGTCGATCAATTGGTCGGTAACTCGGTTAGTCGCTTGTTCCGTCGTTAGCTTTGGAGAAGGATGCTTGGATAGTCGGTCGGTCGATTGGCTGGTCCGTCCGTCAACTAATCGGCTGACTATTAATAGTTGGCTGACTTAGTCGGTACGCTGGATAGGTCCGTCAGGTTGGTCGGTCGGTCAGTAACGTACTCAATTGGTCGTTCAGGTGGGGGTTGGCCGGTAGATTGGTCGGTCAGTTGGTTGATCCAGACGATTGGTCGTTCCGTCATTTTTTTGTTTTCGGTCGGTGGGGTCGGTTGCGGGAGCACCACACCAGCCCAAAACAACGCGACATCTAAAAAAAACATGTTCAGATCCCCATTCGCGAGGCAGGGCAAACAAAAGACACGCTGAAAAAAAGGGCGGCGAAATATTCCAGCCGAAGAATCTCCCTCATACACCAGGTGGGAAAAAAAAAAAAAAAAAAATGAGACAAAAGAGGTGGCGCCATAATAACGCCTCCAACGTTAGCCGTGCTCGCCGTCAATGTAATGCTGGGGCGACGCGGGCGGCTCCGCCGCCCCGGCGCCGCTGACAACCGAACGCCAAGTGTTACAGGTGAGAGGTTAGAGGTGAGAGTGGGTTGGGCTTCGCTGCGGACTGCGGCTATTAAATAGTGCGGTAAGCGAAATAACCCAGCTATTACAGGGGACCATACTAAATAGGACCAAATATTGTTATAATAGTAAAAATAGGTAACTATGTATAGTTTTTTTGTGTGGACCGCAGATCCCCTATTTATTATGGTTCCCCTTAATACTATTATAGTATTACTAGCAATATTACGGGGGACCTACGAGTAGTAAATAGGGACCTACGGTCTACTTTGTACCTGGTATTTTACGGGGGGCATTAGTATGCAAATATATTGGTTTTCGTCTTCGCCATAGGTCCTATTTTTAATATGGTCCCTCGTAATAGCAATAGTTGGTCCTATTCACTATGGTCCCTCGTAATAGCAATAGTTGGTCCTATTCACTATGGTCCCTCGTAATAGCAATAGTTGGTCCTGTTCACTATGGTCCCTCGTAATAGCAATAGTTGGTCCTGTTCACTATGGTCCCTCGTAATAGCAATAGTTGGTCCTGTTCACTATGGTCCCTCGTAATAGCAATAGTTGGTCCTGTTCACTATGGTCCCTCGTAATAGCAATAGTTGGTCCTGTTCACTATGGTCCCTCGTAATAGCAATAGTTGGTCCTGTTCACTATGGTCCCTCGTAATAGCAATAGTTGGTCCTGTTCACTATGGTCCCTCGTAATAGCTGACTAAAGGTGTACCTGGTATACAGACGGTATCCATAGGAATCGAACTATCACGGGGGACAGTAGTAAATAGCACCTGCGGTACACACAAAAATCTATACATTTACCTATTTTTACTATTTAATAACAATATTTGGTCCTACTTACTATGGTCCCTCGTAATAGCTGACTTGCAGTAGTTTTACACAGACATAGTTATGCATCGATAAAAAGCGCCTCACGAGCACCGCTCTGGGCGGAACTACAAGGACCGCTTTGTCTTCATATTGATGTACAAACGCTCCTTTAATATTTCCGCCCCGAGGTACTTTTTTTTTTTTCCTTTTTTTTTTTTTTTTCCCCCCGTCCCATGTATTATCTTCACCCTTCCTTTCTCTCTTCTTCCTTGTCGTAACTCAGATCCGGAGTCACTAAAGCAGGCTCTTCTCCCCCCTCCCTCACTGCGGTTCTTGCCTTGTATTTTAGTGACACTATTGATAGTGGTGGTCTCTCAGTAGTGCCGGTGTGTGCCAGCCTGAAAAAAAAAACGGCATTACTGCGTCAAACGGCACTATATATTATATACTCCGCATTGGGGAGGAATATATAAGTTTTAGTATGGAAAGCCCAGACGATCGAAAGTCGCGACCATCGAAGCCCTTGACGGCGGAACACCCGCTCATTCCGAAGCGAGCAACAGCAAAATAACGCACACTCTCACACAGGGGGGAAACCCCGACGACCGAGAGCCCCTGGGCGTCTCACCCTCTCTCTCTCTCGCTCTCTCTCTCTCTCTCTCTCTCTCTCTCTCTCTCTCTCTCTCTCTCTCTCTCTCTCCCCCTCTCTCTTTTCTCTCTCTCTCTCTCTCTCACCTGCACCTCCCCCTCCACCTCCTCGAAAGGGACCTGGCTGCTCATGCCGTCCTCGAGCCGCAAGACCGTCTTCTGCAGGCGCAGCTGCAGCTGCCACGCCGTCACCGACCGAGGGAAACGAAACGCTCCGCCCCCGCCCCCCGGTCCCGCCTCCAAACCCTTGTCGAACCCCCCCCCGCCCCCACCCGACCCCCCCTCTCGCCGCGGTGGGGATAACGCAGACGACGGCCCTAGGCCTTGCTGGCGCAAAAACGCGTCGATGTGGCCTCCTCCCCCTATCCCCGCCCCACCAGAAACGCCGCTTGGAACTCCTCCGTAGCTGTTGCCGCCAGGGGGAGAACCGGTGTCCATCATGTCCAAGTCGATGACAGATCTTTCCTCGGGCTCGGGCCGAGCTGCTTGGTATTAATGAGGCGGGAGCAAGAAGGGGGTGGGGGAGGGGGGGGAGGGGGGGCGTACTCATGTCGTGCACGGCCGTAGTCGTATGACCATAGACCCTCGCATGCCTACAATTCTGGTCTTACGTAGGCGTTTCACCTTTATTAGACCACGCAGCCCTTTCGAGACGGAAAACGAGCGGATGGAGGGGGGGGGGGGTCTACTCATGCCATACATAGCCGCAGGCGTATGACCATAGACCCTCGCATCCTTACAACGCCCCGGGGGACTAAGCACGTCGGGTTTGCACCGACCAGGGAGGGGGGGTGGGGGGGGGGGTCAGAATGTTAGATATAATTATAACCCGTATCGTAGCACGCCTCAATATAACTATAACCCCTTTGTAGCACGCCTCAACATAACTACCCCTTATCGAAGCACGCCTCAATATCACTATGGCCCTCTTTCAGAACTGCATCTTGTTTTCGGGAAGATTTATGATAGATGCTACGAGTACGATAGGAGCTCTTTATCTCGCGCCAAAACTGTCCTGTCAGGGAAAAACTGTGATGCCCAATCGCCATGCCCGGGGGGGTGTAAGAACGAAACACAAGAACGCCTGCTCCGATAAATAAATAAAGGTAGCACATTTTCGTCAAAAATAAAAACAAAAATGGCTGACCGGGCTCCTTAACCCCGTATTTGGGTACAAAATACTTGGAATTAATGTGGGGGATAATATTTTCAGTTCTGAATGGGTTATATAACCCAATATACATCAATATTGTTGGAATAATACCAATATTTACGGGGGACCATAGTAAATAGGACCAAATATTGTAGGTAAAAATGGATAAATATATAGGTTTTCGTGTGTGCCGTAGGTCCTATTTACTACATTAGCCCACCCTAATAGAGCTTTACAATATTATTCGTGTTATTCGTATACTACTCTGACCCGAAATATAAGCAACATTTAACTTAAATGTTGATATAAGAAGGGGTCCTATAGTTCGGGTCAAAGTGGTATATAGGCTTTGGTATAATTCATCGGGGTGCACTTTAGCCTTCCACAAAATCAGTTTTTCGAGTGAGGGATAAAGCTTCTATACTATAATCAAGTGAGTTGCCCCAGAAAAATTAGGCGCCACCCCTAGAAGGCAAGAATCCCAACGATATATTGGGTATGGTGCCATCAGTCACAAATGTTTGGCCGAAAAGTGTCACTGGGACCAATACCGTACGTAGCAAGGTTCGGAAATAAAATACCTGGAAACAGTGTGTGTTAAATTAAGCAGTACTTGTACAGCATTGGGATTGCTAATCGGGTATACAGGTGTTAGGCAAGAAGAGCAGTATGAAATTCCACCCGGAAAGCATGTTGCGAAAGAGCTGTACCCTGCATACATCCCGCCAGGCAAAAACATGGCCTAGACCGTGCAGATAGTATAACTAGGTCATGGACACATGTGCCGTGAAATATCTAGTATCACGGTATGTACGGCTGTTCACGGGTCGGGTCAAACCTCGCGGGTCAGGTCAGGCCAGGTCGGGGCGGGTCGAGTCGGGTCGGGTCGGGGCGGGGTAACGGTGACCGAACCCGATCCAAAGAGGATTAAAAAAGTACCTGGCCCGACCCGACCCGACCCGACCCGAATTGAATCGAACCGAACCGAACCGAACCGAACCGAACCGAACCGAACCGACCTGCGGGTAGGGGTCATGACTCGTGAAGAGCCCTGATGAAAAGAGGATCTCATCTGTCCCATGTATAGAATATTTACATAAAAATCGAAGCCAACTGCAGACGTTACCTCGAGGGCGGCTGGTGTAGCGCGCCAACTCCTCGAACAGGAGGGCGAGGCCGCAAAAGCTGGCCCCGTTGCACGCGGCCCTCACACGCCTTAGGAACACCCCGAAAACGCTGTTGGGCGTCAGGACCATGGGCCTGGAACAAGAGGAGCGCGAGGGAGACAGGAGCTCGATTGAGGGAAATAAAGCAGCGGTGGTTGAGTGCGTGCCCAATATATATATACTTCGAAGTATATATACCTGGTACGGGAGATACATCGCGATTCAAAAGCTGAAGCATATAGGACATACACAGTTTGTCACAGGATGTACATCCTGCATGAGGACATATAAAACGCGTAAGTACGCGCGATCGAAGTATCACACTCAGCTAGCAATAGCAAATATGACTTTCGACCAAATCCTCGATCTCATCACAGCTGCTGTTTTATATATTTTATAAATATACAGTTTCTCGTGAGAGGGTCCATCAACCACCCAGCCAACCAAACCAATCAACAAAACCCAACAAAACAAAACGAACCAATCAATCAATCAACCAAACGAACAACCCAACCAACTAATCCTCCCAGCCAACTAATCCATCTAACAACCACTCAACCAACCCACCAACAAACCGAACCATACCAAACCAAGACCAACCGATCAAACAACCAACCAACCAATAAAAAAAAACACACCAAACGATCAACCAATCAAATCAACCGATCAAATCAACCAACCAATCAAAACAACTAACCAATCAAATCAACCAATCAAATCAACCAACCAAATCGAACCAAGTCAACCAACCAAACAAAACAACCAACGAACGAACAAAACAACCACCCGAATCAACCCAACAACCACCAAAATAAACCAAACCATCCACAATGTGATTCTAGGCGAAGACATGTAACAATCCTGACAAGGACACCCACCACTCTTAAATGCCACCCACCTACAAACCAATAAGGAAAACAACCGAACCAAACCCCAACCAAAGCTCTTCGGCATATTCGTTTCAAGTTTGTAACGTTTTTGCCCCCCCCCCCCCCCCCCACCCCCCACGCTTATCTTATTCTTTTGTTATTTTTGCTTCCACCCACCCACCCACCCGCCCAACCACATCAACCGACCACCACCTCACCTAACCACCAAAACAAAAACAAAAAACTCACCCAGCCAACCCAACCACCCAACACCCCCCCCCCCCCCCCCCCCCCCCCCCCCCCCCCCCCCCCCCCCCCCCCCCCCCCCCCACCCCCCCCTAAGCAACCAAGAAACCACTCATCAATCAACCGAATCAACCAACGATCCACTACACCAAACCCCATCCACCCATCCACCCATCCAACAAACCCAACCAAAATCCACTACTATCGCGCTAATTTCCGCGTTAGTAACCCAACACCCAACCACGCACGCACCAGCAAACAACAACAGCAACCGCGCCTCTTCTCTATACAGCATGAGACTCGATAATTTTGGATGCCAGGTTTATCCTCCCACCCACCGCAGTATGCCGACTCCGGGCCCCACCTACCTGCCCATACTGCCCATACTGTACTGATCCAACGCAACCCGCTCCACGAGAAAGGGGGAGGAATGTCACCTATTTTCGACATCGTGGAAAGAACGGGCGCCAAAGCCGAACTCGGCGAGCGGGGGGGCGGGGGAAGGCGCCCCCCCCCGGGGATGGCTCGCTCTCTATCCCCGGGCACGGGGCGGACCCGTGCGAACGGAGGGGTTTCCAGCATCTTCGCAGGTATTTCCCACCCGGGGTTGCCCCTACATCAACCTCAAGACAGCGTTTCCACACCAAATTCAATATGGTCACTGCTGTGTACGATAAACATAGAACGAACATCTAACCCTAACTCTAAGCCGCTTAGACCCAATTAACCATTGTGAATACGGGGCTTGGTATGATCCGTCTCGTGCACAACAGCTTGCGTGCGTCAACCACAGTACCTCCCCCCCCCCCCCCCCCCCCCCCCCCCCCCCCCAGGGGTATACAAGCAGTATAATCCTCTTTTTTTTCTCGTGAACATACAAAAAAAGTGTGCGTCAACCATACACCCCAAATGTCGACAAGTGAATATTCCTAAGGTATACTTAGCTTTATAGCAATTTAGGCTACTCTTGATTGGCCAACCGAAACCAACTAACCCCAACTACAAAAACACATCGCGGGGGTCACTAATGATTGTCATGTTCGTCTCGTAGACAGTCAGTGTGGGCCAACCACAGTGTCGAATGCTGACTTGGTACAGCTCTACTGACGAGTTCCCCCCCCCTGTGCTCTCCCTAACCTTTCTCGGCCGTGGGCAGCTAAGCCCTTCTCCGGAGGCTCGAACATCGAGTTCAGGTGTCCCACAAGGTCGAGAAGGTCATCCAGAGACTGCACGAACGCCAGGCGCTGGCCGAGGCGATTGGCCACGCCCTTCCCGTACTTGCTCGAGGAAAAAGCCTCCAAAATTTCATCCTGTAGCTCGCCTGCGATCGGCCACGGGGGGAGGGGGGGTGCGTGGGGGGAGAGGGGGAGGGGGGGGTGTACTCATGTCGTGCAGCGGCCGTATGTCCGTTATGAGCCATAGACGCCTCGCATCCACTCACAATGCACCGGGAGCGGCAGCCATGTCGGTTTTAGGGGGGGGGGGGCGTGGGTGCACCGGCTTATCATCAGCAGTTGGAGGGTTTTGGCATCCTGCCATTGTTACACTGCATGACTAATGGTGCTTCGCCATATGCTATGGTTTTGATACGTTTAAACGCGTATACACACATAGCACTCAGATGCTTAATGAAAAAGTCGTCTAAACCCCGTTACCACCGCCCCGCTACGCGTATGATATACTATATATATATTTTCTGTCCATCCCCATTTATTAGTCGTTGCGCCCTTTCCTTTTCTCCTCCTTCCTAGTCGTACTCAGATCCGTGTCACGAAAGTAGGCTCTTCTTCCCTCCTGCCCGCAACTACGGTCTTGCCTTGCTTTTTTATGCGCGAAGAAAGATCTTCAGCACTTTCTTCCCTCGTCAACTTTCGTCGAATTGTGCTTACCCACGCTATAATATGCGCTCTCGACAGTTAGTTGGTGTCATTTGAGAATAAAAATCTCCATACGAGGAGAATCGAACCCCCGACCTCCAACGCTAACAGGCTTCGTGGCTACCAGTTAGACCACCGGGGCGACCGGGTATATGCTAAAGATTAGGCGTTACAAAGAACCCAAACGTGTAGTAAAAAACCACGAGACAGACATCAACACACAAGACACCGTGTAGTATACTATACGTACGAAAGCTTAAGCTTTACACTTGGGGTACAAAATACGCGCAGCATCAGTTCTCTTACAAAAATCCGAGGTATTGAATACCCGGTACCTCGTATCCCAAAGTTTAGGTGCAACAACGAATTCCCAAAGAAACCAACACAAGACAAAGACACAGCACAAAAACAGACTCGGGACACCGACAAAAGCTACGGAAGGTGGGGTGGGTTGGGGGGGGGATCCATGACCCCTCTCATTCACCTAGCGTCTTCTCCTGGGCTCTCTCTATGGCCTGGAGCTGCTCCGCGATGACCGTCGAGAGCGTCCGGAACTGGAGAGGGCTTGGGGGCGGGGGGAGGGGCTTCTGCAGCCCCCCCCACCCGCTACCGCTACCGCCACCATCGGGCGGATCCTCGCGGAACTCCTTTCGTTTTTTTTTTGCGCACGCAAAACAGGAGAAGAGGGTGATGTGTCATGTGACTACAGTGCGAGTCAAATTGCTCCTTGCTGCTGTTGATAAACTTCGTATATATATACAAGGGGGAGTTCGCCGCGGCGGGCTGACGCCCGCCTGCGGCTACGCGCAATGCCCGCAACGGCGAGGAGTAGTCTACTGAGGTAGATTAATAGCTAAGCTTAGGGCGAACAAAGCGACTCTGTACTGCCAAGGGGTGTACAGCAGTAGTACAGGACACCTAAT
Source organism: Saccharina japonica (assembly GCA_008828725.1). NCBI lineage: Eukaryota > Phaeophyceae > Laminariales > Laminariaceae > Saccharina > Saccharina japonica. The sequence goes on from MEHQ01003765.1 coordinate 20,494, forward strand.
GAGAAACACTCACATATGGAGGCTATTAATAGTTTTCTTATTTACATGAGAGGAGAGGATGCGTTTTATACGAACTTCAATATAACGGCTCCCGAATTTCTTATTCCTTGTAAATATCACCTGTCTGTGGTACTGAGGTATTATGATACGTACGTACGTACGTCCGTACGTGTATATCAGCAGTAAGCTATAAAAATACGTACGTGTATCAGCGGTAAGTAGTTCGTAAAATCCAGCATCGAGCATAAAAACATAATCTTGGATCTTGCATGTAGACCACCGGACAACTATAAATGCAATACGAGTACGAGTATACTTATACCGGTAATAATAATGAATTCGGAACCGCTTTTTTCGAAAAAAAGTAAATTCTCGACCATCACCGTAATTTTATTGGGAAAGTTGGAGTGTCCATCGCTGGCATACGAACAGAAACAACAAACAGCAGTATTAATAGTATCACAGTATCACACTGGTGTACCACACACGTATGAACCCATGATACACAGGTCTGTATCTGCTGTGGTGCTGGTACTACTGTATCATACATACGTGCGTACGTACATACGTGTATATCAGCAGTATAGTAGTAGTAGTAGTAGTAGTACGTGGTCTTACAAAAATCCGGGTTCGTATTCATAGTCGATACAAAAAAACGGAATCTTTGCTTATTTATGCATGTAGTAGCTGCGTGTAAAAAAAAAAAGAGCGTGTGTGTTTTGTATGTGCGCTCTCCATCACCATATTCTTGGTAAACGTTGCTGCAGCGCCGACCGCTCGCATGTTCACGCCCGCGAGCGCACGCGAGGCCCTGCCCGGTACTATAGCCAGGCCGACGGGCACGTAAACCGATCAATTCTCCCGACACGCTCCTGAGGAGCGCATGCGGTAGATATTTTTGGGGTCTCGGTCCAAAACAGATAATCATCCCGCACGGGACTGTCAGAAAAAAAAAAAACGACGTGCGTTTATATAGCGAGCCTGTGACAAATAGGCAATAAATCCTCAAACAAACGTGCCCCCGTGGGCCTCGTGTAGGACGAGGCCGAGGCCGCCCTTTGCAGAGTAAGCAGAGCAGGGATCGTCGAGCACGATGAGCGAGTTGCGTGCCGCCGGGTGGACGTCATCGGCAGTTATCGCGAAAAGGGCAAAAATCTACGTCTAAGAAAAGCTGTCGAGCTCTCTCCGAGCAGCAGCTGCAATTTTTTACATGTATTTATATTTCGCATATATATATACTTCGAAGTATACGATAGCTAATGCACGTAAGGCAAAGGTGTATGAATGTGACAAACTGCGAGCGAAAAGGCAAGAAGACTCTAAACTTGATTCACAATACACCGAAATTGCGATTAGTTGTTGCTTTGAAAGCTACTCCTTCTGTAGCGAACAGGCCCCCCCGCACAAGAGCTAGCGAAATGCTCAGCTGGCGACCGCCCACTCCAGACGAGTTTATAGATTTATATATATATATACTGCCCGTATAACACGCAAGATAACACACCCCCTGGGGTGGATAATACCCCGCCTAGGGTGGATAACACACCCCCTAGGGTGGATAACACACGCCCCGGGGTGGAGAACACACCCCTTGGGGCGGATAACACGCTCCCTGCGGTGGATAACACATGGATGACACAACCCCTGGGGGTGGATAACACATGGATAACACACCCCCTGGGGGTGGATAACACACCCCTTAGGGTGGATAACACACCCCCTGGCGTGGATAACACCCCCCCCCCCGCACAAGAGCTAGCGAAAAGCTCAGCTGGCGACCGCCCACTCCAGACGAGTTTATAGATTTATATATATATACTGCCCGTATAACACGCAAGATAACACACCCCCTGGGGTGGATAATACACCGCCTAGGGTGGATAACACACCCCCTAGGGTGGATAACACCCGCCCTGGGGTGGAGAACACACCCCTTGGGGCGGGTAACACACTCCCTGGGGTGGATAACACATGGATGACACAACCCCTGGGGGTTGATAACACATGGATAACACACCCCCTGGGGGTGGATGACACACCCCTTAGGGTGGATAACACACCCCCTGGCGTGGATAGCACACCCCCTGGCGTGAATAAAACTCCCCCTGGGGTGGATAACACACCCCCCGGGGTGGATAACACCCCCCCTGGGGTAGACAACACACCCCGTGGGGCGAGTGGGTTTGCGGACCGAATTTGTCCAACGAAACAAGGGGGGCACACAACCAGCGAAAATGGTGGCTTCGCTCCTTGTTTTTGCACTCTCCCCGTTGTTCAGAAAATCAGCTCGAAATTTCGTTCGAGGGGGGTGTGTTATCTTATCACCCGGTGTGTGTTATCTTATCACCCGGTGTGTTATCTTATCACCCGGTGTGTTATCTTATCACCCGTGTGTGTTATCTTATCACCCGGTGTGTTATCTTATCACCAAGTCGTAGAATCGTCCTCCTACCCTTTAGCTGCTGTGCGCTGTAGAGTGCAGTAGAAATATCTCAGTACGGCTTATAGATCCCCTTTCTTGTGACCCAAAAAATAGAGACTCATAAAATGATAACTTAAGTCTGATGAACAGAACCGTCTAAGAGTACCAATACTAATTCAAGGCTGTTTGCGGGTCATGACCCGACCGGCGGGTCGGGTCAGAAGGTCTTCAAAATCTCACGGGTCGGGTCGGGTCGGGTCGGGTCGGGTCGGTTCAGGTCGGGTCAGGAAGTCTTCAGGTGACCCGACCCGACCCGACCCGACCCGCGGCGAGCTTTGACTCGAACCGTGACCAGCCCTGCAATTAATCATGTGAGCGCGCACCAGAGTACGAGTAGGGGGGGCATACCGCTTCCGTGTCGTTCAACTCCTTGCATTGTAAATAGTATAACAGTTGTCATAATTCGGACGCCTAAAAAAAGTATGCTTCTCCAACCAAGCAGTGGCCGATCCTGTAAGTAAACCGTCATAATTTTGTTCTCTCTATACAGAAATCAAGTTAATCAGGTCCCCAAAAGAGTGCCATGTCTAAGAGACGCTATTGGCAATGTGTACGTACTCGTAGGGGAACGAACCGCAATGTACGCTGTGCAAACCAGGCAGGTGGGAGAGAGCAGAGGCCCTAATTGCAACACCTAATGTATGATACCTTTCAAAATAAACTCGTGCAAACAACATCACTGCTGCTGCTGTCTGATTGGCCGAAAAGCTGGCGGCCTTTCGGTGGGCTGGTTTTTTTTTGCAAAAACGCCACCGAAACACGCCACCGACCCTACCAGACCCCTCGAGCCCCCAAGGGGTTGGGGTTATTGTCAGGGTTAGTGCTACGTAGGGTTAGGGTTATATGTAAGCCCTTTAGGACCGAACTCCCGTTTTGGGGACAGATTACTTGGAACTAGAGTCAAATATGTGGTTCTGTACAGTGCAGTAGTAAAGGGTTAAACTTAGGGTTGGGCTTGGGGTTGACGTTAGGGTTAGGGTTGGGTCAGGGTCAGGGCTAAAGGTAGGGTCAGGGGTAGGGGTAGGGTTGGAGTAGGGTTGGGTCTGGGCCGACGTGTAAGATATAAATTGAACCGAAACTTCGTACGTAGCACGAGTTTGTTTACAAGGTGGTCTTGCGGTTAGTAGGGGCGCCCAGGCAGGTGGGGGTTTCCTGTTGATAGTGGGGACTAGTTAGCGAGTGGGGATTGGGGATATATACCGCTCATCATACACCTGGTGACCTGCCACAGCTCTCTGCTCATCCTGGCCATATAGATATCGCTGGCACGTTTGACAGCGAAATACTAAATACTTCTGTCATTCGGCTTCTGCGCGCATGGTTCAGGGACAAAACTGCTTGGCATGAAAGTTGCAGCATTTGCGCAGCGCTCTTAGCGGAAGGAAAGCAAAACCACAACGCACCCAAGACCCGAGACCGATCCGACTCTGTTTCGCTTGCACTCGCACCGTTACGCCGTTCGTTGGGTCAGGTCACGGTAAAAACGGAGTTCGCGTACGTAGATCTGCCCGCGCAGGCAAACTTCCTTAGATGTGCCAACACTGAAAATAGAGCCTTTCCAAGCACAACGACCAGGCGGCACACCAACCAAGCATGCCTCTCGTTAGGCTTAGGGTTAGGGTTAGAGTTCCGGGTCGGGGTGGTGGCCGCCGTTAGCCAAAGCCAAAAATAAGCTCACCTTCGGGAACGAACGCCTTACAGCTTCGTGACAAAACCCTACCTCATTAGAAACAGCATCATTTTATGCGGGCACGTCTGAGAAATTCGCCTGTGAGCGGGCAGATTTGCGCCGGCTGTGTGTGAAGACGTGCGTTGCTCATTTTTCCTCGAGCCTCTGTTTGCTTGTTATTTTGTTGGACTGGACCCTGCATTCGTCTGCTGCAGTGGAGATTTTAACTTCATGTTGTCTGACAGGTACACGGCACTTCAGGTTGTTGCAGTATTAATAGTAGCACTGCTAGATACCTGGTATTATACATACGTAACAGTGGTTCACACTACGTACGAGTACGAGTACGAAAATAGGACGTGTACGTACAGCAGTACAGGAAAACTACGAGTGTTCCATGATAAGAAACAGGCCAATAAGAAAGCCAGGCTGAGATATAGAGTAAAATAAGAAATTCGGGAGTCGTTATCCTTGAAATGAGTGTAGAAAACACCCTCTCTCATCAACTAAGAAATCCAGCCTGGGCCAGATTTTCTGTTTCTTATTACGAGTAGGTCCTGAACTGCTTAAGTCATACCAGGTACAGCAGCAAGAGTACGTACTCGTCGTATAGACTTAGTACATAGAACTTCTTTGCTTCGGAAGCTCTCCTCGGCATATGTTGGTACCTCACAGCCACTCTCAGCCTCTAATTGCCGAAGCACAAGTTACTTGCCGTCCGTTCCGGAGGTTCCCGGCTTTCTGTGTTTTTATTTCTAAAATTGTAATTTCAACCTTTTTACAAAACATTTTTTGATACGACGTACTTGATTTTTTTAAAACATTTCCGGTTTTGGGTTCGTGCGTGTACCCAGTGAGCACGACAGCGCGTGCGAGCCCGGCACCACCGCGGGTATATGGGAGGGCGCTGGCCAGTAGAGGGGGGGGTCAGAAGGAGCGCGGTCGTTTTTTTCTTGGCTAGGCGTGGCGTGTCCACCGAGACACGAGGGGAACATGAAGGTCCTCACTATTGCTGCTGCTGCAATGAATCCAGTATGTATGTCCGAAATTATAAGGATTTTTTAGTCTGTAATAAAAGAACATTCAAGCCAAGTTCAAGCGGTGCGTTATTTGTCGAAAAACTATTTATTATCTATCTACTCTTGATCTACTACGAGTACTGCTGTATGCATTTGCAAGTCGCCTATACGTTTGTTGGTTCTTTGTGTGTGTGTGTTTTTTTGTGTCGTACTGCTGTCGCCGTACACAGGTATGATACTTGATTTGCCACAGAATATATGCCACATACCAGTACTCCTGCATCACAATACAGCGGTAGACGGGTACTGCTGTACGTTCAGTTGCGTACAACAGTAAGTATTTCGCTGCATCGCACCATGAATCTCTTTGGCCTTTTCAAGTTGGTCTTTACACATCGTCGACCTCTTCTGCCCCTTTTCTTAAGTTGCGCGAGCGTAGCGGGCGGCTGTCCCTCGGAGCGAAGCTTTGCTTTCTTCGCGATGTTTTTTCGTGTTGGAAGATAAAAAAAATCACCAGTATTGTTTCTGTCCTGTATTTGCCGTCATACATGTGGAGCTCTTGGCATTATCAAGTCGCCAGTTGCAAAAACATTACATGTTCCTCTTTTACGCTTTTCACATTTGGTTCTATTCTTCCTTCCGCGAGCGTAGCGGGCGGCGTTAGCCGCCCGCGCAGCGGAGCTCTTGTATATGATACCAGTATGTTCGGTGAGGAGTGAGGATTGGGAGTGTGCCATCAGCTTGGGGCGTTGCAGATTTGAAAACCAACGTGAATACGTACACAGCAGCAGTAACTCACAACTGCAATCGAACGCGCCAACACGGACGCCGCACACACACATCACAGGATGAGACCACATGACAGGGTGCACGACATCAAGCCTACCTGTGAGTGCCTTCCTTCCATGTCTGCTGTGTGGCATACCTGGTGATACGTACTCTACTGCTGCTGCTTCTGCTGCTGCTGTTTCTCCTGCTGCTGCCAACATTAGAGCAATAACAACACCAAGCATAACCTTTTGAATTCCACTCCCAGAAATAACGCTTGCTTTGCACACCTGGCCTTGCTCCGGGGCGTCTTCCCGTCCAATGAAAATGCCGATCAGAAGGCTCACTGCTATCGCGTACGGCGAGCACCCCTCGGATCGAGGCATCTTCCCTCAGCAGGGCACTGGGAGGGGTAGCAGGGCCCCCACTGGCCCACACCGTGAAATTGGCCAACCTCCCACTACGATTCGTCCCCTGAACAAAAGGCCTCCAAAACTACCACCAAACCCACCCGATTCCAAAATCCGGTAACTGTCAACAAGATCAAAGATCGCACCGACCTCTGGCGGCCTGGGTGGCCCCGTGGCTCCTGTGGAACTTAATGCAGCAATTACCTGATATCATACCTGGTACCTGGTGTAACGCTTCCGGGGGGTCTTTTCTGAAGACCGAAGACTGCTATTAATAGCAGCTTTCGCCACTTGTTTCAATAGGGCGGGCGTCCTTATTTATGCTCTCGTGATATGCGACCAAGCGACCTCCGTGGGGACGCGGGAGAAAAAGATTTTCGCCGTTGATGCTTTGTTGGTTGGTGAACGAAGAGAACTCTCTCGTCTCGGTAAACGCCACCGTCGCTGTCCTGCCATATTTAGGCGTATCTTACTGATGGCGGCACTTACTCGAAGCATATATCATCACAGCAAAAGTAAACACTTCAGTAGACGACACTACTGTACTGCAGACGTAATGTGGGCACATGGATGCATTCATAATAATAAGACGCCCCCTCGCGTCGTTAACCCTTTTATTATAGGACTGCAGTCCCGTTTTGGGGACAAACCACTCTAATTCTAAGTAAATTTCCCCCCAAACGGGACTCCAGTCCTGTAAGGGTTAACTTGTGTCGCCGTCTGTGCCGCCCGCGTGTGAGGATAGATAGATAGATGACGTTGTGCCAGGCGGAGAGCCCCCAAGCGGGTCAAGCGCTTAGTTAGCTAAAAACGCGTACGTAGTAGGCATGTGGAGCAAGTGAACCCTGCACAGTTCTCTGAAAAAGTCGTCGGCGCTGACTGTGCCACGTAGTACCAGGTACGAGTACGCGTATATACCTGGTAGGTATTAAATTAATTTATACCAGTAAGCAAGCAGTAAGATTAAAAAAAATAACAGCTATTAACCCTTTTAGAACTGCAGTCCCGTTTTGGGGACAGACTACTTAGAATTAGAGTGGTTTGTCCCCATAACGGGACTGCAGTTCTAAAAGGGTTAATACCAGGTACGTAGCTGCTGTGAGATCGAGGATGTTGTCGAAACTCATCTTTGCAAGCAAGCTGTATGTATGTGATACTTTCGATCGCGCGTAATACTTACTACGGGTTTTATACGTCCTCATGCGGGATGTACATCCCGTATCAGGAGTATATTTACAGTAGTGTATCTCAAGTATATACCAGGTACCAGGTAATGTGTTAATGTTTCGCCTTTAGGAGGGTATATGCCATGCAAGAGAGATTGTGTGGAGTCTCGATTTACAGTCCCCGAGGATGTAGAGCTCGATCGACGAGACAACTTTTGGGGGGGAGAGAAGATGACAAGATTAATCCTCCGTCCCTCGCGTCATATATCCACAGGTACTTACTACTGCTTGCTGCTGTGCTACGAAGTATGATATATACCTGGTTAAGTATTAAAGTATACTTGGAACTACAGTTACTGTAGTACCAGTCTATCATATTTATTAGTTAGTGCGAGATCATCACAATCAGAAATAAATCCTATCGGATGAACGAACGTTTTGTCGGAATACTACTGCGTTTTAGGGTCGTAGGGTCACCCTGTACGAGGCACCAAGGGGAGGTAGGTGGTGCGTATGATACCATCAGGCACATAAACACGCATATACTACAGCAGTACGTTCGTTCGCTCATATATAGGTACCTGGTATCTACGAAGAAAAATAGTCCAATTTTACACATTATGTGGGCACGGTAAATCTATTTTCGCGACACCGCGGTGCATGATTTCTTCTTCCAGTCGGTGTGTCAGCAGAAGATTCCGACATGCAAAACGGTATACAAATAACAATATATCACGGCCACACACGTTTCCTGAAACAACGACGTGTGTCTTACGGCGTGTGTGTGTTAATTCAGGTTCTATAAAACAAGTTGCCAAAGAAACGCCACAGCCTGCTATTATATACGACGAGAACCCGCATGCTGTTGTTGTCAAAGCCCATTTTTGCAAGCTGCAAGCTGCGTGGCACATACTTCGACCGCGCGTGTTGTGTACCTGCACACATGAATTCCTCGTGAAGGATAACAAACATGGTGAAACGTCGGCTAGGAGTCGGTAAAGGCATTCATAAATGGGGACTGCATTATTGGTGTCATTTTTTGTCAAGCATTCAGGTGTGATTGGTCGTAGGTAAATTATGTGGATAGCATGATTGATTGCAATAAGAGCCGCACCCATTGTCAGATGGCAAATGGAATAACAATAACAACGTTGTAGGTCGCGATCGGTTTCCGATCTCATCCGATCTCATTCATGTTCGACGAGTAGAAACCCTCGAATCCCACGGGGCGCTAACGATGAATTATATATGTTTACTGTTGTGCCAGGCACATTGCAGGAGCATCTGAAACATGATGAGCGGGACGACTGACTGGATGCTGGCTCAATCCATGCGGCCCCGAACCCCTTTATTTACCGTCTACCAGGCAGGGTGTCATTCGTTGTATTGTTGCTTCGCGTCTGAACTTTTTTTCTCGCGTGCTCTCGCGCCTGCTTGCAGCTGCTGAGGAACGGCGGGTGGGACCAATAACTCATCGATAACAACAACAAAAATAATAGCCGTTGGCCGATCCTTAATCGTTCCGCATACGGGCCATCATCAGCAGTCGAACCACACACACACCCGCAATCCCTTCTTCTGCGCAGCAAGCTGAAAAAGCGAAAACTTAAGTCCCTGTGTCACCGACTAAACCCCCCCTGCTCCGTCGGTGAAAATCCCGACGTGCTCCGTCCCGGCGTCACAGGGGTGCGAGGGTCTATGGTTATACGACTGCTGTGGCCATGCATGACATGAGAACACGCCCCCCCCCCCCTCTTAGTAGGATGCAACTCACCCTTTATGCGACTCGCCGACCACCTCACGGCGCTTTGCGCTTGGTGCAAACAATGATTGTCTGACCGGCGAAAACTCGACGTGCCCCGTCGCGGCGCTGCATAATATAGGGATGCAAGGATCTATGGCTCTTATCACATGCGACTACGGCCGGCCATGCATGGCAACGATGAGTATAATACGCCCCCGCCCCCGCCTCTATCCATACGACTACGGCCACATGCACAACATGAGTGCACCCCCCCTCCGCCCCCCCCCGGTGCGCTCCGTAAAATGTGAACCCGTCAACAGATAGATGCTACGTAGCAATACGTACGTGCGCGCCCATCCCTGTCCTCCTCTATCTCTGTGGTACAGCATTTGTGTATCCAAACCATGCAAACAGAGAGGTCGTGCTACCATTCATTATAACAGCACAATAGACTGTGCTTGGATGCGGCTTAGGACTTAATAATAGAACGTAAATTTGGCATATTTGAGAAGGAGGGAGCAAGGACAACAAACGGAGTGTTGTGGACAAAGCTTAGCGGGAGAAGCAGACATAAGGAAGTTCGGTTTTGCGCATAGTAGATTTCCTTTGTTTCCGTGGTTTTCTACTTTCCGGAATGCTATGAGTGATCAACGTTGAAGCTCATGCTGCACGTTGTCGAGTGGCAAAGATGATGTTAATAGTTACAATCTGACAAGATCGGGGCTGAGTTGTTTCGTCGCAGTGGGGGGTGTGGGAGGAGCCCTCTCCGTGCCTGTCGTGTGTCGTGTCGCGGTCCTGCTGAGAAAATGCAGTGGACTGAAGGAGACTTTTAGCGCATGCCACAAGCATATGATACGACGATGGTTATCGGGGGGCAATGGTCCTCCTTGTCGCTGTTCATCTGCCCTTCCTTCTATACGAAGTATGACTGTCATAGCCCACAGTTCTTCACTATTATACTGTTTGTTGTTGCCCGGGCAAGGGCGATGCCATGATGCTTAAATTCTTATTTTTTTTTCGTGTGAGTGCCATCCGACACATAATTGTGCAGCATGTAAGCATGTATGTATGTATGTATGTCGTTATTCGCTATTTTTTGTTGTGGACAAGAGCGATGCCATGATGCTTAAATTCTTATTTTTTTTTCGTGTGAGTGCCATCCGACACATAATTGTGCAGCATGTAAGCATGTATGTATGTATGTATGTCGTTATTCGCTATTTTTTGTTGTGGACAAGAGCGATGCCATGATGCTTAAATTCTTATTTTTTTTTCGTGTGAGTGCCATCCGACACATAATTGTGCAGCATGTAAGCATGTATGTATGTATGTATGTCGTTATTCGCTATTTTTTGTTGTGGACAAGAGCGATGCCATGATGCTTAAATTATATTATTCTTACGTCGGTTTGTTTGGCATCCGACAAATAAATGTGCACAGCATGTCGTTATTTACTACTGTTGTTGTGTACAAGGAGGGCAATGCCTTGATTGATGCTTAAATTGTTATTCTTACGTCGTGCTACTTTATTATTATTCTTACGTTTGTTTGGCATCCACGATGTGCACAGCATGTCGTTATCCACCGTTCGTTGTTGCTGTGGACGAGAGCGATGCCTTGATTGATGCTTAAACTCTTATTATTAAGTATGTTTGCCATCCACCAAGCAATCAATGTGCAGCATGTTGAGCAAATACATATTATATGTCGATTCGCCCACATACATACTCGAATATATATATATATATTTTTTCCCCATCCCATTCATTATCTTCGCACTTCTATCTTTCTCCCTCCCTAGTCGTAACTCAGATCCGGGGTCACAAAGTAGGCTCCTCTCCCTCCTCCCCCCCCATACGGCGGTTCTTGCCTTGCGTTTTTATCGCGAGAAGATTTCAGCACTTTCTTCCCTCGTCAACTTTCGTCGATTTTTTGCTTACCCACGCTACAATATGCGCTCTCGGCAGTCGGTGTCATTTGAGAATAAAAACCTCCATGGGGAGAATCGAACCCTCGACATCCGGCCCAAAAGGCTTCGTGGCTACCAGTTAGACCACCGGGGCGACCGGCTTGGGAGAATCGAACCCTCGACATATATATATATATATATAATATATATGTATATGTTATATAACCAGTATTCCCGGAAACTAGGGAAGAACACCGAGGACGACGCGTCATTTATACGTATAATATGAAATAGTATTGTCGGGCGCTCGTTCCGCCATGCCATCCGACATATTAATATATATATATGTGAAGAAAGCGAACGTAAAAATTCACTCATCGTGTCATGTATGACCAGCTACACAACGAACACAAACAAGAACAACGAGAACGAAAAACGCCGATCCAGGGTGGGTGGGTAGTAGTAACAAATAAAGTGAACAACAAGGTGGGGGGATGTGGCACGAAGAAGGTGATAAAATTGATTGTTATGACGAATGCATGAAACGTTTGGCATCCTCCCAATGTGCAGCAGACCTCGGGGGGGTAGAACGCACCAGCAAACTTCATCGACCAGCTATCATCATACATACATAGCACCTAGCGTCGGGGGGGGAGGGGGGAGGTACTTCGTATCCATGCATGGCCGCAGTCGTATGACCATATCATAGCAGCGTCGTGGGG
>MEHQ01003765.1:42695-53123 GCA_008828725.1 Saccharina japonica
GGGGGGGGGGGCTACCAGGTATGATATTGTGCACATATTTTCCATTTTCTTTTATTTTCTTTTCCATAGACTATACAGCAGGGACAATGGAATATTTAATACTCTGTTGTACGAGTAGAATAGTAGAATACATCTACGTATTTATGTACCAGGTATGTATGTATGCATGTATGTATCATACGTATGATATGATGAATGGTATGTTTATGTATACCCCCGGCCCCCGGCCCGTACAATACTATTGTCCACACTACGTAAGCAATACCTTCGTAGCGTACATTTTTTTTTTTTTTTTTGTTCATCCCATTTATTATCTTCGCACTTCCTCCGTCTTTCTCCCTCCCTAGTCGTAACTCAGATCCGGGTTCACAAAGTAGGCTCTTCTCCCTCCTCCCCCACTACGGTTCTTGCCTTGGTTTTTATCGCGAGAAGATTTCAGCACTTTCTTCCCTCGTCAACTTTCGTCGAATTTTGCTTGCCGACGCTATAATATGCGCTCTCGACAGTCGGTGTCATTTGAGAATAAAAACCTCCATGGGGAGAATCGAACCCTCGACATCCGGCCCAAAAGGCTTCGTGGCTACCAGTTAGACCACCGGGGCGACCGGCTCCATGTATGTATGTATCTTTGGTTGTATATATAATACATTATTTAAAATACCGGAGGATTATTGTCGGGTTCTTTCCCGGAGGAGCTGTAAATACAGCAGTATTTTATATTACTACGTACGTATTACGTAATAGTACACATAGAGCCGGTCGCCCCGGTGATCTAACTGGTAGCCACGAAGCCTGTTAGCGTTGGAGGTCGGGGGTTCGAGTCTCCTCGTATGGAGATTTTTATTCTCAAATGACACCAACTAACTGTCGAGAGCGCATATTATAGCGTGGGTAAGCACAATTCGACGAAGAAAGTTGACGAGGGAAGAAAGTGCTGAAATCTTCTCGCGATAAAAATGCAAGGCAAGAACCGTAGTGGGGGAGGAGGGAGAAGAGCCTACTTTGTGAACCCGGATCTGAGTTACGACTAGGAAGGAGAGAGAAAGGAAGGGCGAAGATAATAAATGGGATGGACAAATATATATAGTATATTAATAGTATTAATAGTATTAATAGTATAATAGTATGCAGAGGCCCGCGAGGAGAAAACTCTCAATGTAGCACCAGATTACAGTGTAGACCAGCAACACCGCACGGCCTTCTGCGCGTTGAAGCATGCGCGCAGCAGTTATATACCAGCCATTTTCATGGACAGCGGGTTTTTGGTAGATGCTTCTTCGGGAGTGCTCGGGGAGGAGGACTGGGCCCTTGCGGTTGGGGGTGGCAGGGGAAGCAGCAGAAGTGGTAGTATGTGGGGGGAGGGGTTGGAGAAGAAGGTGGAAGAGCCACCGAGAGAGCGAGACGGCAGGGACTGTCTCCTAGGTACTACCGATTACAGTGTAGACCAGCAACACCGCACGACCTTCTGCGCGTTGAAACATGCGCGTAGCAGTTATAAACCAGCCATTTTTATGGACAGCGGGTTTTTGGTAGATGCTTCCTCGGGAGTGCTTTGGGGGGAGGACTGGGCCCTTGCGGTTGGGGGTGGCAGGGTCAGGGGTAAGGGAAGTAGTAGTAGTAGTAGTTGTTGTTGTTGTTGTTGTTGTATTTGGAGGGAAGGGTTGGAGAAGGTAGAAGAGAGTTACAGAGAGAGCAAGACGGCAGAAACTCTCTCCTAGGTACGATCTATCATAATAACAGTGTAGAGCAGAGGAACACCGCACACGGCCTTCTGCGCGTCGAAACATGCGCGTAGCAGTTATAAACCAGCCATTTATGGACAGCGGGTTTTTGGTAAATGCTTGTTCGGGAGTGCATGGGGGGGGGGGGGGTTGGTCGTTTTTTGGTGGATGAGATAGAAGGATGTTGGATGTGGTAGCCTTCCATTTGCGTCACATCGGTTTTGATTTGTCGCATGATACTGTTACGCTTTTGATCGCACTTACTTTTGTTCCCTGAGTCGTTTCTGGAACAACACTACACATTGTCGGATGGCAAGCATAATCATAATAATGAAGGGGCCGATCGAGGGTCGAGGGTCGGCAGTGGGGGGGGGGGGGGGGGGGGGGGGGGGGGGGGGGGGGGGTCGATGTAGCGGAGATGTAGAAGACATACATGTATATATAATATGGCGAGATATACAACGATGAGGATGTTGCTCATATCATACAAATTTGATATAAATAACGTAACTAACTCCACACTGCTCTGCTTACTGCTGTGCACTGGGCATATAGTATCTCTGTGTCGTAGTTTTGTGACCACAGAAGAACTGGTACCTTTTTAGGATGAAGAATCGGGACGGACACTGGGTGTGCTGGATGTCGACGGGTAGAAAGGAAGGTTTAATGTGAGAAGAACACACACACGCACACTTAACTTGTACCTGGTACATATTATTATGTGTGTGATTATACGTCTATTAAATAGATGATTTTCTCATGAAAAAGATGCTCCACACAACATGGATATGTGTACATACATGCATATACACGCGTACATTACAAGAGATCATATAATACATGTTTGTTTGTGAAAAATGTGTGTGTGCGTTCTTCGCACGCGATCTAAACCGCCGGTTATTGTATATAATATCGGTCGCGCCCCTCCCTTTTCCCCCCACGGCGGAGGCGGGGGGGGAAAGGGAGGGGCGCGACAATAATAATATATTCCTGCGAAATAAAAATGCTTTCTTTGTTTATATTTTTGACCGTTCGTTCTGTGACCAACCAACACACAACCAACACACTACACTGACTGCTGCTGCTGCTGCTGCACACGCAACAACGGCACAGACAGCAAGCAGCACAGCAGCAGCAACACAGCAGCAATAATAATATGACATAACAAAACAACGATGACGACGACAACGGCAAAAACAACGACTGACTGCTGCTGTGCGTGGCCCACCACACACCACCAGCCCACCACTACTACTACTATTAATACCTTGAGACCACAACAATCCGGCCGTCGGCGCTTCTTGCAGTAAATAATCCAAGAGAACGGGCTCCAAATTAATTTTCGAAAAAATTAGACTCGCTCGTATCATACACACGTGTACACTCGTTTTACTCTTTCTACTCGTACAAGTACACGCACGTCGTTGTACTCGTACTTCTTGCTGTGGTTTCTGTTTGTCGATGAATGCGTATTTTTACGTTTTTGTTGGTGGTCGTGGTCGAGAGCAATCGGAGACCCGAATGAAAATATAGCTTTTTACCAGCAGCAGCAGCAGCAGCAGCAGCAGCAGCAGCAGCAATGTAATAATGGGCGAGGACTCGATTGGCGCACGAGCAACTGCTCTATATCCGAACCACCAGTACTACTTTTGCAGGCATCGCAGAACAGGGACGCACATACAACAGAATCACACCACCAGCAGTTACACGTGGTATGGATATGTCCAGCAACAGCAGTATATCCATACGATACGATTAGAGGATTTTTAAGATTTTAAGATTTCAAGATTTTAAGATTCTGTTTTCTGTCACACAAATCAGGTTTTAAAATTAAACCACGAAACAACTAAAGAACCGGATTTTTAATCACGATTATGTTAATCCGCGCGAGTTTGTCCGAATGGCCACAGCCGGCGACATGGTTCCATGATTTTGGTTTTAAATTTCCTCTGCTTGATTGCTGCTTGTGTCCGCGCCGCGCTGCGCTGTGCTCTCCCTTTCGTTTATCTCATCACAAGCCAGCAGGAGGAGGAGCAGAATCCTTCTCGTCCTTGGGCAAGGCTTCATCATAGATTAGGTGGCACGATATTCACTGCCACGCCAACGTGACGGTCCACGCACGAACAGGACCGCTCCTCTCGACGGAGGCCGGACACGGTCGAGCTCGAGCCGGAGGCCTGCGCTAGGAGTCTTTCTGTGGGTTTTGAAAGAAAGAACGGTTTGAAGGCTCTGGAAAGAAGCATGGCCTCTACGGCACCCAAATTTAGCCTCCTGGCAATTGCCCTGGCGATCGCTGCTGGGCCGAAAGCGGCCTGCGGCTTCAAGGCGGAACCCGAGGAGGCTCTGGGAGAGGCTAGCGGGAGGCCAGCAGCTTCAGGTGAGCGTTGCGGCTCGCTGCGTTCGGGCGTGGCACGATCGTATATAACCGTTGTGAATCCGCACAGCAGTCATCGCAGGTACGTAGCCAGCACATTCTTCCTGTGGTTCGTTGGAGAGAATTACGTACGCGATACCCGCACGAGACCTCTCGTGTAAATTATTTGTTGTCGCTTGTCGTGTTTTTTTTTGTTTTTCGACAAAAATATCGCGTGATGGACCGAAGTCACTAATTCGGAGTAGATTAATTATGGTGGAGCATCCAGCACTATATACAGCAGTAGTGCGACTAGGAGCACCTGGTATATGATACTTTCGCTGTTAGCCTAAGTAGACCATAAGGTAGGTGTGGTACTCGGCACCTCGAAAGTAGGGGTGGATCTACGAAGCCTCAAGTCTCTGCCTTCCACTGCTGCTGCTGCTGCTGCTGCTGTCAAATGTGTTGCGTCTCGCTTCTGATGACAGCAACGTAAAGCAAAGGGAAACGTGTCGATTGTCTTCGACAATTTCATAGTCAAATTTCAATTTTTGTCGATGTTTATTATATTTTCTTCATCGGCTTTTCGAACGCTCGGGATCTGCCATCTCCGGCTCTGCAATGACAGCCCCGGTATATACCAGCAGTAGCAGCAGCAGCAGCAGTAGCAGCAGCAGTACGAGTATGATGCATACCAGCATACACCGTTATAGAGATCTCTCAAAGTTCAAACCAAACAAACACGCACGAAGCCGAGAGCTGCATATCATTATGGAGTACATCATATGATACACGATTATCAAAAATCAGAGAGTTCGTGTATTTATGGGGCCAATACGACGTCCAAGTAAAAAACTCTCCTTATTTTAATTTCAGTACGAGCCTTGTACGTATACAGGCTCCACCCAACCTCACCCCCTCGCATACATTCCGTGGCCTTCGATGCCACTTCACACTTCACATCATACAATCCCCCCTTCTCCTCAAGTTCCACTCGTACTCATCCCCTTTCTATACATATGTACACGTACAAACGAGTGCACCCATGTTTTTGGCGACACTAACTTAAAAACGTTTTGCTTCTATGTACGTATACGTACTTGTATCATACGTGTATAGGTAGACTTCTGGTACGTATAATACGAG
This sequence comes from Saccharina japonica, assembly GCA_008828725.1. NCBI lineage: Eukaryota > Phaeophyceae > Laminariales > Laminariaceae > Saccharina > Saccharina japonica. The sequence continues at coordinate 47,916 of MEHQ01003765.1, forward strand.
TACGAGGTACTCAAGATAAGACGGCGCTTCGTATACCCTTCCCCCCGCCCCCGTCTTTTTTTTCGGGGGGAAAGGGGAAAGCATAAAGCATCCCACTACGTATGATATGATACGTATTGTTCTCGGTAAAACAAAATACGCAGACCCAAGGGGTCGCCCAAGTTCTGAACATGAAGCTCTCACGAAGCAGGCAGACAAGCGAGACAGCGAGAGACAGAGAGACTACCACACGCACGCACTTGTACCACGTGCGTATACTTCCACTCGTATATATTACCGCCATCTTGGACCCGGACTGTCATACTGCTGTCATGACATATCGAACGTTTGGGCCCTCTCGCGTACGCAATAGACTTTCGTTTGTTTGCGTTCTTCTTCTACTCGTAATAAACGGCACAGCATTACGAACTGCTTTACGAGCTGGAGCTCTGCCGAGCTGCTCTCTGAGAGAGTGTGCGTGTGCTCTTCACATTTTCTACCCGTCGACTTCAAGCACATCCAGTGCCGGCGGTGCCGATTCTTCATCCTAGAGCCTACGAGAGAGAGAGATACAAGTTCTGTGGTCACTAAACCACGACACGACACCCCCAGAGATGCTACTTTGTAAAATGCACAACGTGAGCAGGGCTGACACTGATGTGCCTGCCATCGTACTGGATACGACAGCCACGAGATAACACACAACACCCATACTAGGACTCCTGAGCGTTTGGTTCATAGAGAGAACAACGAAAGAAACAAGAAACAAAGAAAATATACGTACGTAGAAAACATAGAAAATACCATGGTACATACTGCAATGTTGCACTCGTATATAACGCTCCTGTTCTGCTGTTGGTCTTACCGCCGTGGCGGTACCTGTTGATATGTCTCACGTCTTACTGGTATATACGAGTATGGTATGTTCATAACATGGATGGAGGTCACGCAGAGAATAGGGGGGAGGCTCCGACTCCGACGCAATGCTCCCTTGTCGTTCTGTTGTCTTACGTACGTACGTAAGGTGTTTGAGTTCGGGTTCTGGAAGAACAATTTCAATTCGCTTTTTCTTTCTGCGCATAGTCTTACCACTCTGCTGTACCGTACGTGGAGAGCAGAGAGTAGTACCGGTACTCTTACTACTGCTGTAACTTACTCCTATCTGAGGTTGTTCGTACCGAGGCAGTAGTATTCGGAGTAATCGTCCGGCGTACCTACGAGTATGATATTGTCCGTTGATCGGAAGAGGTTTGATTCTTTGTTTTTTTTGTGGTTTCCGTTTTTTATCCAGTGAAGATTTCGTTTTGCCCATACATACGGACTGCCTACCCAGTACGGACACAAGATAATTGCCAGTGCTTTTCCTGAAATGGGAAGAAATAAAATACTCCCCCGAGTCCCGAAGACACTGACTGCCTGACTGACTACTCGTACGGCTGACATCAGTACGGTAGCTTTAGCTTCGTCTTCAATATCGATGTCACGAGTTCCTTCAGGTGCTGCGGTACGTACAGTAGTCGTGGTCCCGGCACCCATTATTAATAGTGCGGGGCCCCTCTTTAGTGCGGTATATTTCGCTTCTCATGACTGCGTCCCCCGGTATTAATGCGGCTCGCGCACTTACCAGGTACATGGTATTGCGGGACCGGTCCTTCAATAGTGCGGGCTGCGGGCACCGCACTATAGCGGGGGGGGCGTTACGCCTCCATGTCACTACGTACTGCAGCTCAGTACGACTCGCCCTATGTGCAGGACTGGCCGGCACAAAATTTTATGCAGGATGCAAGCCTTAATTGTTCGAGAGGCTGGCCTTACCGGCCGCCCGGAGTTTTTCGGGAAAACGCCACCGCGTGAGTGCTCGTCCCGACCTCGAGCCCCCCAAAGGGCTGGGGTTAGAGCTGGGTCTAGGGTCGGGTTGGTCTGGGCCGATGTGCAAAGTTGAAATTGACGTCACACGTCCTGCGCACAGTAGAGTTTTGTGCCGACCAGTCCTGCTGCGCATAGCGAAACCCGCTCAGTACATGCAGGGCAGCAAAACAGCAGCAGAACTTGCACAACGACAACCAGGGTAGTATATGTGCTCTCGGCTGCCCGTGGCTCTAACGCGCGAGAAGTTCAGTGCAAGCACGCACAGTATATATTTACCATGTGCCGCAGGGCCGCCATGGGGGCGGATAGGGTGTGGGCAACGGTAGAGGACCAGCAGCAAATCGTAGAGTAGAGGCTGTACATTGATCTCCACTCGTATTGATAGTATATCTGGGGATCATGCGATACCGTACTGTATAGGCACCCAGTACAGCAGTGCGATGCGGCCCTATCTCCCGCGGGTTAGTTCGGGGTCCCACTTTAGTGCGTTTATTATCGTTGTTTGGCGACCCACCGGGATATTGCGGAACCACGACTGCTGCGGTAAAGAATTGTCGTTGGGTACTTGGGTACGGGTGTCACATCTTATCACCATCATTTATGTGGTACGTAGTACGTACGTATCTACCTCTCTGTCCGGAAATGTCCGGTAGCCTTCACCGCCGTGTTCCTTGACCCACAAATCGTACCAGATAAAGTACCAAATATATTACGTACCCGTGGTACGTTTTTTCTGGTGGTCCGCACATTTTTTTTCAGAGTGTCCAAAACGCGCGGCGAAGCCGCTCTCGGGTCGAGCTGCTTGGATTGGACTAGGGTTTGGGTCGGGGTTAGGGTTGGGTTGGGTAGACGACGCCTTTGTCGTGATTTGGTTTTAAACAAATCATCCGAAAACAAGTGAAATCAGCAAGAAATCATTACGCGTTTGGTACTGATTTGCGGGTTAAGGACCGGCGAAGGCGCCTCGAAATGTTTGGACCGCTTGCGTCTCCATATTTCATATCAGAGCCCATTATAGGGTTTCCGGATAAAGCTGCCTTCTCAGCATATACCATGTCGTATATAGCAGGTACTTGGTACTACTATGATCCGAAAAAATAAGGACCGTTCGTACATTCTAGGGAGTTCATGCGAGGGAGGCGTCTCTCTTTCGAACTGCGCCGCGCTGTGTCCGCGTGCAACGCAGCAGCAGTGGCCACATGCATACTACGAAGCGCAGACACCTCGACCGCTACGCCAAGCAACAAGATGCCACACCTATACCCGATGCTTCGCGCTGCTTGTTGCTGTTTGCTTCTGCTACAAACCTCTTGTCGTGTGGTCACCAACCCAGGCACCCATTGGCACATTTGACCAATTTTTCGATCACAGCAGGTTGAGTGCGGAAGTCCGACTACGTACTACTGCGGTACTAATAGTAGTGCGGGGGACCATGGTAAATAGGGAACCTACGTACGGTGCACACAAAAACTTGTACATTTCCCTAAATTTACTCAAATATTTGGTTTAATTTACTCTATAAAGTCGTCCCTCGTAATACGAGTTTTTGACGTAAAAGAGGCGTAGGCGTGCATACTGTAACACAGTAATATTAGATTGCCGGTGGGCTGTGGCCCTGTTCAATTGTGGCGTACCATGGCCTGGCCAAGTCGTGCCGCAGCTGTTGTTGCTGCTGCTACTGCTTGCTGTGCTTGCGCCCCCACGTGTTTTGTTGATGAGCACGATACACCCCGCCCCCTCCTCCCCTTCCCTTTTATGCATGCATGCATGCGCACGGTTGAAGTTGTTAAGTGTGTTCACTGCTGCTGCTTTCCGCGCACGTGGCTTCACTGCTGTTGGCGCACGGGCTGCTCTGTTGCTATTCGCCAGATACGATGACGACGCAGCTGTACTATGTTGTTCGACACACTGCTTTTGCTTCTTTCGTAGATGATGATATCGGTATGAAACTTCGGTCACCTTTTTTTCTTTTTCTTTTTCAATACACAGATGAAAACTATGCACTCGAAGCTTCAGCAGTAGTATATGCAATACTCCGAAATGTCACTCGTACAATTACAGGTGCGCAGGCAAAAATGCCAAGAGACAGCAGTACTATTAATACTGCTGTACTTTCACCCCTTGACAGACACCGTCCTTGAAAGGCAAACGCCTTGGGCAGACAGCCTTGACAGCCAAAACCCGGGGACACGAGGTGAATATCCCCGTTTAATGAGAAACGCCTGACCATACCGTTGAAAATTGTGTGTTTCCTGTTTTTGTTTCAGCAGCCCAGCAGGTGAGTGGTCACGTGGTCACCTCTTGAAATTGAAAGTAGTGAATTTTCGATTTTTTCCATGGTTTCTAAGGTGGCCATTTGCACACTCTATTAATAGTTGGCTATTCGTACGCAAGGGGTACCAGGCATGTTATAAGCGACTCAATCGACTCCCAAGCCACCGCATCCCGAGCGGGCCGAATCAACCTACGTACATACCATGTTATATACATACGAAGAGCCTAAAGTCTTTACAAGCACAGCACCCAAGCCGGCCGAATCTACCTGGAGTCTGACCAAGTGCAACAACCGGGTCAGATGGTAGTCGGGGATGGTCGGCTTTAGGCACCAAGCACAAAACGTCCGTAAATATTCGCCATTAAGGGGTGACCGTAGCACCGCTCCACAAGAGTGCACGTGTCGAAATCCGCACTCGAACTTGCGCACGTTTTTCCACATCATAAACCATTAGACCTGGGAGTCGGCACGACTTACGTCGCCAACTCGTTTTATTTGTCGGATTAAGTTGTTAATAGCCGTTTCCCGGAGATGCCGACAACCCAACTTACTGGGTTTCCATACTTGGTAGGAAGGATGCTATTGCCTTAGATGACTGCCTGTCTGTCTGCTTGTCGGCTTTCGCTATGTCCAGCAGGACTGGTCGCGACAAAACTTTGTGCAGGACGTGTGTGGTCAATTTCAACCCAGACCAACCCGACCCCAGACCTAACCCCTTTGCCTTTGGGGGGCTCGAGGTCGGCAGGGGCGGTCACACGGCTCCGCCGCGTGTTTTGGTGGCGTTTTTCCAACAACAAAAGAAAGTCTTGGCGGCCGAAAAGCCAGCCTCGACCAATGAAGACTCGCATCCTGCACAAAGTTTTGTGCCGACCCGTCCTGCACATAGTCGTAGGGCGAGTCCTGCTTGTCTTGCCTAGATCTTCCCGCGTGCTTATTGGGCTGACTGACTGACTGACCAGTATGAACGTACTGGCAGTATATACGATGGGAGTCGACGAGGGAAAGAGAGCAAGAGAGGGCTGAAGTCTTCTCGCGATAAAAGTTCAAGGCAACGAACCGTAGTGGGGAGGAGGAGGAGGGAGAAG
>MEHQ01002271.1:0-18225 GCA_008828725.1 Saccharina japonica
GAAATCCTCGATCTCATAGCTCTGTTTTTTTTTTTTCCAATTATTTTTTAATTGTTGAATATATCTCTGGCATCTTCTGTCTAATCTGCTGACTGACCAGGACTTGGTTAGCTTCCTCGGCGATCTGCTGCGCCAGCTCGCGGGTAGGGCTGATGATGAGCGCGGAGATGCCGCGGCGCTGCGCGCGCGGGGTGCGGTTGATGCCCTCGATGGCGGGCAGCAGGAAGGACAGGGTCTTGCCCGTGCCCGTCTTCGCCTTGGCAAGCACGTCGTTTCCTGAAAACCAAGGGACAAAAAAGTTGAAAAGAAAAAGAAAAAGAAAAAGAAAAAAGAAAAGAAGAACGAATGCATCGAGTAACGAATTAGTCCATTAATTGGAAGGAGGAAAACAATTAACGAAATGGCAACAAAAGGCTAAACAAAAACGAATGCCAGGCACCTCGTTGGTTTTTACCTTGATATGATAACTGCTAATACCACTCTGAACCGAACTATAAGGATCATTTCAATGAAATGTTAACATACAAACGTCGCTTATATTCTCAGTCAGAGTGGTATCAAATATTACGGTGGATCACACTATTCATTATTACGTAATGGTATTCAGCACCACATACGGTGCATATAAACATACTATTAATAGGGGGATACATGGTTTTTGGGGGCCATCTTGGGCTCTGATTATTCCTACGACAATAACAGTATCGAAATATTTTATCAAACATATGTCATGGGTATATACCAGGTTATGTATGACATCACATGTACCTGGAATATATATACTATGAGAAAATAAAGTAAAAGGACATTTTTTTCGAGTGCAAGACGGAGACGACGACTAAAAGACGAAAGGACAAATAATCAAGAAACAAAAAAAAAAACGGAACAGAGAAAACAGAGGGAAACAAGGAAAACAAGGAAACAACGTCACTGAGGAGAGAGCCCAGTCTTCTTCGCCGAAGGGGCGGGTGGGCCTACACATATACATATCACGAATGGCCGTAGTCTTATGACCCTAGACCCTCGCATCCGCACAATGCCGGGACGGAGCACGTCGGGTTTTTACCGACCAGGCAGGGAGGGAGGGGCGTACTCATTTGTTGCTTGCCTTAGTCATTTGACCATTGACCACGCATCCCTTTCGAGACGGAGCACCGTTCCTACTCCTAATAGAGACACCTCCAACACTTGGGCGCTCATTACGTTGTTTCCATATATTACATTTTGCTAATCCTATCCCCTTCCTGTTTCGCCGCCTTTGGCCACCATCCATTTCCTAAGATAGCGACAGGGGGCTTAGGTCGCTATACCGGTCTTAGGTCTCAACCCCCAAAACTTATGTACCAGACAAAATACCAAAAACAATACGGTACGCTTTACAAGTATATACAGTCTAGAGTTTTTTTGGCCGTTTTTTTTTCTTGTCTTGCGTACATGTGTGGACGTGTGTTCTTGTGTGTGTGTTTTGGGGGTGTTTTTGGGTTGTGTTTTACAACAAAATCACGAGAGGGTGTCGACCCAACCCAACCCTTCGCAGCTCAGGCTAAAGGCGTACTACGACCCGAGCGCGACTTCGTCGCACCTTTTGTTGGATGATCTGACAAATTGTGTGCGAAGCATTAAAAAAAAAAAAATGTACATACATATATACCAGGTACTACTTTCGGCACTTTATCTGGTATGTACGTTTCGTGTGCCACAAAAACGCGGCCAAGTCTTGCTTACTGCCGCTTGGAGCTACGTACGTAAGGGAACATCAACATTTGCCAAACGTGACCATTTTACAAAAAAAGAAGAAAAAGCAACATTAACACACATGTTATAGATATCATACTAAGTATATATATACCCGTGACCGACAAAATGAAAGGAAATACAAAAAATTAAAAAAAAAACTCATCATCGGCAGTAGTTGTCGCCCGCCACCAAGAAAGCTGGGATTGCACAAAAAAATCTGCCGTATTTTCCAGGGGTGTTCGCGGGTCAGGTCAAACCTCGCGGGTCGGGCTGGGTCGGGTCGGGGTCGGGTCAGGGTGACCTGGCCCGACCCGACCCATGAGATTATAAAAAATAATCCTGACCAGACTCGACCCGACTCGACCCGACCCTTGAAATTTGGAAGACCTCCTTCCTGAATCTGCCTGCGGGTCGGGTCATGACGTGTGAAGAGCCCTGCTTTTTTGCAAGGAATGTCTGCCTGGCTGGTGAAACTAGTGAAAGCCCAACGTGCTCCGTCCCGGCATTGTAGGGATGCGAGGGTCTATGGTCAGAGGATTACGGTCGTGCACGACATGAGTACACGCCCCTCCCTCTCGCCCGGCAAGTCGGCTTAGATACACAAGACAAACAAACAAACAAACAAACCCCGCCCGAAGAAAAGAGAGGGAGCGCGCGCCTGTTTTGGCTCGACCCAGTTTCTTCTTAAAAGCTATTTTTGATACCGGTATAAATATATACGCAGACCATCTCCGCTGGGTTGGTGTTGGCGGGGGCAGGCGTGGTTTGCTACATTATATTTTGATGGCTCAAAGGCCCCGCTGTTTTGTTTTTCTTCATCTTCTTCTTCTTTGTTGGATTATCTGCGGTCTCGCGTGCACGATGCCGCCGGGGACCCTAAAATTCCTCTTACAATAGAAGCACCCATACGATAGAAGCGAACTGAGTGGACAGAAGAGAGGGGCATGTAGCAGATAAGGGTGCAGCAGGCCCTTGCCACACCACCTACGTACTGGTGTTGTATGTATGTATCATGTGTATGTAGGTCTTTTTATGATGCGATAAGTGTGTTGGTTGGTTGGTTGGTAAGCCGAGGGGGCCTGCAGGCACAGCAGTAACTTTACCTGCCCACACCTGTGTGCGTACAAGTCATGGAAGCACGCCCAATGGACGATATGTGCCACCGGTGTTTATTCATACGTAGCTCTGCTGCTTTTCGGGGCGCTTTCGCCTTGTGTCACGCGTGCCTCATATCACACCCCGCAGTACACCTCCCCCCTCTTCCAAGCGAAGGTCTGTGGCCATACGACTACGGCCATGCACGACGTGAGTACACCCCACCCCCCCTTTTCCCCTTCCCCTTCCAACTAAGGCCTGCCTTGGGCGCTCTCGCGTCTGAGCAGCTGCAGGTGCCGGGTACCAAACACACGCAGCAGGACTCTTGTGTAGTCTATACATCTACTACCGCATCTCTTGCAAGATAAGAAAACAAACCACCCCCTCTCTATATACTTGAAGTACGAAGTATATAAATAGGAAGAATTTCCAATATCGTTTTTTCTCGACAAAGGGTACGTAGGAGTGCAAAACAAACGTCGAGCGACGAGAGTCGTCTGCCCTAATATGGAAATAGAATGAAACTATTCATAGATTTTTCCAACAAAAAGCCACCTTCTCGTTGCCTTGTGAACTCCCCTTCACCCTTCTAGTACTGCAGTGTGCAATACCCAACGTTTCCTTCTAATTTCAAGTGTTTATTCCTCACATCGGGACTGCAGTCTCCAAAGGGTTATAAACCCTTTTCAGAACTGCAAAACATATCCCACACTAATTCCAAGTAGTTTGTCTCCAAAAAAACGGGTTCCCAAGTTCTCAACCCTTATAGAGGACTGGAGTCCCGTTTTGGGGACAAATAACTTGGAATTAGAGTGGTTTGTCCCCAAAACGGGACTGCAGTTTTAAAAGGGTTAAGAAAAACGGGGTGGACCGGTTCTTGAGGGGTTTAAATTTTTAACCCTCTTGGGACTTCGGAGGGACAGAAAATATATATGAAAATTGACGATAAAAAGTGACGGTTTCTCAGCAACAAAAAAAAAATGGCCACCGCGTGGTTCGGGGGTATATATATATAGTGTATACATATTAGTGTCCTATATTGAATTTACAATGCAGGGAGTCATAGGGCACGGGCGGAACGTGGTCCTATCATACCCGTGCGTGCTTACTGCTGTACATAGACGGTTGATAACGCCAAAGTTGCCATCATTTATTTGTTTTGGTCGCTATCCGTTGTATCCGTTATGTCCGTTATATCACCAGCCGTATAGTTGCACGTACGTGCTGTGGGCTGTTAGAAACTGCACGTACTTTTGCACCATCTTTACCCTTGCTCCCACCCGGACCTGATCCCACCCGGATCTGATCCCATTTGGCACCCTGCTCGCACCCACAAGGTGCAGAAATATAATCAGCCCTCCGCAGGAGCCGCCGGAGGCCCACCTGGCACCTCGATCCCATTTGGTACCCATGTAGGCCATACATATCTACAACACCTCCTGCTATACATATAACCGTATTGAATGTACGTGCAGATTCGTTAGACTCGCACGTACGTGCAAATTCTCCGGAGCCGCCGTTATATCCCTCACACCCCTCATACCAGGTATCCGTTATAACCGTTATAACCGTTATATCCGTTGTATCCCATAAATCCGTTATATCCCTTAACCCCTTGAAGAACTGGTCCCCCGAATTTGGGGACAAACTACTTAGAATTAGTGTGGGACATTTTTTCAGTTCTGAACGGGTTAAAGAAGGGGTTTCAATGTTTTAATGGTACAATTTTGGGACAAAAACCGGGTCGGAAGCTTTTCGAAATTTCCTCCCAGGGTGGGTGTAGGTTAGTATCTTGACTGCAGTATGCGGTAAGTATACTAGTTTTTGGAATTTGTTAAGGGAGCTACAGTAGTAGCTATGATACGTACAGAGTATATACCAGGTATGTGTATATATATAGGGAAGGCGACATCCCTTTTGAGAGAAACGAGAGTTCATGAATTTTGGGGTCGACTTTTTTTCGCAAGAAACGTAAGAGGACACCACCCCTTCCTTGCCTTACATGATAACATCAGTTAGACCCTGCTGGCCCAAAACAACTGTCACTTACTAAACACACTGGCATACTATCTCTTCCCTTTGGGGGGGGGGGAGGGGGGGCGCGTACTCATTTGTTGCTTGCCTTAACCCTTTTAGGACTGCAGTCCCGTTTGGGGACAAACAAGTCTAGTTCTAAGTAATTTGTCCCCAAACGGGACTCCAGTCCTATAAGGGTTAAGTCATTTGACCATTGACCAACGCATCCCTTTCGAGACGGAGCACCGGGGGGGGGTGGGGCAAGGCAAGCCTAACAGTAAGCACAATTCGACCGAGTCGACCGGGAAAGAAATCGCTGAACCCTCTTCGCCATAAAAATATAAGGCGTACCTTAGTTGGGGGGGGGGGAGAGGGGACAAGAGCCTGCTATATATGTGACCCCGGATCTGAGTTACACTAGGGGGCAGCAGGAGAAATAGGGGGGGAAATAGTAGATGGCACGAGAAAAAAACAACAGCAAAGCAACTACTCTAACGTATCGGTTTGCTCTCCGCAACCTGGCATAAAAAAAAAGGGGAAGAGGGGCACGCGGCGCGTTGAGGCCTCGGGGGTTCTGTGGACCCTTTTAGCGCTGCAAAACAGTATCCCACCATACCTACGTACGTACGCACAGCAGTATTCCCAAGTAGTTTTTTCGCTTAAAAATAAGGGAGGAGGTGGTCCCAATAACAATACGCTGCAAAAGGGTCCGCACAAAAAGAAAGACAAAAAAAAAGGTCCCCTTGCCTCTCTCTTCCTTCTCTCCTTTTTGCCCTCTTTTCAATCGCTCGGAAAAAACGCAAGAGAAAAAAATGATGCAAAACAAGACGCCGACCATCGTATTTCGCAGCAGCAGCAGCAGCAGCAGCAGCAGCAGCAACAGCAGCAACAACAACAAAAATATATACGTTTTATCTGTTTTGTGTGTCTGTTCGCACCCGAATAAGCATTTATTGTTGCGCCGCCTCCGCAGAGACAGAAGATTGAAAAAAAAATACCGAAAGCACAACTTCTCGCTCACCCCCCCCCCCCAGCCCACCCATGCCTCGAAAGGGATGTCGTGATCAATGGTCAAATAACTAAGGCAAGCAAAATATGAGCAACGCGCCACCCCCCCCCCCCCTCCTTTGGTCATACGACTACGGCTATGCACGACATGAGTACACCCACCCCCCATCCCACCTCCTAAGGCCTCCTCTCAAAAGGTCCTATTAAATAAGAAGGATGCAGCTCCAAAAGGGACCCGTCTTTTTTATTTTAGCGCCGTCACAACTACAAAACTCGCATTTCTCTCGCTCGAAAAAAAACAAAGAACAACAAAAAAAACGTGTTAACCCGCGCTCTCACCCGCCAGGGCCGGAGGGATGGCGTCTTGCTGGACCTTGGTCATCGTCTCGTAGCCCAGCACCTGCGCGATGGCCCTCTGCGTCGGCGCCGACAGCGGCAGCTCTGCGAACCTCGCCCCGGTCATCTGGCTCATCGTCGTTGACGACGTCCTAGAGTTCGGGTTAGCCTTGGCACCCACCGCTGCCGGCGCCGCCGCCACCGCTCTGGGAGCCTGCTGCTGCTGCTGTTGCTGCTGCTGCTGTTGCTGTTGCTGCTGCTGCTGCTGTTGGTAAGGGGGCATGGGCGGCATGCCGTTCGCCGGTACTACGTTCATCATCCCCGCGCCCCCGGCCGGAGGCGGTAGCCCCCGCGCACCGTAGGGCTGGCCGCCGCCGCCGCCACCACCTCTTCCTCCACCGCCGCCGCCACCGTTGTTGTTGCTGAAGTTTCCGGGCGCGCCGGCGTTCATGGCAGGGGCACCGTTACCCGGCACGCCACCGCCACCCCCGCCACCGCCGCGTCCTCCGCGTCCACCCCTACGTCGTCTCTTGGTTCCGCCCCTGCCGCCCCCGCCCCCGCCGCCACCGCCGTTGCCGTGACCGCCGCCACCGTTGCCGCCGCCGCCGCCACCACCACCGCCGCCACCACCTGGGGGCAAGAGGGAAAGAAAATGAGGATGCTGTTTTTGTTTGTCTTGTGCTCTACCAGTGGTATTAACTACCCGGTGAACCACGGTATCAGGTACCGGTATAATATTAACAACCAGGTATCATATATATACTATACTATACTATATTTGGTACAGTATTAAAAGCCCTTATCATAACTCAAGAGGGGGAGGGGGGGTGTACTTCATATTCGTGCACTGGACCGTATCGTATGACCATAGACCCTCGCATCCCTACAATGCCGGGACGGAGCACGTGTGGGCTTTCCTGCACCGACCAGGAAGACATCGCTAGCACCAAGCACGAAGCGAAACGCGAGGTGTTCGGCGAGTCGCATGGAGAGTGAGCTGTATCCTGTTAAAGAGGGAGGGGGGGGGGGGAGGGGTGTACTCATGTCGTGCACGGCCGTAGTCGTATGACCATAATAGACAGTCGCATCCCTACAGGGGAAATAATCCAAATTGTGCCGAAACTGGGAATGACGGACGAAAGCATCAGCCACACGAAGAGAGCAGTCCGGGGCTTTTGGCTTCGTATGAGGGATGGCCATTCTTGTATACTGCTGTATGCTGGTATATATGTATGCATACGCACAACAATGCAATTTATACGATGTTGTTACCACTACTCATGTTTATATCATACAATTAAGGACCATTAAGGCTGGGAATCGGAGCGAAAGTTCGGTTGAACAACAAAACCGATTTCGGCGCAGAAGCGTCGTTAGCTTCCATTCCCTCCATACATCGTATCCGCTCGCTGGAATTTCGACCCCCATCCCCCCCCCCCCCCCCCCCCGGCGGGGGAGGGGGCCAGTATAGCCGGTGAAATACGTTAATACATAAATCGGTAAACCAGTAGTCGTGTGTCCATTTTTCGATTCCGATATCGATTGAATCGGACGAATCGGCTGCGACTATCGATAACAGCCCTTGTCTATATACAACAATGCTATGCCTCGTTGCGTCGTTGTTACGCCTACAAACAGTTACGCGCATCATGTCACTACGTACGTATATATCTGCATGTACTGATGGCTCTACTCGTGTGACTGACCGCCTCGAAGACTTAAGGCTCTCACGCTTCCCCCTTTTTCCATTTGGTCGCTAAACCAGGGTTCCACAAGGGTTTCACTAAACTTGATCGGGAATATAACGCCCGTTCAATATTCCTAACACGGCCAGAGCGGTACAAGTTACAAAGGACGAATACATATATATATACATAACAATACTATATGATATAAATATCATATATATCATATATGTATGATATCATATACAGCAGCAGTGGTACCGGTATATCTGTACGTACGTGCGTACGTACGTACGTAACTGCTGGCGCTGCTGCTGGTGCTGTTTTACAAAAAAACGATGAAGAAGAAGGGTGTCATGTTTCTAATATTGTAATAATCGTACCAGTACGAGCGACAGGAGACAGGAGACAGGAAGCTGGCACGTACGTCCCAATGACGGACGAATCGCTCCAGGCCAGGGGATGCTATCATACAGCAGTACGTACTACCGCTGAGCTGTAAGATAGTAAGTAGTGTACTCTTATTTTCAGTCGAAATACCACTGCCGCTGTACGTAAGGGCTGTTGAGTTGGTTGGTGATATACAATACAAGTTGCCGACAATTAATAGAGATATTCAGGTACTACTCTGATGCGAAATATAAGGACGATTTCAATGCAATGTTAATATACTCTGATCCGAAATATAAGGACGATTTCAATGCAATGTTAATATACAGAATGTCCTTATATTCCGGTTCAGAGTGGTATATATTTATATATTTACCGCAGTTCCCTGCGGTACGTAGTTTTGCGGAGTTTTGCGTTGTATCTAGATATCTAGCTGGCGGGTTTTGTATAATAGATATGCCTTGGCTTTATGCGTTTTTTTTATTGATGGAAGCTCTACGCTCGTACTCGTCAATTGTCTAAAGTCACTCATTAATCGTTGGCTTACAGCAGTACTCGCCACCCAACTATTAATATTAATACCACTACTATGTCCCCCTAAACCAAAGGACAGCAGTTTGGACAAAAAAACTTCGTGTTAGGGTACAAGTTGTCCTTGTGTTTCAACACAGGGTGGTACAGTACTAACTACTGTACCAGGTATACAATAACGTAATGACCAACCTTGAGTCCAGCCAACTACTTTTGTAACAGGCCTGCGAAATACCGATACTGCTTGTACGCATACTATTAATACATTAATACATTAATACAGCTGTATGTACCTGGTATAATATGTACATAAAACGCACGAAGAAAAGGCCGCCTGCACAAAATGCCGGTGTGTACGTACGTACCTGGTTACAGCAAGCAGAGCTAAGAGTTACAAAAAATATGCGCCTGGTGCTGCCTGCTGCCCGTGGCACATGGGAGACGATTCGATTCGTTCGTTCCGTTCTTCTAGACGAGATGTGGGCCTTTTACACTTCAGTAAATATTTTGGCTGGCGGAGAGCTTTTCGGTCGTTGCTATTAATATATATATACTACCGGCTGTACCAGGTTGTGTGTACCAGAGGGTATTTACGTCGTAGTCTCGACAGAGTTGGAGAGGAGATGCCGGGACGATGCAATTTGCAAGCTGCCCTTAATGAAGGTAGGACTGTTTTTTTTTTTAATATACTCGTGTATACAAACCGGTGTATACGTACATGTACATAAAACGGCATAACCGCCACTACTAACGAGTACTGCCTGTTGCTTGTCTGCCTGCCTATCTACAGTATGTACCGGTACTAAGTATCTATTACTGGTATTTTATCGTGCAGCAGTGCGGAGAGTTGTTCCTGGGTAACTGGTACTTGGTACGCACGTAGCGTTGCGCAGGGTTGCGGAGAGAGAGGGGAGGGGGGGGTGGGGTCGACGACGGCATCGCACACGGACGAGCTGCGAGTGGAGTGCTGATGCCACACCGACGCACGGCGAGCACAGAGTACGTACGAGTAGGTAGTAGCAGTAGCGCTTTTGTTTCTGGGAGGGGCAAAAGAAGAAGAAAAAGTAGAACAAGAAGAAGAAGAAGAAGAAGAGAAGAGCATCACCGATAACAGCCTTCTTGCTTTCTTCTTTATGAATGTATCATGCCTTCTGTACGAACTTAAAACTCCTTACTCTATGCTGCTGTGCACTTGTACTACTCGTTGTATATAGCTGCTGCTGTTGCTGTGGTGCTGTATCGTACGTACGTGGACGTACTGCTGTCATCAGTTCAAAGCGTCCCATCTTCATACTTAGAGTAGATCATATCGTACCAGTATGTACCAGAGGTATAAATACCAGTACGAGTATCGGGCAGAAATAAGGGCGATCGTCAAGGCAGGTTGTCAGATTTTCAGATTTTGCGCTTTTCGGAGATGGGCAGCCATAAAAAGAAGAATAACACAGCCTCTGGCCCATGGAGCAAGGGGTGGGAGAATCGAGAGCGCAGCGGGCGGCTCTGCTGCGGCCGTCATCCCGCTAGACCGTAAGGATCGTCACGACCGGTTCCGATGATCCATCTTTGATATCATCTTCACAGAAAAAAACTTTACGGGTGGACCGCAGGTGTACGTGGTGGATTGCGTTGAAATACATAGGCCAGATTTAAGAAGCTTTTGGGATTTTCAAGTCGCCGTGCTTCCGCGTGCATGGCTCACCTCTGCCTGTGTTCCCTCCCGCTCCTCCCCCACCGGTTCCTCCTTGTCCAGACATGTCTTGGGCTGTGGTGGTAGGTAGAGAAGCTGGTGATCTGTCAGACGGATTCGAGCTCCAGCGCGTTCAGTCAACGCCTTAAAAGCCCCGTATCCATAACGCCATTGCAAGTCTAGTAAAAACCTACCTTTTCGATTTGTTCGTTCCTCCGCGCTGCGCCGTAGAGGCCGCCAGCCGCTGTCGCTCGCGACCAACGAACGAAAGCGCTTACCCGCTCCTCTCGGGCAACATGCGGCTGCTACTCGTGGGGTATGCGGCTTTTCTAGCAGCAAGCCACGGCCCCGCTCCTGCGCTGGCAGCGCCGATGGCAGAGCACTTCTCACGGGCCGACGTCGATGCCTATGTGGAAGCCGCCGTCCGGACGCTGGGGGACTCCGAATCCACGACAGCGGACAGGGACTACGCAGTTAGACTGCTAGGGGTGCTAGACAATCCCTCCGTGGCTTCGGGGTACAAGTCTTCGGCGTGCTCGGCCGCCTCGACGGGGTTGCTGAGCGGGGATCTGGCGCAGATCCACCACGGCATCAGCTTGGCGAGCGGGGTCGGGGGTTGCACGAATGCGAAAACATCCACCGCGAGCGAGGAGGTTCGCGCGGCAATGCAGGTGCGAGAGGGAAGCAAGCAGGCGGGCTCCGAGGGCATCGATGGGATGAGGGGTGCCGGGGTGTGGCCGTTGTCGTTGTTGTTGGTGGTGGTGCTGTTTGTTGCTGTTGTTGTTGCTACTGCTGTTGTTGTGTTTGCGTTTGTTGTTGTTGCTGCTGTTGTTGCTGTTGTTGCGTTGCAGCCGCTGCTGCTGCTGCTGCTCTCACCAGTGTTCAGGAGTGCTGCGCCGCGTGTTCGTAGCTGCAACACAACAAACAGACATAGTTAGGCCACCCAGCAAGCAGCACACAGCGCGGAGCAAGCAGCAGTATGGCGAGCAGGGAGCACAACAGACAACAGTACGAGTAGTATCTTCTTTTTGAACGCGTTTCAGATGGACTCAGGCGCCACCACCTATTATATTTCATGTGCTGCTGTACGAGTGCGTAGATAATAAAACGGTGGAGGCAGTGCACTACTTGCATTCATCGACATGCAGCAGCTCCAGGTATATATGGTCTCTACGATCTGGTGTGCTGCACAACATCACAAGGCAGTAGGGTATTTCTCCGATTCTTGCATTCACAAGCAGCGGCACCACAGCAGCAGTACGAGTTATGGCAGGACCTGCCTGAGTACTACCTGTGCCTCGTATCATACATGTCTACGAGTATAACAGCAGCAGCAGTTACTTGTACTCGCTCACAGTAGTCCTGGCTCCTGGCCGTCCGCACTCGTTTTCGTATCTACGAGCCACCACGCAGGCTAATCTATATCGTACGAGTCGGCCCGTTCTGGAAAAATGACTTTTGTGTTCCGTCTTCGAATGGATTTACAGGAATATGGAGGCTTTTCTTAGGTATACTCGTGTAGCTCTACTTATAACACACCCTTTGCGCATAACACTCGTTCAGCGCCACTGACTGCTGTGTGGTGGTCGAGGCTAGCCTTTTGGCCGGCCGTGTTTTTTTTTGCATGAAACGCTACCGAAACACGGGGCGGAGCCACGCGGCCGCCCCTGCCGACCTCGACGCCTCGACCCCCCCAAAGCAGCCTTGGGGTTAGGGTTAGGGTTTGGGTCGGGTTGGGTCTCTGGTCCAACGTGCTAGACAGAAATTGACAAACAAAAGTGTTGCACGAGTTACGTACAAGGAGTTTGTGTTGTAGATATATAGGGGTATGATACCCGTAACTTGCGAAGTTTACCTTTGGTATGTACGTAGGCGTTTTCTTATGTACGATAAAAAGTACGCCGTTCTTCAGTGACACCGGGTAGACCCGGCCGTCCGTGCACGTACGTTACCGGTGCTGTGTGCTGCTACCTGGTTACCGTTATATTGCGAGTAAACTGAAGCTGTCAAGTCCGCCTCCCAAGCGATTCTTAGTAGGATGCAGCTCACCCTTCATGCGACTCGCCCAACACCTCACGGCGCTTCGCGCTTGGTGCTAGCAATGTCTGCCTGGTCGGTGAAAACCTGACATGCTCCGTCCCGGCATTGTAGGGATGCGAGGGTCTATGGTCATACGACTACGGCCATGCATGAATATGAAGTACCCCCCCCCTCGGACCGACTTTTCGAGCTCGATAACTCCGTAACAAGGTGCCAATAATGTCAAACGGCACGTTTGAGGACAGGCCTCGGTTTAAGAGAGATCGGCGCTGGCATTCTTACTGCTTGTTGCTGTGAAAATATCGAGCTCGAAAAGTCGGTCCGGGGGGGGGGGGCGGGGTGCGCTTCATTTTCCATGCATGGCCAGTAGTCGTATAACCATAGAACGCCTCGCATCGCGCTACAAATGCCGGGACGGAGCATGTCGGGTTTTCACGGCGACGTGCACGCAGGCCATTGCTAGCACTTCAGGGGGGGGGGGGGATGTAACTCAATGTTGATCGCGCCGTAGTCATAGTGAGCCATAGACCCTCGCATGCCTACAGATGCCGGACAGAGCGAGCGCGTTGGTTTCAACGGCAAACCAAGTGGGCAGACATTGCTTGCACCAGGCGCGAAACGCCGTGGAGGATATTGGGCGAGTCGCATGAGGGTGAGCTTGCATCCGGCTAAGAACGCCTCTGAGGCGGAACTTGCATATGGACGACAGCTCAATGAGTTGATTTAATTTCTGGTGTGGCGCGCACTTTCCGGAGACAGCAATGGGTTTACTATGTAACTGGCCTCGCGACGCCTTACCGATATTAACATACGTGAAACGACGCATTGCCCCTTAGTGCGGAAACAAAGGTTCTCCACCCCGCACAAATGATCTACTCGACCGCCAGCTTTGGTGACCGCCAAAAAAAAATAACAAAAAAAAAACGGCACCCTGGTTGTCTAGCTCACGCAGCGAGTGGCGTGTTTTACAGCGTCGTTGCCAACCGACGCCAACCCAACCTATAAATATAATATATAAATATAATATATTTATAGTGGGGGGGGGGGGCTTTACTGGCATTATTGCGGTATCTTCGTGTATGCCCTTTTGTGTGCTGTTACAGTGGGTACCCTAAGACCTATGCCAATGGGAAAGCAAAGTTGGAAATCGATCTTTGAAATATTTGCCTGGAATTTTCAGGCTGAAGATCCGCTCGTACCGCCGCTGTGGGAAAAAAGGGAGAAAATGTTTGATTTTTTTCTTATTTTTTTCAAACGGCTGCAGGCGGCGCAATTTGTCTTTTGTCGTTGCAAATCGTCAACACCCTGATAAAAATCAGCTCGTGCGACGATAGACCTTCGATCTCGACATAGACTGAGCCCACGGCCAACCCGCTTCGGGTCGGGCAAGGCCAACGAGTGTAGATGACGGCCTCGAAGGTATAAGGTGGATCCATGGTCTAGGAGGCGAGAGATTGCCGGCGGCGTCCTACGCTCTTCTCCAAAACCCGAAAAAAAAACTATTTTTTGCCATTTGAGACGGATCAAGAATTTTTATCATCTGTTTTATGCACACCAGCAGCCAATTGCTTGTTTATCAGACGCCTGGCCAGCGCCCGCCACATATCACCGGCCATCGTGTGAACACGGTGACCCTAGGATGGGTCGGAGCCCGTAACGAGCGCACCGCGTTCAGAATTCATGACGCAGTCGTTGGTTTCGTCGATCCATGTCTGTCGAGGACTCGAAATCTCGCCGCTTCGAATCAACATTCGCCTGAGTTTTTCTCAAGCCGATCTTGTCCCAACATCGGCCTGAGAATTGCCTTTTTTGGGCTTTTCCAAAAGTTGGGAATATTCCGTTTTAAGAATCGGTCCCATAGCAAGCTTGTTCTGGAAAAATCTGGCGGGGATCTTAGGAATTCAAACTTTTTAGGGTAACTTTGCTTTCCCATTGGCATAGGTTTAAGAGTTCTTAAGACAAGAGCATTCGGGATTTAAGAGCGGTCAGTCAAATCGGCATGTCCCGCCTATACTAAACGCTGTATATTTGCCCGCTACAGATAAGAGCAATGTGTAGTTAAGAGCGCTTGTTTTGGCTTGCCACGGGGCGTTCTCAAATCGGGGTACCCACCCACTGCTGTACCTGGTTCTCTTCGTATTTACACTTTTACTTTTTGTGCTGTTATTACCTGGTTATCTTCGTTGTTTTCCCTTTTTTGTTGCCTTGGTTAGCTTCGTATTTAGCTTGGTATCTATTTACCCTTTTGAGGCTTGAGAGGGAAGAAAACGACTGCAGTGGGTACATACCCCGATTTGAGAGCGCCCCGTGACAAGCCAAAACACATGCAAACGCTCTTAACTACACATTGCTCTTATCTGTCGTGGGCAATGTATAGCTTTTAGTATAAGCGGGACATGCCGATTTGACCGCTCTTAAATCTCGAATGCTCTTATCTTGGGTGCTCTTAAATCGGGGTACCCACTACTGTATTCAGTATGGCGAATACCAGGTACAGCGTAGGCCTTTCGCAGCATCCCGGGCCGCTAAGGTAGGCAGGGAGAGAGGGGATGGTAGTAACAGCACCCCGCACTGCAAATGCAAGGAGTTGCGCAAACACGCTGTGAATACGTACTGTTGTAGCAAAAAAAAATGATGTCGTTGTACAGTTAGGGGCGACAGTGACGCTTATTCCGCCGCAATATCATGTCTTGTCTTTTCGTAACGATCAAAGCAACCATAGCAAAAAAAAAACGGAAATTGTATTTTCTTGAATATCTTGAATAAACACTACATACAGGCTGAACTTTGATCGTCGATTTCTCTGGATGTGGGTGGAGTTTGCTCTTTATACTTTGTGGTCATGGCCGCAGGGTTGCCGTGGTTGTATTAGTCAATCCCTCTTAAAAATT
The DNA here is from genome assembly GCA_008828725.1 of Saccharina japonica. NCBI lineage: Eukaryota > Phaeophyceae > Laminariales > Laminariaceae > Saccharina > Saccharina japonica. Next base: position 15,417 of record MEHQ01002271.1, read on the forward strand.
ATTCACAATTGAGAGAGAAATGGCCGAAAAGGCCTATATTTTTCACCTCTTGCGTAGAATTATTTGTCTGCGTTATTTCATCACACTAAATAATAGATTAATACCTGCTTTAGGTTATAGGCTACCCATCAAAGCAAACTGCATGAAAATCCGCATCGTTGGACAGGAAAAACCCAAGCTGAAAAAATGTCACTGTAGTCTGTTTTGGTTGTATGCGTTACGCTTCTTTCACATAAAAAAGGGCAGCGGCCAAAAACAGGTACACCGGGTCCGTTCGGGGCCAAAAACAGGTATACTAAAATCAAGTTAAAAACGCACCCCACGAACCTGCCGTTCCTTGCAACGCAAAGTAGAGTTTTTTCATGTTCTTCGTGCTCGCCCGGTGGCTACGTATACGAGTAGCTGCTATTAATAGTACGAGGAACGAACGCCTGCTGCTGTATTCTCCCTTCTCAGCTTGCGACACCCCTGGTATTCCAAGTCAACCACAATCCCGAAGGGGAGCCTTCTATCTCGTATTATTTCGGCGTAGGTAAGGCGTAGGTGTGCAGGCAGATACGTGTGTCGCTCGAGTGTGGCGTGTGGTGCGAGGTGCGAAGGGAGGAGGGGGTCTCCGCGTACGTCGGCATTTGTATAGGGGGCATAGGGTGGAACTATGAAGGGCCTCTGATTGGCTTAAAAACGACAAAAAAGGTGAAAGTCAAGCAGAGTAGACAAAATCAGGTATACCTGGGTTTTAAAGAGGCAAAAACAGGTACAACGAGTTTTGGACCAATGGCAGGGCACGTGGAGTGCGTTTTTGACTTGATTTTAAGTATGTACCTGTTTTTGGCCGCAAACGGACCAGGTATACCTGTTTTTGGCCGCTGCCCTAAAAAAAACAACCCTCCACTAATTTTCCGGGTCTCCCCAGCAGCAGTCATTACTTTCCGATATTATTCCCTACCACTCTGTATCTGAAAATAAAGACCGTTTGCATGTTTATATTCAGTCCAAACGGTCGTTATATTTACAGACAAAGCTGCATATGCGTACGATTCCAGTACAAGAGAGAGTTTACCAGCAGTGCTGAGCAACAATACCAGGTAGTAGCCACCATGGCTGCTGCTGCTGCTGCTGCTGCCGACACAGCAGCAGATCCGGACAATAACTGCTGCAGCTGATTGTTGCTAGCTGCGCATCAGCGTCCGGGGTCGGCTGCGGCTACGGTTTTAATTGCTCATCGGCGTCCGGGATCGGCTACGGCTGCCTGCGGTTTTCAAGAGTTAAGTGCAGTGGTCAGACTTCCGCAGGCGCGAGTAGCAGGCTTGGCTGCTACTGCAGCCGACCAAGCAGCGTGCGCGCGATCGCCGCTGCGCATAGGCTGGGTCATCCTGCCGCTGCTGCTGCTGCTGCTTGCTGCTGCTTCTGCTTGCTGCTGCTGCTGCTTGATGCTACTGCTCAATGCTGCTGCTCAATGTTGCTGCAGCAGTTGGTTTTGATCTGGCACGGACGGCTGCTGCCGTGACGTGTGGGCAGTCATCGCCATGAGCGCTGGAGTTCCGCGAGACAAGCGGGCTTGGGCCTCGCTTTTTTGTGGGCTGTGGGTTGTGCCGTAGAGAGTGCTTACCCCAGGAGTTACTGCAAGCAGCGTCACGAGCAGAGAGAGAGTACAGGCAGCTCAAACGAGGCTGCCCAGCATCATTATTACGCACGTACGGGTAGCATGGAACTGAAATTTGGAGTTTTTTTAGTCGTTCATCATAACGACGATATTTTACTGGCTCTGATTGGTTTATTTTCTAAAGGTCAAAAAATCATTTTTCGTTTCAGCTGGATCTCGTGACATAAAAAATAGCCAGTTTTGGCAAAAATACGCGTTCAATGACAGTCCTAACAGTACATTATAGCGCTCGCTGTACCAGTAGATCGCCCACTCATGCATGTACGGCTGCTGGTGAGACCGCAGTTGTTATCTCTAGGCTTGGTCGGTCGTTACACCTGCACGTCCAAAAGTAAAGCCTGCACGGAACACCCTCTCCTTCCTTTATCGATCGTACGCCGGCAGGAGAGACACGACCTCGAGAGCCTCTACCACGCCACCCTCGCGGCTCCTCTTCTCGGCGTGGACCAGAGCACGGGGGGGGTGCTCGACAAGGTCCTCGACCTGGTGAACCCGGATGGCTCCGTCAGGTGCGCTAGTGTGACCGGGGAGGGGGGGACCGGGGACGGGTCGGAGTAAGGCGGGGGCCGAGCTATGGTACCCGTCGCCGCCGTCGCCGCCGGCACCGCAGCAGCAGCAATAGCAGCAGCAGCAGCAGCAGCAGCAGCGGCAGCAGGCAGTACGGTGGTGCTTTGACCACACCCTCAACCCTCAAAACCAGTTTTTGTGCAATTATCTTTTGCGTGTTTTTTTTTGTATTTTGTGTTTTTTTTCGTTTGCTTCTGCGACCCTGCTGCGACCAAAACTAAAATAGGGGAGATGGTTGGTTTATTTGATGCCGAGGGAGCGAAGCGACCGAGTCTTCGACAATTGATACCCGTGTTGTAGTAGTGTGCTCATACATCAGCCTTGTTGTATGCTCTGTTTGGAGGAACGGTGTTTGCGGTGCGGTGCGGTTCGCCCTTCTTTTTCGTTTTGAGTACTACACCCCTACTGCACCCCCTCCCCTTCATGCGACTCACCGAACACTTCACGGCGCTTCGTGCTTGGTGCTAGCAATGTCTGCCTGGTCGGTGAAAACCCGACATGCTCTGTCCCGACATTGTAGGGATGCGAGGGTCTGTGGTCTCATACGACGACGGCCATGCATGAATATCGAGTACACCC
>MEHQ01001193.1:18346-38585 GCA_008828725.1 Saccharina japonica
CTCCCCCTCCGCCGAGAGAACGAGGGGATCCACACCCCGCGTCCCCTTTTACCTTTGGCCTCCCCAACTCTCGCCCCTCCCTCCCCTCCTCCCTGCCCCGCCGCTGCTGCTGCTGCAGCGTTTCTTACAGCGGCCGCCGCGTCCGCAGCCGCCCTCGCCGTTAAGGAAGAGGCGTTACGAGGGTGGGAAGGTGGAAGGTTGCCCCCCCTGTGTGTGATAGGGTAGTGTGTGTTTGTGGCATGGCGCGTGGCGGAAGGATATGGGCGGATAGTGCGGGGCGGGGCGGGGGGGGAGAGAGGAGTAGGGGTTTTGCGCCCAATGAGGGGAGGGAGGGAGGAAGGGAGGGAAGGAGGGAGGGAAGGGGGGTCAATTGACAAGGGAAGCGGTGGTCGGGTGGGCTCTATCGTAAGATATCGTCGGGTAAACGAGGATAGTTGATGTAACGAGGGGTGGCGTAGCGATGGAGTGGAAGCATGCTGCCCTTAGCGGTTGCGATTTGTTTTTGCGGCGTTTTGCGGGAGGGGAGTGGGGGCGGGGACGGACGGACGAGCGGGGGTCATTCAGCAAGGAAGACGAGGGATGCATGCATCCAGCAGAGATGTGACTTGGTACCGTATTCAGAATTGCAAAGCGATGATTTGGTGTCGCCTCCTAAAAGCATGGTTGATGTCGCCTCCTGGCTCATCTCACGGTATTGGTAACGCACTAAGAACGGTACTACCGTACTATAACACTAAGAACGGTACTACTGTAGTTACCACTATCAACGGTATTAGCAAAACTCTAAGAACCATATCGGAAACAAAACACTAGGAACACTACTGGAAAAACAAATGCCCTGTTTAGTGGAACTCCCAGACACACGCTCGTAAGATAAAGGTGTGCCTAGTACCGCCTTTTTTCACAGCTTTTTCTAGAGGTTCCCCACTCGAGGAGCTGCTACTAATAGTAAGCAAAAAACTAAAGCTTTTAGAGAGAGAATCAAAGTGCTATATACGCGATGAACAATCCCAATCCCAAGACCAAAAGCAAAATTTCTCGTTCTGCCAAAAACATAAGGACGAGTTTGGGGGTAAGGAGAAAATTCATTCCGTCATGCATAAAATCGTTTGGCCAAAAAACGGCATTGGGTTTAAGGGCCCCCCACGCGGTCAGTCAATTTTTTTTTTTTTTTTTGTGAAAAAATGTCCCGTCACAATAAAGAAACGGCCAGCAGGCCAGCAGGCAGGTAGGCAGAAAGCAGGCAGGCAGGCAGGCATACAGACAGACAGACAGACAGACAGACAGACAGACAGACAGACAGACAGACAGACAGACAGACAGACAGACAGACAGACAGACAGACAGACAAAAAGACAACCCCACCACTCACCCGGAGCGTTTATGCCTTCCTAGGTTTCCAGCCCTGCCGCGACCCCGACGGAGCCCTTGCCCGGAGCTCTCCTGCGACACCTGACGCATGTGGTGCATGAATCACGAGAGGATGCACATTACAACAAAATCCGACACCACCACAATGCATTTTCTAGATACAGACACGAAGGAGGCGGGGTGGGGGGGGGGGGAGGGGGGGGGGGGGGGGGGGGGGGGGGGGGGGGGGGGGGGGGGGGGGGGGTACTCGATATTAATGCACGGCCGTAGTCGTATGACCGTAGACCCTCGCATCCCCACAATGTCGGGACGGAGCACGTCGAGTTTTCACCGCAAAACCCCCATGCCAGGGGTATAGCCCTAGGTTATGATACTCACTTGAGTTGAGTATAGTATATACGCATGCTACGGTAGAGGCACACCTTTTTTGCCTTCTGAGGGTGATGTCTTGAGGAGCTCTACACTAATAGCAAGTAAAAAAAACTGATTCTGAACGAAAACAAAAGTTGCTACATACATACCCGATGAACAATAAATACCACGGCCTAAGAATACAATGAACAATATTACATCACACCGAGAATGAAAATTCCAACAAAATTTGTGTTATTCCCCCTTAAGAAATGGTCCCACGTATTTGGGGACAAACTACTTGGAATTAGTGTGGGATGAGTTTTTCAGTTCTGAATGGGTTAAGGTAAGGAGCCCGATCGTTCAGAAACCATTTCAGCCAAAACAAAAAAGGTACACTGCAGTAGTACCTCTATCATAGCACGCGTCTGTTCCAAGTAACCTTCGCTTTTTCACCTTCAAGCCTGAGCCGTGTCTGGGAGGAGCCACCCCCCAAAAGTTAGTCTTCGAGCCCTTCAGTCGTCTGCCGGGCGCCGCAGACCCTCCATCATCACCAGCAGCAGCAGAAGCAGCAGCAGCGGCAGCAGCAGCAGCGGTAGCAGAGGTACCGGCGGTAGCAGCAGCGGCAGCAGTAGCAGTAGCAGTGGTGGTGGTGGTGGTTGTAGTGGCGGCGGTGGTGATGGCGGGAGCATGGCTTCCCGCTGCCGTCGACCTGAGCCCGACAACCGCTTCCTCTGTCTTAGTCCCCGCCTGCATGCGAACGCACGCCGCCTCCTCGTCGAGCGACAAAACATGCGCCTGAGACGAAAAAAAAAAAAAAAAACATTAACACCCCCGAGACAGGAGGGCAAAGGAAAAAAGACCGTAAGGGGGGAGTGGCGGGGGGGGGGGGGGGGGGGGGGGGGGGGGAGAAAAGAGGGGCGGGGGGGGGGGGGGGGGGGGGGGGGGGGGAGAAAAGAGGGGCGGGGGGGGGGGGGGGGGGGGGGGGGGGGGAGAAAAGAGGGGCGGGGGGGGGGGGGGGGGGGGGGGGGGGGGAGAAAAGAGGGGCGGGGGGGGGGGGGGGGGGGGGGGGGGGGGAGAAAAGAGGGGCGGGGGGGGGGGGGGGGGGGGGGGGGGGGGAGAAAAGAGGGGCGGGGGGGGGGGGGGGGGGGGGGGGGGGGGAGAAAAGAGGGGCGGGGGGGGGGGGGGGGGGGGGGGGGGGGGGGGGGGGGGGGAGAAAAGAGGGCGGGAAATAAATCCCACTTGACAAAACAAATAAGTATTTCAGTAGTGGCCCGACGCGAGTCGTCGAGGGGGGAGAAGGTGCTGAGATTTTCTCGCGATAAAAAATGCAAGGCACGCACCGTACGAGTGGGGAGGGGGGAGAAGAGCCTATACTTCGTTACCTCAATTCTGAGTTACGACTACGTAAAGAGGGAGAGGGAAAGAGGAAGGGCGAAGAAAATAAATAAGATGGGGGGAACAAAAAAAAAACTTCCTTGTATGTTAAACTTCCTTGTATGTTGTTGACATGATCTTCGAGTACCCTTATTTTCGCCTCGGGTAGGAGCTCACACTATTTTGCGCACGATCTGTATTTTCTGTCGTACGTATACGTAGAGCAAACATTTTCTTGTTTTTATCCTTGGTTGGATTTGTACTTTGATACACATACTCTTGAACAGCATCTTCATGAAAAAACAGCAGGCTACTCTATAACAGCAGTAGGATCTAGATGCTCTGAAATCGCGACCTATCGACACGCGGGAGCTGTGCGAAGAGAAGCACCCGCTCGCTCCTCTGGCGGTATAGTAGAGAGCGTAGTACGTTGTGTGTTTCTTCAAAATTGAATGCTTTTTTTTTTTGTTTGAACCCTTAAGAACTGGTCCCACATGTTTGGGAAAAAACTACTTGGAATTAGTGTGGGACACTTTGTTCAGTTCTGAATGGGTTAAGAACTGGTCCCACGAATTTAGGGAAAAACTACTTGGAATTAGTGTGGGAAATTTTGTTCAGTTCTGAATGGGTTAAACACCTTTAAGTAGGACGAGCGGGCAGGGCTAATGGAGACGACCTCTGTGCGGGGATTCGGCGATTCCATCCCCTCCCCCCCCCCTTCCCCGTCTTCCTGATCGTCGTCCCCCTCCTCTTCGTCCGAGTCTCCCTTCCTGCACCCGCACACCCAGCAGGACACGAGGGTGGCCACCACGAAGGCTACCGCGGCTACGATTACGGTTGCCCAGACTCTAGGATCGTTGCTGCTGCTGCTGCTGCTGTTGCTGTTGTTGTTGTCGCTTCCACCTGTGTATCCTGTTTTTGCCCCCCCCCCCCCCGCCGCCCCACAAAAAAAAAGAGAGGTAGCGCGATAGGTATCGGGAGAGACAAGAGGGAGAGATACAACCAAAAAAATGCGTTAAAAAAAAAAGAATTTTCTTGATGTTGTGTGTGTTGTGTGTGTTTGTTGGTTATCCATCCGTGAGTGAGTGTACCAGCAAGCACAACAACCTGACGAATGCTATCGAGCATCACCGGTAAACAGCCCCTCTCAGGCATGCTTTTTTTTACTCGCCCTCTAAGCCATGGCCCCTCTAAGGCATGTACCCTCTAAGTCGTGTTTTTTTACTTGCCCTCTAAGCCATGGCCCCTCTAAGCAAAGGCGTAAAAAAAAAAAGAAAACGAAACCACACTCGTAGGAAGGTCAGAATGAAAAACAAACCGGATCGCTGTGATCACAGGACGAAATGAGCGAAAACCATTCTTTTTTTCGTTTTTTGTTCCCTTTTATAAGTTGGTTTTAGAGACCCCCCCTATTTTTTTTTCGCTGGTGGGGGGGGGGGGTAATTAAAAAAAAGTTGACTTATTGTTTTCTGGGATCACAACGGTCCGGTTCTTCCCTCCAATATAGGGGGGGGGTAGTGGGGTATCTGTGATTCAGATCATACCCTTGCTCTAAGGCATATTTTTTTACTCGCCTTCTAAGCCATGGCCTGGCCCCTCTAAGGCATGACCCCTCTAAGGCATGTTTTTTTAGTCGCCCTCTAAGCCATGGCCCCTCTAAGGCATGCCCCCTCTAAGGCATGTTTTTTTAGTCGCCCTCTAAGCCATGGCCCCTCTAAGGCATGCCCCCTCTAAGGCATGTTTTTTTAGTCGCCTTCTAAGCCATGGCTTCTCTAAGGCATGTTGTTTTACTCGCCCTTTAAGTCATGGCCCATCTAAGGCATGGTCCCTCTAAGTCATGTTTTTTTACTCGCCCTCTAAGGCATGGCCCCTCTAAGGCATGGCCCCTCTAAGGCATGGCCACTTTGAGTCGTGTTTTTTTACTCGCCCCTAAGCCATGGCCCCTCTAAATCATGTGCTTTTACTCGCCTCTAAGCTATGGCCCCTCTAAGTCATGGCCCCTCTAAGCCATGGCCCCTCTAAGCCATGGCCCCTCTAAGGCATGCTCATGACTCGCCTTCTAAGGCATGGCCCCTCTAAGCCATGGTCTCTCTAAGGCATGGTCCCTCTACACCATGGTCCCTCTAAGGCATGGAGGCATGTTTTTTTACTCGTCCTCTAAGCCATGGCCCCTCTGAGGCATGGCTTCGTGTTCTGGGTGAGCCTCACATGGAGTTAGCTCCTCACGGCCGAAGCCTGAGAGCACGCATCACACATAGTAGTTTGGTACCTTTACTCCTACCGCAGGACAACTCGAAACTTCTACCGTACCGTGTGTCAGAGCAAAATGCCGCGGCGGTACAGGGATGGTGCCTTGCTTTCTGAGCTCCTCAAACATTGAGGAGGAGGAGGGTAGGTATACCTTTTTTTGGCTGAAACGGTTTCTGAATGGCCTATTAAAGGCTCCTTAGCCCAAAAACAGGCCATGGTGGTGTTCATCGGGTGTATATCACTTTAATTTCCCTCCCAAATCAGTTGTGTTTTACTTACTAATAGTATAGAGCTCCTCAAGTCACCACCCTCAGAAGGCAAAAAACATGTGGCCTGTATGCAGGTGCACCTCTATCGTAGCATGCATCGGAGGCCGTTTCTTTCGCTCAACCCGAAACCAAGCTTTCTCCTCGAGTACGCGCTCATAACCCTGAACCTGCTACACTAAAAGTAGCATAATGGCATCATCAGTAAAAACTCAGTCAGTCAGAAGAAAGTCAGTAAAACAGCCAGCACTAGTCTGTCAGAAATGATTCGGCTAAACCGGTGTTGCGATCGAAGTATCATATGATATCCCACTCAGCTAGCAATGATGAGTTTCGACGAAATCTTCGATCTCACAGCTGTCGTTTTTTTTTTTTTTTTTTAATATAAATATATAACGAAAACAAAAAAAAAAAAAAAAAAACGCAAGCAAGACAACGCTAACCCTCTCTCGACGCGTGCTATGTATGATAGAGGTGTATAGCACTTTTTGGCTGACATGGTTTCTGAATGATCTATGATAGGCCGGCCTTAACCCTTATAGGACTGGAGTCCCGTTTCGGGGACAAATGACTTAGAATTAGAGTGGTTTGTCCCCCACGACGGGACTGCAGTCCTAAAAGGGTTATAACCCAAAATCGTAGAAGTTTTTCATGCTCGTGTTGAAATAGTTGTTCATTTTGTATACTTATTTAGGCCTAGAGTATGGTTTATAAAGCACTTTTCTTTTCGTCCAAAATCATTTTTTTAGACTACTGCAGGTATAGAGGTCCTCAAATGATCATATCACCCCTCCGAAAATGTCCTGTATGCAGGTGCACCTCAACCCTACCCTACTGTAGCAGCATGCGTCACTAACCCCCCCGTCTCTCTCTCTCTCTCTCTCTCTCTCTCTCCCTCTCTCTCACCTCGAGCAAACCGTAGATCGACCGAGCCAAAGTCAAACTCCTTCACCAGCTTTACCTCCGCCCCCTGGTAGTACCGCAGCTCGCCGAAGTCGATGCCCTCCAGATCGACGCCGAGCCCCCTCGCGGCCACGGCCAACGCGGCCTGTGTAACCGTCGGGGGTAAGGTGAAGAGTAACAAAACGAAAAAACAAAAACAAAAACAAAGCAAATAGTATGGGGTACGATAGTGATTAGGGCCAAATATGGTGTTCAAACATATAATAGGGGGGGGTATACGTGGTATTTGGACCCCATCGTCGGGGTTTTTGACAAATATTCTTACTACATAAGCCCACCCCGCAATAGTATGTATGCCTACGAAAGGGGTATGATAGCACTTGTTTGCTAAAACAAAACAAAAAAAACTGAATGACGGGGGGGACTCAGATAAAAAATGTGATAACTTCTTTTCTGACATTTTTTACATCCCATTTATTGTCTTCGCCCTTCTTTTCTCTCTCCCTCCTATTTATATTAGTCTAAACTCAGATTCTAACTTTTCTCCTCGCCCTCTATAGGTCGAAAAATTCGATAGTTCGATCGCGCGTTTTTGTTTTTGTTTTTTGTTACATCCCATTTATTGCCTTCGCCCTTATTTTCTCTCTCCTTCCTATTAGTCGTAACTCAGACTCTAACGGTTCTTGCCTTGCATTATTTCCATCGAAGATATTTCAGCACTCTCTTCTCCGCGTCGACTCTCGTCGAATTGTGCAAAATTCCCACGCTATATACAGGCGCTCTCGACAGCAGTTGGTGTCATTCGAGAGAAAAAATCTCCATACGTACAGATACTCGAACCCTCGACACAGTCTTCGTGTTTACCTACTAGACCACCGGGCGATTGGTTTATATAAAATACCAAACGGACACTACATCTAAGGACAACAGCCGTAAACGTAAGGACCGTTTGGACTCGACGAGAGGGCGTAAAAAGTCTTCTCGCGAAAAACAGAATGAAGGCATGAAACGCAGTCGGGGGGGGGAAGGGGGGGGGAGGTCTGCTACCGGAGTATATGCGACCCCGGATCTGAGTTACGGCTAGGAGGGAGGGAGAGAGAAGAGAGAAGGGCGAAAACAATGAATGGAATGGCAAAAACACACACACACAATAGCAAACCGTAGACCTAGTATATAACAAAAAAACCCTCCTTACAACAGTAACGTAGTACAAGCGGTCGAAGTACCACGCGTGCGATATTATAATAATAGCTTGCAAGGATTTGATTATCGACCATGTTATCGACCATGATACAGCTCAAGTATACCAGGGGATACGTCTATGCTAGGTATACACGAAGTCTCAACCATATTAATAGCGTCTTTTCTATTTTTTTTTTAAGAAAACAAAAAAGGTGAACTTCACCGCTTTTCTCTCACCGGGTCCGCGATGGTGTTGAACAGCGCCGCCGCCTGCTGAGCTCCGGTCAACACGCTCCCCCCAACCCCATCTCCACCCCTGCCCCCTCCACCACCGGCATCCTCATCGTCGTCAACGACAGCAGCAGGCAGAGGCACAACGAACGACACCCTGCGTATCTCATCTTCCAGCTGCCGCCGCCTGCTCGCCGCGGCCCCCTCCCCTTCCCTCTCGCTCTTTGTCAGCTCTGAGCCTGCTAGCCCTACAAGCGCTCGAGCTCGAGCCCGAGTGACGCCGGACCCGCCGCCGCCGTCAACGATTACAGAGGCCAACCCACCAGGACATGGGTCTAGTGAGCACATCACCTAAGAGCAAGAACAGGGGGCGGGGGCGGAGGGGGGGTGTAAGCCGCATGTCATGCATGGCTGTATGTAGCCGTATGGCCATAGACCCTCGCATACCTACAACGCCGGGAACGGAGCAAGTCGGGATTTCACTGACCATGCAGACATTGATTGCTAGCACCGAGCACGAAGCGCCGGCGGGGTGTGGTGTAAGCCGCATGACATGCATGCCCGTATGTATGTAGTCGTACGACCATAGACCCTCGCACACCTACAATGCCGGGAACGGAGCAAGTCGGGTTTTTCACCGACCAGGCAGACATTGCTAGGACCGAGCGCGAGAGGGGGGTGTAAGCCGCACGCCATGCCTGGCTGTATGTAGTTTGTATGACCATAAACCATCGCACCCCTACAATGCCGGGAACGGAGTACGTTTGGGTTTTCACCAACCACGCAGGCGTTGCTTGCTCGCACCAAATTTTGCGAAGCGAAACGTGAGGTGTTGGGCAAGAGTCGCATGAAGGGGGCGAAGTCAACTGATGCTTGCGTTACGAGTACTCTTTTGACCATTGACCACGCATTCATCCCTTTCGAGACGGGGGGAGGGAATGAGAAAGACCCGATGGGGCGTGGTGTCGTGTTATTCATGGCCGTAGTCGTATGACCAAATACCCTCGCATCCCTAGATACAACGCCGGGACGGAGCACGTCGAGTTTTCACCGACCAGGTCACCCGAAGGGGGGGGGGGGGGGGTACTCATTTGTTGCTTGCCTTAGTCATTTGACCATTGGCCACCCAGCGGGGGGGGGCGTACTCATTTGTTGCTTGCCTTAGTCATTTGTGACCATTGGCCACGCACCCATTTCGAGACGGAGCACCGCTCCTACTCCTAATAGAGACACCTCCAACATCTGGGCGCTCATTACGTTGTTTCCATATAATACAAAGAAGCCTTTTGCTAATCCTATCCCCTTCCTGTTTCGCCTCCTTCGGCTACCATCTATCTCCGAGGGGGGAAGGGGTAAGAAAAAGGGCCCAAGCGGGAGGGATGTGGAGAGGGCGAGGCGCGGGGGGGGAGGGGGGCACGGGTAGACGCGGCTCAACTTTGAGTGCATGTACGCAGTACGCAGCAAGCAGGCTCAAAAAATGAAAAACTCGACGATACCGGGAATGGTTTGGTGGGCTTGCAGGGGGGTCTAGCGGTAGCTTCCGCACGATAGCTCGCAAGCTTTGCTGCGCGTGCGTGCTTGCTTGTGATTGCTTGTGTGTACGCGTAGTGGTTTGTGTACCGGGTAATACCTCTCGCTCGTTCCGAGAGCCGCTGCTGATATATGCAAACCCTTTTGGGACTTCAGAGTCGAACATAGTGAACATGCCGTCACATTTCGAAAAAAACAAAATTTACGAAAAACTATGATTGACGAAGTGTGATCATCTTCACAGACGCTTACTTCGAGTGCCTCCTCGCTGCTTCTCTTCTCACAGAGACAGAGAGAGAGAGCCTCGGCAACTTGAGCGGGTGGGGTAGGGTATCAAAACTGGAGTACCCGACGGACTCCAGCCCAACGCAAATGGTATGCTTCGACACGCGCGCTGGTGCATGATATGGTACTGTGACGGCGCGCTGCATAACAACAAAAAGTACCGTTTGTGTGGGGCGGAGTGTAGGTTTTTAGAGTGGTCCAACAAAAGCTGACAGTGTTTTTTTACGCAACGAGTTCGCTACCTAAGTTATTCGTATATTACCTCCTGAAGATGATGAAATCATATGTCTCACTGACGGTGAGGGGGGGGGGGGGGGGGGGCCCCCTCCTCCAATAAGGATCTACAAAAAAGATATCGTCGAATATTGCCGTTGGGGTGTTTTCCTTGATTCTTCGGTTTATTTTCTAGGCCCATCCGTGGCATTATTCATTGTTCGTTGGGTCTCACGTTCATTTTTTATCCCCCCCCCCCCCCCCCCCCCAAAGACGCATGGTACATACGGTAAAGGTGCGCGATAGTTTTTCCTTCTAAGGATGGTGACTTATGGAGCTCCATACTATTAGTAAGTTAAAAAAAAAAACTGATTTTTGGGGGGAAATTAAAAGTGCTATATACTTATATACGTATTATACCCGATGAAAATCCCATTGCCTGATAAGGATATGATACAACGACTAATTCTGCAACACAAGATGAACGAAAAAACTTCGACCAACGTGGGTTAAGGAGCCCGATCATTCAGAATGGTGTCACACGCCATATGCCGTGAGCCGTACATATGTATTTGAAAAAAAAATTAAAAAAAAACAACAGCTGTGAGCTCGAGGATTTCGTCGAAGCTCATCTTTGATAGCTGGTGAGTGTAATACTTCGATCGCGCGTACTTCCGGATTTTATTTGTCCTCATTTGGGGTGTACATCCCGTATGAGGGGGACACAATCTGAGGCTGTAGAATTCAGGAAGTGTGCGTCTATTTGTGAGGGGAGGAAAAAAACAACAAACAAACACGCAAACAAACAAACAAACAAGCAAACAAACATACTACGCCGTGATCGGTAAAAACCAACACGGCCTTGTGTGGGTGCGTGCGTACGTTGCATGCATGCATGCATGCATGCTGAATGCGTGTCAGCGAGCATTATATAAACACCCCCAGCTTCAGAATCTTTACGAAACTCCCATTCCTCCCCCCCCCCCCCCCCGAAAAAAATAACAACTCGTACAGGACTAGCCGTCTCCTACCACACCTGCTGGATAGCCGCCTCCTCCCCGCCAGTGGTCTCTAGAAACCCCTCCGGCACGCCCGTCGCGGAGATAAACCCTGTCACGAACCCCGCTCCCAGCTCACCCGCTGCCGTAGCGTTACCGGTAGCATTACCCGTAGCATTACCCGTAGCGGCAGCAGTCACAGTAGCAGTAGTAGCCGTAGTAGTAGCCGTAGTCGTGGTAATACTCGAAGGTGCAACCGAAGGCGGAAAAGAAAGCGGAGGCGTCGGGGCCGCGGTGCTACGGCTGCTCGGGCCCGGACTCGGCGAGGCAGCAACGCTCGATGGGGCAGCGCTCCCGGTCAAAGCTCGACCGGTTGATTCCCACGCGGTTTGGGATGCGGCGGCGGCGGCGGCGGTAGTAGTCTGGGCTCCACCACCATCACGATGGACGAAACCAACAGGTGGCGCCGTGGTCGATGTCATCGCTCTCGCCGTATCGCCAACAACAACAGCAGCAGCAGCAGCAGTGGCCGGTCGTCTCGGCTTCCGGGTGGCATCGAACGGTGGTGGCGCCGCGTTTTCGTTCAAGGATGTTGTTGTCGGCGTCGTCGTCGTGGTCGTTGTTGCTCCGCCGCCTTTTTTACCCGAGCCGCTTCTTGTTCTCCGCATCTCTCGATTGAGCGTGAGGTCGGGGGGATCGAGGCACGGCAAGTCTTTCGGCTCGCATCCGACGCTGCCCATCAGGCACCCGAAATAGTCCGCGATTTTCTCGTTCCCGATTTTGATGATTTTATCGCTCCCGCCTGCGCAAGCCACCTCAGCTCCCCCTCCTTTTCCTCCTCTTCCCCCTCCAGAGACGGAGGAGAAGGGGGAGGAGGAAAAGGAAGAGGAAGAGGAGGAGGAGGAAGAGGAGGAGGAGGAAGAGGAAGAGGAGGAGGAGGAGGAGGAGGTTTCTTCTTCCACCACCAACCGGTGGCATAACCTAGCGCCGGTCCTCGCGCAGTATTCGCTCATCGACGACCCCGCCCCCCTCCCCATAAAGATAGCGTCACCACTACCACCACCACCACGGCCACCACCACCGCTGCTGCCGCCGCCGCCGCTACCGCGGCCGCCGCCGCTACCGCGGCCGTGCTGCTGCTGCTGCTCGAATCGTCCGTCGCCGTCATCGCGTTCCCCCGCGGGAGTGGTAATCATCCCGCCCCGCCCGCGGTCCACGCGGCCTAACTCCACAAGACAAGCTCCGCACCGGGCGTCGCCGTCGCACGCGGAGTAGGCCTCGGGTCGGCATGATGCCGATGCCGATTCCGATTCTAGTTCCGGTTCCGATTCCAATTCCGGTCCCGCCGCCGCCATGTGGTTGACTGCTCCCGCTGCTACTGCCGCTGCTACTGTTGTTGTTGTAGCTGCTTTTGCTGTTGCTGTTGCTGTTGCTGTTGCTGATGTAGCTGCTGTTGTTGTAGCTGTTGCTGTGGCTGATGCTGGCTGTGGCGCGCCGGCAATAAGCAGCAGCCCGGCCAAGGCAAGAAGAGACGCTCGCGAGCGTCGCAAGAGCAACATTTTATTAGAACGCCGCCGGCGAGGTCTTCTCATGCTTCCTTCTTGTCTGTGGCGGGGGCGTCCACTCTTTTGAAGCGACGATCCTGATCTTGACGGCGCTGATGGTGGTCTTGATCCGGACCTTGGTCCCGGTCCCGATCCTGTTTTTTTTAGCGGGCATATACGCATATGTACGCACGTGTTTTGGTTCCAGGTAATTCACAGTCGGGTATAATATAGTTGGTACATACGATATATGTACAGCAGTATATACTACGTACTCAGAACGGTAAATAAGGACCGTTTGATCTTAATATTAATGCTCGAAAGATCCTTATATTTTCGTACAGAGTGCTCATGCGCGTGATAAATTTGTTAAATTTAGCCCCACGGAGTATCACGAGGAAGGGTGCAGACGTGCGGGAGTCATAGAAGACGGTACATACGGCGGTCCGGCAGAAGGAGTGGAAAGATAGGTGGGAAAAGTTGGAAGGAGGAGAAACTTTTTATTTTTTTTGTTTTTTAACGTTTACGCCGGGAGCTTGGTACGCCGCACAGGGCCAGAGGCTTACACGTTATTCCCGGTAATATATATGTACCACCCTGTCCCGAAAAATAATGTACTTTTATACATTAATATTTAATATAAACCGTTCTTATATTTAGGGACAAAGTGGGTAAGAAACAACATGCGAACCCGGATGTAAATGGAAAACCATATCATAGGCACCCCTATGTGTGTAGTGTATGATGTATGCATGCACTGCACGCAGAGTCTTACCCAAGGTCTCGCGACCAAGAGTCTCTGATCACCCACAGGTGCTTCGAGCTCGTACCTTATCAAGCCTACCCACCAAAAGTACCTTGTTCGGGTTTTGGTTCGTATAGCTACATAGTATACGAGTATAGTACGATGATATCCATATAGGGTAAGAAGTTCCTGGTCAATAATATGTTGGTCCGTACATATCTTATAGTTTATGTGTGTACGTGTAGGGTGTACGCGGGGGGGGGGGGGTCTGGTGTTGTGTGCGTAGTACGTATTAATAGTACAAACCCACGCCACACGTAGGGTTTGGCGTACGTATAATATATGAGGATATATAAAATCCGTAAGTACGCGCGATCAAATTATTACGAAATCCTCGAGCTCACAGCTAGCTGTTGTTTTTTTTTTTTAATATATATATATTACGGTTTTATTATTATGTTTCACCTATACCAGCCTATACTAATATTAATAATAAAATATCTTCGTACACATTTATTATTAATCGTGTACTCGTAGGCGCGGCAGGGGGGTGAGTATGATGTTTCGCATACATACTCGAAATGTAAGCACAAAGTCCTTTCGGGAACGCATATCATACATCCCGTTTCTTCTCGGGTTTTCCAGCGGTGCAGCAGGTATACGCTGTATACAAAAAAAAAAACGACACCCCACAATGAGTACATAATATATGTTATATATGGACTATAACGTCGTACCTGGTACACACGAATCCATTTTTTTACGTTTTGCTAAAACAAAAAACAGTTGTTGCAGATGGTGAAAAGAGTGAATTTTCGATTTTTTCCGGGGTTTGTTTGTGATTTGAACGCCGATTTTCACAAAATGCGTTTCTGCGTTTCACCCCGGGAGCCGCCTTTACCGCAATTCTGAATTTTCATCTATGGGATAAAGTAGTATAGAAATCGGGGAATTGGTTTTGGCAAGGGCTTTCACCCACCCCAGATGCCGGATACATATTATTCATACACCCGGATACGGTGTAGTAGCGGCGGGGCAATGATGAATGCACGCAGAGTCCAGCAATCCCGCTCGTACGTACTCGTCTGTACGCAGGAAATTATACTCGACTCGTATCATACATATAATACGTGTCTCATCTCTCCCCACTCCCTCCCGCGACAACCGATCAATATACTGGTTATTATGCTGCCATGCACCATCAGTCAACCATACTACGATAACCCCCTTCTTTTCCTTTTTTTTTCTTCTATTTTTGTTTTCCCATCCCATTTATATATTATCTCCGCCGATTCTTCTCCTTCTCGCTTCTCCCTCCCTCCATATCGATCGTAACTCAGATCCGGGGGCTCTCCCCTCCCCCCCTCTCCTTTCTACGACGTACCAGGTACAGCAGTATAATTTGGGAGCGCCTGCATACAGGAACGTATTTTGTATATTATTTTGTTATTTTCCCTCTTTCGCTAAACTAATTAATTGTTCCCCCCCACACCACGAACAACCTACCTATTGTATATTACCTTCGTATTATATATATATGATATAATACTATAAAAATACGATACATATGATATGACACAGAGTGCAATATCATATATGTACTATAAATAGAGATGGGCACCGCATACAGCTGAGGACGCCAAGAGAGGCGACCAGGAGAGGGGGGCGGCCGTACTGATACAGCTGTCGACGAATGAATGCAGAAACGAAATGGTAGATCGTGTGGCCAGATATCGGCTCGATTAGTCCTTGAATTCTATTATTTGTTTCCTGTTGATGTGTTCACTGGGGGGGGGGCGCGGCAGAGGTAGTATCGACTCTTGACACCGTTTTTGTTTTTTGAGTGGGAATGAGATGGCAGAAGGTGTGACATGGTCCCCGTATCAGTTTTTATAGCAGAGACGGGAACTTGTTGTGACCATCGCCTTGAGCTTGCCTCGAGAACTATTTTTCTCTTTTCCTCTCTCGTGTCTTCTTTCTTGTTTTTTTTGCCTTGTTTCTCCCTATGTTTCCACCCTATGCCGGTGTCTCTCTCTTTTGTTTCGTGTTGCCTCGCCCGTGCAGCAGTTATCTGTTCCTCTTGGGCACGTGTGCTTTTCGTCTAGGGGCACTTCTGTCTCTCTGCGTCATTTGTATTCTGTTTCATTTCAGAATTTGTTTTTTATTTGTCTTTTTGTTCTTATTTTTTGGTTCGGCTCGTGTCGCTGTGTTCTCGTACCCGGTACGTTACGCATCTCACTTGCTTTACCCATTAATTTGCGTTTATTTTATTTTGGTTTTTCTCTGTTTCACAGTCTGTGACCACAGAATTTGTATCTCTCTAGGACTGGGAATCAGGACAGGCACTGGGTGTACTGATGTGGTTGAGTAGAAAGAACGGGTTTAATGTGAAGACAACACACACACCGGATGGCATATTCGAAAAACCGAAAACCGGATAGGAGGCGTTATTCTCAAAAAAAAAAAAAAAAACGGTTTAACCGGTTTTTTTCAGCCGGTTTTAACCGGTTAACCGAAAACTGGTTTAACCGGTTTTGATGCGGTAAAGCATCCGTAACATTGAAAACCATAGGTGGTTTTATTTGATTTGCACCCTTGTTGCGCACTCCCCAAGTGTGAAGGTTAAGACCCTTATCAGAGGACACAGAAATGTCGATGCTGGCCAGGGCACGCTTCTCCTTGGTTAAGTTCTTCTTGTTGTGTGGACATAGCTTATGTTCGCAACTGTGCCTCTTCGAGGTGGAATAATGATGTTGATCAACCAGATACATATTACCTGTTACTATTATTTGGAAAAGCGCCAAGTCGATTGTCAGCGAAACCACTACAACCAGACCCACACGCTGCATGCTCCCGAAACTTGCACAAATCACCATCAGGGATATAGCGTCGTGCGACGAGTACATGCAACAGTCGCCCTGCTCGTTAGTCTATCTGACACGACTTGAATCTTTTCTTCAAAATCATAATATCCTGACCCGCATACTGTAAACGAAGGCACGAGCCGGTGGGTAGAAGGGGTGTACAAGGGGAAAATAACCTATTAATAGCTGTGAACAAGGCTTCCGGTTAACCGGACCTCTGAAACTGCCAGTTGTTGTTTTGAAAAACTGAGTAATCACGCACGCCTGCTGGGTTTCCAAGAACCGCAGTGAACCGTTTTTTTTTTTCTATCCGGTGCCCATCTCTACTCTTGGCTCATGTTGGAGTGGTGATGTGTTGGACTTGCGAGCAGAGATGGGTGGTGTGTTGTGTTTGGTGTGTGCGAGTGTTGGGTAGTGTTGGGTGTGCGGGGAGAGGGGAGGGGGTTGTGCCGCAGTGGATCCACCGACTTTCAGGCTACCACCCTCCCTCTCCCCACGCCTACGTATGTATGGTCGCCTTTCTCATTGCTGCAGGCTGCAGTAGTAGTTGATACAGTCTAGAGTAGATACAATAGACGTCGGATCAACCAGCGTTGACGTTGTCACGTTCACTGGCACGTTTTAGTGTAAATGGGTTATCCGGTTTTCCGGTTTAACCGGTTAACCGGTTTAACCGGTGTTTTTATCCGGTTTAACCGGTTAACCGGTTAACCGGACCTCAACAACCGCCAGTTTTTATTTTGAAAAACCGACTAATCACACACGCCTGATGGGTTTCCAAAAACCGCGGTTAACCGGTTTTTTCTCTATCCGGTGCCCATCTCTAACTATAAAATATGTACATATGCATGCACGTACGGGTACCTCAAAAAGTAAGAAAGGAGGGGTCGTTCTCATCGAAGAGCTCTGTTTTTGTCTCCAGGTTTCCCACGTTTTCTCGATTCGTGAATTTTGTATCGAGGCACGGAGCCCCCGAAGCGTTCTGCCACGATATATATGTGAATCCTAGTCCTTTTAGTACCGCACTGTACATAAAACCTAAACATGTATTACTCTACGTAGTCTAATTCCAAGTAGTTTGTCACCAAAACGGGAGGAGGGCTGTTCTTAACCCCTTAAGAACTGGTCCCACGAATTTGGGGACAAACTACTTGGAATTAGTGTGGGGCGTTTTTTTTTCAGTTCTTAAGGGCTAAGCGGTTTACCCGAGGGCGAAACCTCTGGAACGTTTTTTTTTTTTTAGCTTTCGCAAATATTCGGGGGGCAAAAAAAGAGGAAAGTCCAGGAACATCTAATAGGGAGAAGAACGGGGGGGGGGGGAAGCGAGGAGAACAAAAAATCTGGAAAATCTGGGGGTTTACGTATTACAAAAGGTCCTTCGGTGAATAACGACCCCTAACTATGCCCGCCTCCCCCCCTCCCCACCCCCCCCTTTCCCTCCCCCGTCGCATATGCACATTTAAAAAAATTAAAAAACAACAGCTGTGAGCTCGAGGATTTCGTCGAAGCTCATCTTTGCTTCGTAGCTGAGTGTAATAATACTTCGATCGCGCGTACTTACGGATTTTATATGTCCTCATGTAGGATACTATATAGTAGTAACATTAATAACACGCCACGAACGAGAATTCTAGTTTTTATTTTTATTTCTCGACACCTGCCGAGCGACGTGTCTAAAGAAAATTCTCGACATTTTCTTTCCAAAGCCACCGTCTATATACGATATACGATACGTTGCGTGTGCCCCTCTTAGCCCATGGCCCCTGTAAGCCAACGCCCCTCTAAGGGCATGACATCCGTCCAAGGGTGTGTGTGTTGTCTTCACATTAAACCCGTTATTTCTACTCAACCACATCAGTACACCCAGTGCCTGTCCTGATTCCGAATCCTAGAGAGATACAAATTATGTGGTCACAGACTGTGTGAAACAGAGAAAAACCAAAACAAAATAAACGCAAATGAATGGGTAAAGCAAGTGAGATGCTAACGTACCGGGTATATACGAGAACACAACGACACGAGCCGAACCAAAAACAAGAACTAAAAGACAAATAAAAAAACGAATTCTGAAATGAAACAGAATACAAATGACGCAGGGAGGCAGAAGCGCCCCTAGAAGAAAAGCACACGCGTGCCCAAGAGGAACAGATATAACTGCTGCACGGGCGAGGCAACACGAAAAAGAGGAATGTGCGTGGGATCATTTAGGTGCCTTAAGTGGCAATGTTGAATATGATGATGTGCCCTACACGTATACAGACAGTACAGGCCACCTACTAAGAAACAGGCTAACAAGAAAGTCAGGCTGAGATTTGGAGGAAAAATAAGAAATTCGGGAGTCGTTGTCTTGAAATTAGTGTAGAAAACACCCTTTCTCGAATAAGAAATCCACAGCCTGGACCAGATTTTCTGTTTCTTATTAGGTGTCCTGTACTGTATATGTACGCAGCTTACATACAAATAACATACCCAGATGGAGTGGTATAGCTGACTTGCGCTCGTACGGATGCTGAAACGGGGCTGTGTGCGGGTCAGCCCCGGGGTTTGAGGAGATAGGTACGAGTAGGGCGGGGCACTGGCTGACTCAGTCGGTAGCGATGATAGCTTGTTTACACCATCAGTGATATATTGAACTGTAGCAGTGTATTGATTGTCTGTCCTCTCTCCTCTGTCCTCTCTCCTCGGTCCTCCTCTCCTCCCGGAATGCTCTTGGTGGATAAAATGGCGTGTTTCGTGGACGTACATACGTGATATAAGAACAACTACTGGCGAATACATTGGACGGTTCAATCAGCATATTACTACTACTGTGCCAGTATATACTGTGCCAGTGCCCAGCCCTAGTTATGGAGGTCGTATGCCTGAGCGCTTCGGGTACTCCTCTGCTGACTTTATCAGCTCTTTTTTCAGCTATTGTGGGTTAGAAATTGGTTTTTGGCAACCTCCGGGTTATACCTTCAAAAAACATAAGACAACCCCCCCCCCCGCAAAGGCAGAGGAATTTCAGAAACGTGCTGACTTTGGTAGTATTTTTTTTCAGCTACTATGGACTCGTACAAATTTGATTTTGGTAACCTGCGGGTTACCGCGTAAAACACTCAAGACAACACCCCTCCCCCCCCCCTCAGAGGTATTTCATAAGCGATTAACCCTTTTTCTTACTGCACTGCACATAACCATATATTTGACTCAAATTCCAAGTCCTTTGTCCCCAAATCGGGAGTGCAGTCCTAAAAAGGGGTTAAGTTGACTACGATCGCGTGAACGCCGAGCGAGCACCGCGATCATGTAGACATATATCGACGACGACATATTTCCAATGCACACTCACCATTTTCGTTGCCCCCCCCCCCCCCCTCCATGTTAGGGGGAAATCGTTTCTGAAATTCTTCCTCTTTTGTATCTTGCGTGTTAACCCCTTAAGAACTGGTACGACGAATTTGGGGGCATACTACTTGGAATTAGTGTGATTTTTTGTTTTTCGGTTCTTAATGGGTCAAGGGAAATAGTTGAGATGCGAGCTGATTGGCATAAAAATCACCAGCCAGGTATAATTCGGCGCTACACAGTAGTAGGTATTATAGTGTTATGTATAGTTGGTAGTTGGTTGCAGTGGTGCCAACTATCCAATTATGTTGGGTTTCTTTGTTGATGGAAGGGGTTATTTGCTTGTGGGAAGAGAGTGCGAACTTCCCCTTTTTGAGAGCACCTTGCTCAGATAGAGAGAGAAAGAGAGAGAGAGAGAGAGCTGATATGATATATATATATAGAGAGAGAAAGAGCTGAGAGATAGAGAGAGAGATAGCTGAGAGGTCTACTACTGCAATTCGTGTCATGGCGCATCACAACCCCACCGCCATCGACGGGGGGTGCCAGGTCGCCAATGGGAGTGCCTCGATATGGCAGTGCCGAAGGCCCGCTCGCCTTTCTTGTATCGTATATGTTGTATGTATGTATATATATCGAAGCCAAATAGCGCCGGCCGACTGATCAACTAAAGTTGTTTAGTTGGCTGGCTTCGACAGCCAACAACAGCAGGAACTCGACGGGAAGTCCAGCCCTGACAAATAACTACAGTACGAGTAGCCTTCATAATGAAGCCAACTACGAAGCGCCAGTCGACTAGTCA